>JAGXOD010001359.1:292500-420000 GCA_020368025.1 Brachyhypopomus occidentalis | reverse complement strand
CAGCTCAGTGTAACCCTTACCTGTACACACACACACACACACACAGGGGAGACCAATCCCACAGCTCAGTGTAACCCTTACCTGTACACACACACACACACACACACACACAGGGGAGACCAATCCCACAGCTCAGTGTAACCCTTACCTTAGCTGTACACATACACACACACACACACACACACACACACACACACACACACACAGGGCCTCTATCCATCTCTCTCATGTGTCTAGCTCATAATGCACTGGTCCATGCATTTCAGAGCTGGTTGAATTCTCCACTGCACAGGAGTGCAGTCCCCCCTACTCTGTACACGTCCTTCCATACAGTAGGTTGGATGTGTGTGCAGTACCATGGAGAACCATGGGAAAATGACAGTGAATTAACCTGGTATTGCTCCGGCTGAGAATGCTTGTGTGTGTAGGAAACTTTTGCCAGGTCTTCGCTGAGCCAGGTTTTGGCTGCTGGAGGGTACGCAGCTCAGGTGTGGACATGTCATGCGGAGGACAGGCTCTGCTCCAGTGGCCTAGCTGTGCAACCGTGAAGGACACAGAGCGTGTCCCCCGAGACAGATCTTCAGCACAACGTTGGAGCTGAGGCATGGGGTTGCTCTGGCGACGTTCGGCTGTAACGGTTTCTCGGGTGACGTCCGGCTGTAATGGCCGCTCATGTCCTGTCCTCGTCCTTCCTCTCACTCCTTATGAAAGCATAGTCCCCTTCTGTCATGTCTCTATAATTCTCACTGTGTCCTCATCTTAGCTCTCCCTCCCTCTCTTATCCTTCTTTCTGCCTGTCTCTTTCCCTCTCTGTCTTCTTCTCTCTCTCTCTATCTCTCCATCTCCCCACCCCTCTCCCTCTATCCCCCCCTCTATCTCTCTCTTTCTCCATCTCCCTCTCTCTCCATGACTCCCCCTCCTTCACTCCTTAGCGTGCGCCTTTCTCTCTCCGCAGGACACTCACCTCTCTCCGCAGGACACTCACCTCTCTCCGCAGGACACTCACCTCTCTCCGCTTCACCAGGGCTGCAGCCTCAGCAGCCCCCTCCATCTCTCTCTCCCACCTTCCTCTATCTCTCTCCTCCCTCCCTCTCTTCCTCCCTCCCCCTCTCCCCCTCAATCTCTCCCCATCCTCCTCCTTTGCTCACTTTCCTTATCCTTCCGCTCTTTCAGTCTCTCTCTCTCCCTTCCTTTCTCTCTCTCACATTCTTTCTCTCCATCTCTCTTTCCCTCCACTTCTTTTCTGTGTGTGTGTGTGTGTGTGTGTCTGGAGGAGGCGAAGGGGTGTTTATGGACCTGCGTGTCAGGTGTGTCGGTGGTATGTGCTGAATAGGTACATGACTGTCCTCCAAGGGTGTGATATGATTCATGCTTTGATACAGGTGTCACCATATGACATCTTACACAATGTGTTACTTCTTTCAGTAGAGTAATTAGAGAAGGACAGAATGTTTCCTCTATGAATAGATTCTACTGAAAGGTATAGAATAAAAATATGGTCAAAACCATCTCAACAATGCGTCTCTAAGTTTTAAACACATGGTAACATCAGTCCTCTAGTAGTTTCATTTGCAAATACTTGACATCTATTATGCAGGTAACATGAAAGACACAAACCGAGACACTCCCCCCATCACCCAGACTCCGCCCCAGTCTCCGCCCCCTGCTCTATAGCCCTCTCAGATCATGCCCCGCACTTGCCACTGCCCCCCTCCCCCACACTCCCCAAGGAGAATAGAAAAGAAGGCTTCACTCAAAGTGACTAACAGCACTTTAATTCTCTTTAATTTAATTCTCTGTCCTTCCTCATCTGTCTTCTTCTGTCTGTTTTGACTTCAGTTCCTCCAGTTCACTGACACGCTGAAATGCTGCATCTGCTGCTTATACCGTATTTCCTACATTAGGCCTTGAGTTTCTACTAAATGTATGTTGTGTTAACATATGACAGGCATTTATATTACTAAGCCTTTCTTTTGGGGATTTTCTGTTGGTTTGCATTAGCACTGATGTATCTCAGTATGGTGACTGCAGTAGCTGAATGTTGCTCTCTCCATCTTTCTGGACTGGTGGTGGAAGGAAAAAAGAAAGGCTGAAGGAATACACACCAGATAAACCACACACACACACACATCTGCCTCTACATCTGGTTCTACATTAACCTGGTGGATAATGACTTGGTCAGTCATAGCACATTAGCTGTAAGAGGTCACACTAGCTGAATCTCTCCCATCACTCTCTCTCTCTCACACACACACACACACACACACACATGCATGCATGCATACACATATATAGAAGGAGAGTAGACACCCAAAATCACAGAGTGAAGGTGAGCGAGCCAGGAGACGACGCAGAACAAGCCAAACGTATTGATCACTAGCACTGGGAGATTTTAAAGGCATGAAGGTGGTAGTTCTAGAAGGCTATTTGGAGAAGGGGCTGCTGGGTAGGTTTTCTACGAGAGACACAGGCCTCCACCTGCTGAGAGGCACAGGCCTCCACCTGCTGAGAGACACAGGCCTCCACCTGCTGAGAGGCACAGGCCTCCACCTGCTGCAGGGGGATTCCCGTGCCCAGCTCTCCATCAATCATGTGAGCCGTGTGTCTTTGGCAGTCCTGATCCGTGATGATCCGCAAAATGAACGTGAGAGCGGGAGCATGCTGAGCATTGCTCTGAGGTCACGAGCATAGAGTGTCGTGCACGTGCTCTAATTCGACCTCTCCAGCTAGCCTGCACCCAGTCCCCAGCCTGTCCCCTGAACTCATCCCTGCCACAAGACCAACCAAGCACTCCGCAGCATCCGAGGACCTGAAGACGGGAGGAAGAGAGACCGGAGGAAGACGAGGAGAGGGTAGCGGACTCGTCCCAGAGCAAGTGCTACGCTTGGGAATGGAGCTTCCCAGCAAACATCTCATCTCAGCATACTGAGAGATGCATCTCATCTCAGCAACACAGTTACACCCTAAAACAGTTACACCCTAAAACAGTTACACCCTAAACACAGTTACACCCTAAAACAGTTACACCCTAAAAACAGTTACACCCTAAAATAGTTCTCCTTCAGTTACACCCTAAAACAGGGAGGTCGTGGTTTTGATCCAGCCCGAGATCGACTGTTTTGCCAGTGACTGCGTGCTCTGTCCTGCACCTTGGGGACAGGAAGAGGTGCATTTCATATGCTGAACAGAGTTCTGATAACTATGCAATACCGAGGTCCAGGCAGTGCGTGTGTACGCATACACACACACACACACACACGCAGCTTCTTTCTGACTGAGGTTTGTCTTTGAACTCTGCTCTTGTTCTCTTGGCCAGCGCAGTGAAAGGAAATTAGCATGCACTGCTAATCAGCCTCCCCTGAACTGCATGCACTGCTGTGCAGGACAGACCATGCTAATCAGGGGCTCCAGAGCGCAGGGCCACTGATTAATCTGCAAAGATGCTTATAAATCCCGCCATGCCTGAGAATTCGGCTGATCCCAGCACACGACTACACACACTTAGCCTTCGAACCCGCCATTGTTTGCAGATGATACCCAGCTATTACTCAAAACAATAGCAGCATATTGATATGAACCCAAACAGCTCTTAACACACACACACACGCACACACACACACACACACACACATAAGTCGCTGTTAGAAATATCTGTGGCACGTTTAAGTCATTTTCTGTGACAGCTCTGAGAAGCATGATTGCGAGCATGTTTCAGCTGTCATCAGGATGCCTCAGGCTGAAGTTACTGAAGCCTGCCTGCATGACAGGAGGGCAGAGGTCACTCCCTCAGTTAAGGCCATGAACACTCAACTGTTTCTCCACAGACACAGAGAAATATGAAATTACTGGTGCGACCGTGTGCCACTTAAACAGCACTGACAGAAACAAACAGCTACTGCAATGCCACAGGCATCTATAAGAATGTGTAACATATCAACAAATATAAAAAGAACACAAAGGTAAGATATGTGATATGATAGTGCTTATACCATAGACCAACAAGGCAATGACCAGTCCCTCCAGCTTAATACTGATGAAGTCTATGTTATCCTGGTGTGTCACCAGTAACACACCAGATTGTGCAGAGAACAAGACCAGTTACCATCAGTCAAATGCCTTCTGGGTACACAGAACTGATTGTAAAAGAATTGATATTCTCAAGGTCAGATGTGTACTTTAGTGTAGAGTACGTGTGAACATGGCCAGGCTACAGGTTCAGCATTCACGCCTAACAGAAAATGTATATGCATAATCAAATTAATAATAATCATAATATTAATAACAAATGAGGGCGGCATGGTGGTGTGGTGGTTAGCACTGTCACCTCACAGCAAGGCGGTCTGGGTTCGATTCTCGGTCTGGGCTGCTCTGTGTGGAGTTTGCATATTCTCCCTGTGCCTGCGTGGGTTTTCTCCGGGTACTCCGGTTTCCTCCCACAGTCCAAAGACATGCATCTTAGGTTGATTGGTCACTCTAGATTGCTCGTAGGTGTGAGTGTGTGTGTGCGTGTTGGCCATGTGGTGGACTGGCGAACTGCCCATGGTGTACCCTGCCTTCACCCGGAGATGCTGGGATTGGCTCCAGCCCCCCCGTGACCCCGACTAGCGGGAATAAGCGGTACGGATAATGAATGAATGAATAATAACAAATGAATAATAATCTTAATAATCAGATTACTGTAGAAAATGAGGTTGTGTCGATAATCTGATTAACATATTTGCATGAACTTAATAGTCCGGTAACTGTAGAAAATCAGGGTTTGTTATTAATCCGATCAATGTGTTTACATCCAATTAATAATTTGATAACTGTAGAAAATCAGGTTTTGACAGTAATCTGATCAATGCATTTACATATCCTTAAGTATTCAGATAATGGGAAAACTCTTGGTTTAAATGAGTCAACGGATTTCTACTTTCCAACCAGCCAATAATCTCACAGAATGATGTAACGTAAACTTAGAACTTCCTGTTGTGCAACTTCACTTTACCGGCAAATATGGATCATTGTTTTTTATGGTTCCTAGTGGATACTTATATTTCGCAATTCAAATTCTTCATTTCCTTAAATGTTTCAGTGTTTCCCCAAAAGTGTCTGATAGCTGTTTCACGGGAGCCTGGTTTAGTTCTGCTCTGCCGGTGCAGCCCTGGATCTGTGCAAGCATGCGCAGACTGAGGAATCTGAAGGGAATCAGATTAAGGACATACTGAAAAACCAGACTCCTGACCTAAATGACTAATTTCTTGATCTGATTTCTACACCATGAAATCTAAGAAATCTGAGCATGCTATTTACATGACGCTTGAATAGTCAGAGAATGAGAAATCCCATAATGATCAGCTAATTAACTGCATGTAAACAAATTCACAGACTGTATGGGCTGTCTTGATTATGGATTATGCAGGCTGCTACCATAGATTTGACCAAACTGCAAGAAAAGCCATTAAGCATGTTCTTAGCAAACCGTTCCTGCACGCACTCACTGACATAGCGGTGTGGTGTAGCGGCACTACGGTGCTCTTGCATATCTGACATTATCCAAACTAGTCATCTCTGTCACAGCAAACAAACAACCTGCTGCTTTACACCGGCTGAACTTGCATTTGGATGACACAGTGATGCATTGCTGTATTTAACTACACAGGGACTTGCCAATTTAGTTTGCATATTCCTAAGCAGTTACACAAGGTTATTTAAAGTGCAGAAGCCCTTGTCAAAAGCTTCTTTCTTGTTCTATAGGAGAAGTGATGCTTTATATTTGAAAGCTTTTCTTCAAGCTTCTTTTATCTCAGTGTCAGTATAAAATTTGAATAAATTTAACTCCACAGGATGTGTTTGCCATCACTTTAATCACTGGGTTTAAGCCTTGACTGCCTGGTTTTAGGAAGGCTGCTTTTGAGATGGGCATTTTCAGCAGCTTCCCTCCTAATTAAATGTGTAGTTAGAATGTTCACACATTCTTGGGACTTGAGACATTAAAATAATCCATCTTTCTTCTTCTTTTTTTTTGGCTAATCAGTAACCTAGCAACCACTTCTGTTCTCTGATCACCATTGTGACCTCCAGCAGTTAAAAGGTTTCACAAAAGTGGCCATCTTCAGATTAAAGTCTTCATCAGGATGACCTCTACCACTCATTTACTACGCCAGTGGCCTTTCTGTCCTGTAACACCTAGGGCCCTGTATTCACCACACAAAGCTAAGCAATACGCCAAAGACACGAAACCTTTGATGTTTATCAGAAATGTTGAGAAAAAAGGCGAGTGTCTTGGGCTTTTTATGGCAGCTCTGAAAGTGCTGGAGAATCATGATTGAGGTTTTTTCCTCCCATATGCTTAAATACCTAAATTAGGGAAAGAGCTAATTAGGCCAGTGGCTTCTTACCAATAACATTCAGTTAAATAGGTAGTTGAGCTGTAGCATATCGAATGCCAAATTTCTGTCAGCAATCATATCAGCTTACTATCATAACAGTTCGTTGATCACAGCAGTGAAAAAAATGTTGCTAAGTGTAAGATGAAAGCAGGATAGATTTTAGGGGTGTCATGGCAAGCTACGGTCAGAAGTGAAAGGTTTGTCCTGGGTTAGTATCAGCTGAAGGTCTGTCCTATGTTGGTGAGTATCAGAT
Organism: Brachyhypopomus occidentalis; assembly: GCA_020368025.1. Taxonomy (NCBI): domain Eukaryota; kingdom Metazoa; phylum Chordata; class Actinopteri; order Gymnotiformes; family Hypopomidae; genus Brachyhypopomus; species Brachyhypopomus occidentalis. The sequence goes on along the minus strand of JAGXOD010001359.1, from coordinate 413,373 downwards.
GAAGGTTTGTCCTGGGTTAGCATTAGATGAAGGTCTTCTCTTTATGGCATTCTTACTCCGAAATGCAAAGTGCTGTATGTGCATTTGATCTGTGTCTTTCAATACGCCTGTTTCCAGGGTGCACTGTCGGAGAGGAGCAAGAGTTCAGGTTACTTTATGTTTATGTTATGTTTATGAGTTTATGGCAACCTAGATGTACACAGAAAAGTTTGGAAGACATCATACACAAACATCATAAGCAAAGAAGAGACTAAAATGAGTGTGACGAATGCTGAGTCCTCCTGTGTGTCTGATGGTAATGGGGAGGAGGGCCATCAATCAAGCCCTGGTCTTCCTCCCTCCCCCCTTAATACACACACACACACATACACACACACCGACCTCTGCCATGAATTAGCGTACTGCAGCTACCAAGGATGCAGTGTCACACTGAGGCTAGCCCCCATTGATTTTACTGGCAAGCATTGTATTGTGCTGCGTGTGTTTGTTTGCATGTGTGTGTGTGTGTGTGTGTGTGTGTGTGTGTGTGTGTGTGTATGTTTGTGTCTCTGCGCCATTCAGTCACATCCAGTTTTGTTCAAAGTTTCATGCACTCTATGTGCCCATGTATGCCAATAATCCATCCAGTGACACTGGAGTCCCTGTTATACATCCACCCTCCACTCAGTCAGCCCTGGTGGACATTCAGACTCACACACACACATTTTAAAATTGTGTTTGATTTACACCTTTACAGATTTAAAGCAAGTGTTTCATTATTTTGGCTGCATATAGATTTGTCAGCACTGTAACTATAACCGAGAATCAGGCAATGTCCATGTGAAGAGACCAGAGCACGAGGGTCTGATTACAGCATACGTCTGATATGGAGTCAAGCCGTAATCCTTTCTTTTTTGTACCATTTCCATCCCTGTTACCCTCCACTGTTGCTCATTCGTCACACCTCCTCAATGGCATTTCCCTCCTGGCTCTTTCTCACTCTCCATCCTTTTTTCTTCTCCCTCACTCATTCTCCCAATTACTTTTGCTCCTATTTCTCACTCATTCTTTCTGTTGCACTCTCTTGCTCTCTATATTACTTGCTCCCTCTCTCTCTCTCTCACTCTTTCCTTCCCTCTCTCCCCCTCTCTCCCTCTCTCCCTCCCTCACCATCTCTCTCTCTCGCTCTCCTCCTTTGGTTCTGTGCTGGCTGGGCTTGGTTGGGTTGGGCTGGGTTTCATTGGGTTTAGCTGGGTTTGGTTGGGTTTAGCTGGGTTTGGTTGGGTTTAGCAGGGTTTGGTTGGGTTTAGCTGGGTTTGGCTGGGCTCGTCCTGGTGTGGCAGAAGCTTCCAGTCCTGACACTGTATGGTCTAAAAAACAGTGGAGCCTTTGAAAGCTTCAGCCTGCCTAATGAAACTGTGTGGACTGCATGATCACCATGACTTCAGCACAAAGCTGCTTCACATAGAAAACGTCTTACTCCACATCAGCGTCCCTGTCTGGACTGCAATTATATGGACATGTGAATTTGCATATGCCTTTGCATGCGTATTTGATTAATTTATTTCTCATTTGGCTCCACAAGCTTGTCATTGCAATCTTCCTGGCATTTAAATGTAGTTGTTTTTGTTTGTTTATTTTATCTGAAACTTAATTGACTATGCATGAATGCATATGGCTATTTTCCATGCCCAAGCAAATGTTTTTGTGACTAAATATGGGCATGAATTTAGCTCAGTAATAAATTGCAGTCCTGTTTTTTTTTAAATATGATTTGTTGGTCCAGTGGCTTCACTTGACCACAGATATGACTCTATCCCATCCCAGCTGTTCATCCCCACCCTGAGGAAGGTCCATATGCCAAGTGGCAAGATATGAGCGCTACTGAATGACTTCACTGGATTCAAGATATGAGGACTATTGATCAACAGCCTCACTGGATTCAAGATATGAGGACTATTGATCAACAGCCTCACTGGATTCAAGATATGAGGACTATTGATCAACAGCCTCACTGGATTCAAGATATGAGGACTATTGAACAACAACTTCTCTCAACAAATTTGAGAGAGAGATCACTGCACATTAAGCCATCTTGCTGATCTTTTCTGTTACAGGAATCTCTTTGAAAACAGTGTGGAAAACAGTAAACTGAGGACCAATGATGAAGTCAAAGTTGCGTCAGCCACGTACTCCAGCCTCTACAGATCTAAGACCATAATGACAGGTCAGTTGTGGAAGGTGAGTGGAAACCAGTCTAAAAGTCTGGTCCTGAAGAAATGCAGGAGGAACCTCAGCATCAATTTCATATGGGTGGAGAGGGAACCTCAGTGATCTCAGATGAATCAATAAAGAGCCTCTGGAAGTGGTTTTGTTAGTGGCTCTGTATCCCCTCAGGGAGACGGTCACCTGGAGACGGTCAAAACTAAGAGAGAGCCGAAGAACGGTGCAGGCAGAAATCTGGCACATGGAAGACGACGGAGGGATGGAAGAAACGGGAAGGGAAGGGAAGAGGTGGGAAGAAGCCAGAGAGCGGAAGATCACCTGTGCGGACATGTGGTCAATAGAAACTGGGAGGACATGTCTCCTCCTATGCGGTGTCTGTGATGTCCTTGGAGTACCAGGAAGCTTGTCGTTTGGGCGGAAGGAAGACCAGAGCCAAATGCACCGTGGGAAGCCGGCCAATCTGGAGCACATTTTATTTCATCCTGCAGGACAGTACTGGTCCAGGGGAGATATCGCTGCAGGCATGACAAGGTGTTAATACTGCTGATTAACAGTGGAGGAGACTGCACAGACATGCAGAACGACCGAGGAGAACCAGGACACATTCACTTTCTCAAAACTGGTAAGAGGCTTTTCCTGTGGCTTGTTAAAACCTGGCTGCGGACTTAGGTGTGAAGGGAGAGATCAGGTGGCGTCGCCTGGTCAGAGGCTAGTCAGGAGCTACACCTGGTAATCTGATCCAGAATGACCAAAAACGTCATTGCAGTGGAGATGAAAGTCTCGTGGGAAGAGTGTATTAGAGAGGAAATTACACCAGCAACTGGTTTGGCCAACAAATCCAGCCAAAAGGAAAGAGGGTGACAGCCAGGGGACGTGTGCGGCAAAACACTTCCAGGGCAAACTTTTACAGGCCAAGGCAAGAACGAAAATCCACAGCACAGGAAAGGGGTGTGGGGGTGGGGCTTAAAGGGGAAGAGCAGTGGTACAGTGGCCCATGTTGGGCCCAGTATATCAGAACACCGCCCCCTTCAGGTGATGTAGTGCTGAAGCATCTGAATAAGAAGAGGCGTACCTCAGGATAATCTGGGGAGTTAGAGAAATAAATATGCATAATGAGTGGGTGAGCAATATAAGTTCGTTTATAATTGTCTTCACACCTGCCAGGTTATATCAAACACAGGATGTCACCTCCCTGAGGGTGTATCTCATTATACTATTAGTTATGCCGCACCCATCTGTGGTTGTGGTAAATAAAACCGAGATTGATTTGGATTTTTGGTTGCAAAATTAGTTTTTGTTTGAACAATTTAAATTCAAAGAAAAAGGAAAGAATTTCACTTTTATGGATTGTTATGAGAGATGAGAGGAAAGAAATCTAGTGCCTACAAATTTTTGTACTCCAGTTAAATGCCATTTTCAGTACCTACTGTACTTACATGGCAGTTTCAGTACCTACTGCACTTACAGAGCGTTTTCAATACCTACTGTACTTACATAGCATTTTCAGTACATACTGTACATACAGAACCTTTTCAGTACCTATTGCAGAGCGTGTAACTGCAGGACAGCATGTACAGTGGCACAGTGTGACATCATATCCCGAAAGCTTTTTCCTAGGCCATGACCCAAAAAAAGAATAACCTTCAGCCATATGTAGTGCAGTAAAGTTCAATTCAAGAGCAGACCACAAAGCACTTCTGTACCTCACTCTGCATACGTCCGTCTGCCTAATGTAAGTGTGACTACGTTAACTGTAAGTGTGACTGTTAACGGAGAGCGCCAGTGTGTCCCCACTGAGGAAGTGTCCCGAATGCCCTCGCCGCTTCGGCGGAGTTGCGGAGAAGACTTCGATCATTACGCCACTCTCCCACTCTGTTTGTGCTAGTTCCCAGTGTGCAGGACCGACTCGTAGCGCCCTGAGCTGGTGCGTGGTTAGGCTCTCAGAGAGCCAGAGTGCAGGAGTCTGGGAGGACAAGACGGAGACAGACGGAGAGAGGAGAGGGAGCAAGAGAGAGGAATCGTGTGAGAGAGGGAGAGACGAAGAGAGAGAGAAAGAGAGAGAGAGGTAGAGAGAGAGAGGTAGAGAGAGAAAGGCCTGACCTATATAGGAAAGAGGTTGAAATATTTATGGATGTGCGTGTCCTAATTCACAAACCATTGGGAGCTTTGCAGCCTTTTCGTCCAATTGCAACGAAATAAAAGGACATACACACACACACACACACACACACAAAGGTTTGTAGTGATCCCGTCTTGCAGAAGCAGTGATACTCCTTTCTCACCAAACCGTCACCTCCGCAAGTCTAGATCCAGCAGGGCTCCAAACCATCTCAATGAGGATGGGTGCTTCAGCATTGTTAGGGTTGAGTCTCCAGTGGTGGGTATAAACACAGGCTAATTGGTGGTGCTTAGTTTGTGCTTTCAGCCCGTGCTGCACTGCCTCAACACAGCCCTTCCCCACATTAGGTCAAATGTTCAGGCAAGTGAGCTTCCCATAGACCTCTGAATTTGACAGTACTGTAAACAGGAAAATGTCACAAAACACAAGAGATCTGACATAGGCTTTTATCTCTTTTCCTTCATTTACCTACGATCACATGATCATTTACCTATGATCACCTAGCCAACCCTTGATCATTTACATACAATCACTTAGCCAACAGATGATCATTTACCTATGATCACCTAGCCAACCCTTGATCATTTACATATAATCACTTAGCCAACAGATGATCATTTACCTATGATCACCTAGCCAACCCTTTATCATTTACATATAATCACCTAGTCAAAACATGATCATCTGACTCCAAAAAAAAGCTCTTATTATGATTAGCTATAGTCACCACCAAGGCATGTCACAGTATCTGTGATGCTTACCCATCCTAAACTGTCGTGAAGGGAATGTCCAAAGGCTTTACTTAAAGATAAGTAAAAACAACATCCTGATCATCAGCCTGTTAAATGTGGAAGAACAGAATCCTGATGTGCACTTTGGTTAACACACTTCTGAGTAGTAAAAGATGTGTGCTGTCATACGTCTCAGAGTTCATTTCTAGTGGAGCTGTAACAGAGCTCAAAATCAGCTTCTGTACCATTATACAAATAAAAAAAGTAAGAAATAAAAATAACAAAAAGGACTTTTACATCACCCTGATTGAGTAGAGAAGTTCAGTACAGCAGAAACGTTCGGTACAGTAGAGCAGTTCACTATTCAATTAATTTACTGAGACCCTCTGGACATGTCCAGTAGGAACAACTGTCTGACATTTTTGTTTAGCACTTTTATGATCTAAGAATAAAACTTAGCCATTACAGTTTTTTATCTGATTTTACATCACATTGTAAAGTAAGGCTATCTGCCAGGCCTGTAAGAATAAGGTACAGGTCATGGCTACATAGAGAGTCAATCTGAAAATATTGAATGGACCTGGATTGTTTTATCCTTCAACCTCAGTTTTGTGGACGCAAACCTGGTCACCACCTCCATATAACTAGGAATTCATTTTGCTTTTATTCCTTTTTGCACTGGCCAGCATAAAGTTGGTAGGACTCATTTACACAGAAGACATGCATGATATTCACATTGACATGATATTTTGAATGAAAGTGTGATGTCAAAATAAACAAAATCACTGTGTAGTTTCACTTCAAATAAGTGCCACAATAAAACAGCAGAGATTAAGAATAAATTATCGCACTAGTTCATCCCAGCATCTCAAAACCACAGGGGAGGTACTCACGTAAAAAGTATTCAGAAGCATCTGCTTCATAATCTGCGTCTTCTGGGAAGTGGTCTATCTGTTTACACAGTCCTTTGAAGTTTCCTGTTAGAACGAACACACAGAGAGCAGCACATTTAGAATTAGACTCATTAGCTTAGCTGAAACAGAGCAACCCCTACAACCCCCCCTCCCCCAAAACCATACCCACAAACACCCTGGTTGTTCTGCCACATTGCTATGAGGAAGAAACCAATGGATATGTCCAAACCCGATGAGCACGCACCCCGGTCAGGTCGGTCTGTTAGGTGAGCCTGAGGATGCCGTCGGCACCGCAGGCCTCGAAGGCAGCAGGTGGCAGCGGACGGGCAGCCGTACCAGTGCGGCTGAGGACCTGGCCGCGGTCCAGGCGCTCTGCTACGGGACGCCGGTCTGCTAAGCTAATTGCTTTGGCTGGCTGGGCCATGCAGGCTCTGCCACTTCTTGGCTCACTCTGAGGAAACCCGCGGCCTGCAGCTGACCCGCAGACTGTAGCAGGTGGCCCCAGGGCTGGCGGGACCACATTCTATGTGACCACCAGGTGTTGCCGTGGGGCATTTTTGGCTTTGCGACAGGACATTAGTGACACGCTTGTGGCGATGAGAGACCTATCAAAGCAGCTTTTGGGTAAGAGGCATGTTTCACACGCTCCCGTCCTCTGGATACAGTCGGCAGGGATGAGTTTTCAGAATAAAGACGGCAGCGTGTTTCAGAAGCTGAATTACTTAGCTGCAGAGAAGCCATTAGCTAGTAGAACTGAATTACGTCGTTTGACCACTGATATGATCACTGGAATCCCTGTGCTGAACTGTAGAAGATTATGGTGTAGACTAGATGTAAACAGCAAGCTGCATTAGTGACACTGTGAGAACCTCTGTACATGAACAAACAAGCAGCGATACTCAGGAGTTCTCGGGGGGGTTGCGTGTGTGTGTGGGTGCGTGTGGGTGCATGCGGGTGCATGCGTGTGCATGGTGTGAGTGTGTGTAGGTTGGTGGGTGTGTGTGTGTGCATGTGTGTGCGTGGTGTGAGTGTGTGTGGGTTGGTGGGTGCGTGTGTGTGCATGTGTGTGCGTGGTGTGAGTGTGTGTGGGTTGGTGGGTGCGTGTTTTTGTGTGTGTCTTACGCAGCTTTGGCTCATGATCTAACATAGCACATTGATTTTTTTCTACATACTCTGCAGCAATTAGTTGAAGCCAGAGAGAAAGAGAGAAAGAGAGAGAGAAAGAGTCTGAGAGAGAGGGAGAGAGAGGGAGAGAGAGAGAGGAAGAGAGAGAGAGGTAAGGGGAAGAATAGTGTGAAATGGATGGTTGAAAGCAAGAGCCCTTTAAGAGAACCACGGAATGGAGATAATGAAGGGGATTTCCTTTATACCAAACCAAGCACTGTAGATAATGCAGTACTGCTTATAACAGGACTCATAATGGGCTCCAGATGTAAGTGGATGTTCTGGATTAAGCTAGTGAGAATTGTTCTCGTCAGGTCTTGAATGAGTCCCCATGAGGAAACTGAGGTCCTGAAGAGCCACCTCAGAGCCGAGATGACAGAGCCAGGCCATTTAAGATACGCCCCTATCACGCAGCCACGAGGGCCGCAGAAACAGCACGTTCACCACAGAAGCAGGACAGCACTAGAGCCAGGGTCTCTGGGGCCATGGAACGTCTGGAGATTAACCACACCTGAGGTCTGTCTATAAAAGGAAGGTTTATAGAGAGTAAACCCAAGTAAAGGTTTTGATCAGGAGGAAAAGAACACAAAAACTTTCTTGTGCACAGGAAAGGACTCTGTCTCACTTGCAGATTATCTGAGAGGAGCACCAAGGTCATGCACACACACACACACACACACACACACACAACTTTATACCCTTCACTCACACACACACACCTTTATACCCCTCCCTCACTCACACACACACACAGTATCCTGACATTTGCAGCCACTTTTTGAATATTGTATCAGAATACAACGACTGAAAGACCTCAAGCCACATGTTCTGTTGTTATTGGATATGTGGACGGGCAGCAGTATTCTAACTGTTCTGCCACCAACCAACACCATAATTATTGTTGTGACAGCAAAGTACATTTGCACTGTGTATTGAGTTGCCCAATGTCAACTCAGCAACAACTACTGTCATTAGCTAATATGACTGAAGCCAGCGCTAGTTCTGCTAACATTTTGATTTTCTTTCAACTCCACTGTCTAAACTAAAGCAAGACAGAGACATTATCATTACATAATTAAAGACTCCAGAAGGCAAATTAACCACCAACTCAGACTAAGTGGTGAGCTAAACTGAGCTGATGTCATTTTGTTCTTCCATTTTATAAACCAAAATAAACATAGCACATAGTTTAATCTGGGAGTGGTGCCCACTGAAGTGTGATTTAACATAAAAGAAAAAAACAAAAGCTGTTTTCCATCTTAATGTCTTGGTCTGCTGAATCTACCCATCGAAATAACTTCTATACGGGGGTGGTCACATGACCCTGAACAGTATGGCTGACTATATCGAAGCTTCTTTGCTTTTGTCTCACAGAACTCACTTTTGCTCCTTATAAATTGTTGTGTGTGTGTGTGTGTGTGTGTGTGTGTTGCTGCACTGTTGGGTACCAAACATGAGTTATGAGAAAGAACCCCAATATCTCTTCATTCTCTGCTTCATGACCACAGTGCACAGTGTAGAGCTTCTAAAAAGGACATAGAACATGGTTAAGCAGAGCAGGACACAGAACATGGTGAAGCAGAGCAGGACATAGAAGATGTTGAAGTGGAGCAGGACATAGAATATGGTGAAGCAGATCAGGATATAGAACACAGTAAAGTGAAGCAGGACAGAATATGGTGAAGCAGAGCAGGACATAGAACAGAGTGAAGTGGAGCAGGACATAGAACACTGAAGTGGAGCAGGACATAGAACATGGTGAAACAGAGCAGGACATAGAACAGAGTGAAGTGGAGCAGGACATAGAATATGGTGAAGCAGATCAGGACATAGAACAGAGTGAAGTGGAGCAGGACATAGAACACTGTGAAGCGGAGCAGGTTGATGGCAGCTTTCCAGTTTATGCAGCTGTAGTTGAGATGTGAGACTAGTCGATCTGAGGTAAACTCACTCTTGGGCAGGCTCAATGAAAGCCATTTAATCAAAGCTGAGAGTCGTATTTCAACAATGGAAGATACTGCTAGGCGATGGTATCATCACTCTCTATCACCTTTGCAAAGAGACAAGACTGATGACTTGGAGAATTGTGGGTGCAAGAAAAATGTTAAAATGATTGCTTTATGTGAGAAAGCAGAATGACTCTGAAAACACTCAAATTTCTGGAAATAATTTGACCAATCTGGCTAAACCTGACCGGCGAATCACCCATAGCGTTTGAATGAGTTCATTGTTCTCTGGCTCCTGTCCCCAGGTAGACCACAAGTCCTCTCAGTGTCCTGTTGTGCATTCTCCACTTTGCAGACAATCCAGCAGTCCTCAGGGCAGTGGAGACAGCATGGGTTATGAAGGACATGGAACTGAAGCTACGGTTCTATGAGGATTACTTGAAAGAGATCCTAAGGAGACAGCATTAATTCTGTTCACTACAGAAGTCCCTAACCAACCGTAAATCATTTCAGGGCCTCTACAATATAAGTGGCATTTTTTCCCCTCACCAGATGAAGCAGAGGCTTTCCTGAAGGATCCCGAGCATGACTGGTATAAGCCAATTTATGCTATCTTTCTGAGTAAGTGTACTTGAGGATTTCAGGCAATGCGAGTCAGATTTTTAACATAATCTTTTTCACAGTCAGTCAGTCCTAAATGGTCTTGTATATTGGAGAACTTAAATTACACAAAGATTGATTTCTACATTTTAAATATTACCTTCTAATGTGAACAATTCACATTGCTCATATCTGCTCTGCTATTTTTAGTTAAATATCTAAACATCATCTGATCATTATACAAATTTTTGGGCCGTACTCTGTATTTGTATCTAGCATTTTAAGTGGCTTTGACTTTTTTTGTTTGTGTTTGTGCATTCTTGTTTTTGTACCGGGATCACTAAACTCTTCTGCTTTGAGATGCTTGGCCATGCATTTGGGATACAAGGCCAGGGTTACTTTGGGAAGAGGTATAGGAATCCATTAAATCACCTCCAACAGACAAATCAGCAGTACCTGAAGGATTTCCGATAGAATTCTATAAAAATGTTTGGCCCGACTTGTAACCAATCTTGTACGCTTTTAGACACATGGAATTGTAGTTCAGTACCTGATTCCTGAAATATAACCTCAGTATAACATTAAAACCTCAGTATTCATTAAAAAACCCAACAAAGATCATCAGGAATGTGTTTTCCACAGACTCATCATTCTTCTGAACTCTCACTGTAAATTACTAAAATATTGGCATGCAGATGTGAAAATATTTTACCTACTAGAATTACCTACTAGAATTAAATGTGACCAAGCAGGACTGATGAGGAGATGATATGGTTCAGAGAATGCACTCCGCTTGTGCAATTAATAAGTCCCAGACCCTCCTTGCGCCTCTAGATGCAGAAAAAGCGTTTGATAGGGTGAGGCGGAATTTATTTTCTAACCCCTCTAGAGAAATTTAACCTGGGTTATACATTTATAAACCTCATTAAATTGCTATACACTAAACCCCAGGCAAATATCAACACAAACGGACGTTGGCCCAAACCTTTGATCTCAAACAGAGACATCCTCTGGAACCTTCATTATTTCCTTTAGTTATCAAACCTCAAGCACAGTTTATATGTTATCATCCAGATTTTTAGGTGTAACCGTTAGAAATGCAGAACACAAAATATCTTTATAAGCGATGGTGTTTTGTTATACATGTCCATTCCTGTAGCGATAATCTCCGCTAAACTACAATGCATCTCAGTGGGTAGTTAATGTATCTGGTTACAAAATGTATCGATCAAACTCTTTGGTACTTCCTCTTAATATATTCCCAGTAGCCTGTATAAGAGCTATATCTCCTTTTCATTTTGCTGTAGCTGGCTTCAACTATCTCAGCATTCCTATAATTTATAATCTCTTTCATGATCTTTGTCATGCAGATTATGTCCCTCGGGTTAAGGAGATTAAGAGAGATTTGTAAATCTGGTGTTCGCTGCCTCCCTCCTTTGCTGGCAGCATAGTGTGATTAAAATGAACACAAGACCCAGACTGTTGTACTTGTTTCAAACACTTCCTTGCTGTTTGCTTTAGATATTTTGTAAAGATTTAAATAAATTCCTTTCTAAATTAATTTGGTGCAATTAAAGGCCTAGACAAAAACAAATTAACCAAATAAAATAAAGGAATTGCAGAAATTCCCAATCTGGAGTTGAACTATTGCACTTCTCAAATTAAGATTATGGTTAGCTATATGGTGCATGCCCAGAGAAGATTCATTACAGGTAATCAAGAAGCTTGTTCTTTGCTATTTATAATGAACTATAATGATATACAAGAAGTTTGTGAAACATTTGCAGAATGTTTGCAGGATTGGCATGATGCCAAATGGAACTTTGGAATCCCAAAGCTCTTAGCTCTGTTCCTGCCTGTTGCCTGCAACACTCACATTCAACTATGTCATATGGAGTCTATGCCAGGATTTCCTTTTTTGTATGACAGTATCAAATGTAATTGGAACAATCCCCCAAACCGTTTTTTTAATATCATTAATTTTGAAGTTATTTCCAAAACTTACAGTTACAGTTACAGTTGAGAGTGACAGAGATTGAACAGATTTTAAGCAATTATGTGGAATTAAAAGAATTTCTAATTTATTGAGGAGAAAGTGAGGATGTATTGAGGTTAATAACTGGTCTTCAGTAGCATGTATAATGTAAGTTTGATCATGGAGACTTGAAGATGGGGATCTCATGGACATTCTAGCATGACCACCAGAGTTGCTCAATCTCTCCAACTGTAGCGAATGGACATTTTAGCAGTGCCCTTCTCTGGCAAGGCCATGAGCTGTGGACCATCTCCCATGACCCTGCACTCTCCCCAGTGTTCATAAAGCAAATCATTCTCTCTGCAGCATGAGGGAGGGCAGGCGATGGGGAGGGATATGAGGATAAGGTGAAGGAGTAGGAGTGGGTGGAGGTGGAGGATACGAGGTGGAGGAGTAGTGGGGGTGGAGGTGGAGGATACGAGGTGGAGGAGTAGTGGGGGTGGAGGTGGAGGATACGAGGTGAAGGAGTATGAGGGGGTGGAGGTGGAGGATACGAGGTGGAGGAGTAGTGGGGGTGGGATATGAGCTGTGGCACAGAACCGCCTGAGATCAGCCCATCAGGCTTCCCCACACAGCTCGGAATTCATGCCTGTGCGCTCTCTCTCTCTCTCTCTCTCTCCCTGTCTTGCTCTCTCTCTCTCTCTCTCTCTCTCTCCCTCTTTCTCTGTATTTTTCTTTGCTTGCTGTTCATTCAGCATTCTTTCAAAATACACACACAAAGTAGTGATTGATGTAAAGATTTTAAACATCTGTGTTTTTTTAACATAACAATTCTCTTATCTAAATGTCATGGCATGTCATGTCATACAGTTCCCAATAGTGCATGTAAATGTGATGCGTGGACAACACCAACCCAAAGCTGAACTTCCTCTCTGTGTCTCTGACTCTCCTCATGCTCTTCAGGCAGTGGGTTACCAAGAGCAGAAGGTCTCTGTTGATCTTTGTTGTTCCTTCTCCTTCCATCTCATTCTCTCTCCTTCCATCTCATTCTCTCCTTTACTCGCATTCTCTCTCCCTCCATCTCATTCTCTCTTCTCCACTCTCATTCTCTCTCCTTTCATCTCATTCTGAAATTCACTCTCTCTGTTTACTTTCTGTCTCTCCTTTCTGTAGATTACAGTAAATGGTTAAAACACATAGAATTGACTGAATTTGTTCCAGGTATAGTTTTATTGAGATGTACTGCTATTTGTGAATATTTTTAAGGAATCACTCTTTAGATGAGATAATAAAGGAATTAATTAAAGGAAAAGAGATGAGGCTTTATTAAACTGCTGTTAGATTGTATTCTTGTTAAGACGCCAGTACTCCCCACAGCAGGGAGGACTGATCTGGCTCTGAGACAAAGCAGAGACTGCATCAATGTTGGAGCAATACCATCTCTCTCTCTCTCTCTATGTGTAAATGAATTTTCCCACAGAACCATGAAGCACGCTTTATTGCCATCAGGCAGAGTAGCATGAGAAGTTGTGGTTACGTCATGGTAAACCTCCTTGTTTACGTGTGTCTGCCTTTGGTTCCTTGCGTTTCTTACACCATGTGCTTTGGTTTGTTGTGGTCTCCATGCTCTTTTCCACCCCCTTTTCATGCCTCTCAGGTGCATCTTGAAGGTAGTACCTCACAGTACTTGTACCCAGGTGTCCCCTGTGCATATCTGCCTAGTCTATTGTCTTATTCTTGTTGAGAATTGTTTGTTAGTTTGTTGGTTTGGATGCTCACCTGCACTTACTCCTTGTCACATTGTTTTCCCAGGCAATTGTTGGTCTTAGTTCCATGTTTGGTTTTCCTCTGTATTTATTTATTCCTTTGTGTCTTTAGTTCCCTCTGTTCCCTCTGTTCTCGGTTTATCTTCATGTTCACTGTGGACTTCATTAAAGACCCCTCACACCTGCATCCATGTATCTCACTGCGTTTTCACAGAATACCCCACCAAACAAGGATGCAGCGAATGGAATTATTTCCCCTGAGGACCTCATCTCTACCCACCGAGCCAGTAAATCCTTTATTTTTCTGTCAATGATGAACACCACAGGTGCCTACGATGGGGAGCCTCCTGCAAGCGTTTCATTTTGCAGGGTACGTTTTATAGTCAGCTCCTAACCTGCCCCACTCCTCCTGATGTGGTCAAGGTTTTGTTCTTAAAGCACTTTCCTCAGGGGCAAGGCACTGAGAGTGCTGGAGGGTTTTTAAAGGCTCGTGCAAGCTCGGTTTTCTGGGTCTTCTGCTGCTCTTCCTGCTGCCTTGTCCCAGATATCTGCCTGCCCTACAGCCGCTTCCCCTGAGGTCCTGACCCCTGTGCATATGTCCCAGACGCTTTATCCCTGCCTACCTCTGATGCCCTATCCTCGTTAATGGCACCATCCCCACACCCTGCTCCAAAGAGAGCACTACCCTGGTGGCACTACCCTGGTGGTACTACCCTGATGGTACTACCCTGGTGGTACTACCCTGGTGGTACTACCCTGATGGTACTACCTTGGTGGTACTACCCTGGTGGTACTACAATGATGGTACTGCCCTGGTGGCACTAACCTGATGGTACTACCCTGGTGGTACTACCCTGATGGTACTACCTTGGTGGTACTACCCTGGTGGTACTACAATGATGGTACTACCCTGGTGGCACTAACCTGATGGTACTACCCTGGTGGTACTACCCTGGTGGCACTACCTTGGTGGTACTACCCTGGTGGTACTACAATGATGGTACTACCCTGGTGGCACTAACCTGATGGTACTACCCTGGTGGTACTACCCTGGTGGCACTACCCTGGTGGTACTACAATGATGGTACTACCCTGGTGGCACTAACCTGATGGTACTACCCTGGTGGTACTACCCTGGTGGCACTACCCTGGTGGTACAACCCTGGTGGTACAACCCTGGTGGTCTGCATGCAGGCAGTCCAGACATCTGGACCAGGAATGAATGTGGCCACGCTCGACCACCCAATACCATGTGAGCTCCTGGACCTGTCTGCTGTCTTCACAGACCTCCCAGTCCACTGTGGTGACTGTGTCCTGCACCATGGAGGATGCATATGCTGCTCTGCTGGACTTGCTGGTCACTGATTTTCTGCCAGACCCACTGGCCTCCATATTTCCCACAGCCCAAGATGTGCCAGCCGCCTGTTCTGCTGTCAGGTTCCCTGGCCTGTTCCCTGTGCATTCAGCTATTTTGTGCTTTGCTCCCAAATCTGTGTCTTCTCTTCCCTCTGATATTTTTGTTAGCATTTCCTGTTTCAAGAAAAAGTGACGGATAACATTCATGTGCATGGCACATGAATATATATATATTTTTTCTTATTTGACCTGTCAGATGAAGTACTCACACCATTTTGATTCACACCAATCATAAGCCACATTAGTTCCTCTTAGATATGTGTCAGTTTGGTGGCGAGTGTGATGTTAGCTAGTTATCATGATGGCTAAGGAAGGAGGGAAGGAAAAAAAAGGAAGGAGAATGGCTGATGAAGACCTTATGGGGAAAACAAAAAGCACCTGGCGATTGTAATGACAGTTATTTTAAATTGTCATATTTAATTCAGATTTATTTATAAAGTTGCTTTTGTCCCAGATATTTTTTTACTTCAAGATATGTTTTGTTGAAGGTGTCATGGCTCTCCTGCTGGTAGCCTCATACAGTGTCTTTGTGGCGTTTATGTTTGTGATTAAGTTGCACATAGTCTTTGTTTTGATTTGTCACCACACCCCAGTCAGGTGTTTTAACTACTTTAAAGGAAGCGAGAGAGATTGGGTATTGTCTTTTTCTTATTGGGTATTGTTTGTTAGTTTGTTGGTTCTCTTCCCATCTGTTCTTGTTTTATCTTCATGTTCATGGACTATGGACTTCGTTAAAGATCCCACACACCTGCATCCATGTTTCTTGCTCTCATACGACAAATTTTTATTTATACTTTTTTACTTGCATGGAGTTTTTTTCCATTCACACTATAGAATGAATGAGGGACTAATAAAGACAGCTGGGAGCATTCTGTCTCCCACACTGGGTGTGTCTTTCTGCATTTTGTCTTCCACTCTGGGTCTGTCTTTCTGCATTCTGTCTCCCACACTGCATCTGTCTTTCTGTTTCTCATCTATGTTTTCCTATTTCCATCACAACTACTCCTGTATGTGTTCACATTGCTCGTCCTATCAGTGTTCATTCCAACTAAAATCAATGTTTGTTCATTTGTTTGATTCATCTACCAAATTACATATCTGTAGAGTGGGGGGAGAGAACTCAGCTTGGGCTGGGGTTCAGGTCTACAGGGGTTCAGGTCTACTGGGGTTCAGGTCAACTGGGGTTCTGGTCTACTGGGGTTCAGGTCTACAGGGGTTCAGGTCTACTGGGGTTCAGGTCTACTGGGGTTCAGGTCTACAGGGGTTCAGGTCTACTGGGGTTCTGGTCTACAGGGGTTCAGGTCTACTGGGGTTCTGGTCTACTGGGGTTCAGGTCTACTGGGGTTCAGGTCTACAGGGGTTCAGGTCTACTGGGGTTCTGGTATACTGGGGTTCAGGTCTACTGGGGTTCTGGCCTACTAGGGTTCTGGTCTACTATGTCTCAGAATGCCTGAGCCGCCTTCCAGACGATATCTGAGCGCAGTACAGGGTTGGTATAGAATGTGAGAGACGGGGTTGTAGGTAGTGGAATCGCACCAAAGGCAATTGTGGCAAGCAGAGATTGTATTAGCTTCAAATATGTGGTCCTTCCAAACTTAATTTCTCATGAAATAGTGTGAGGAGCAGATGAACGAGGTGGTTCAGGAAATCACTGCGAAGGCTGGCAGAGTGAAAACAGAAATAAAGTGTTTCTTTCTGAAGATGACTTTCAATCAAACACGTTTCATTGTTTTCAACTTTAAATAGAATTTAATGTGAATAACTTTCGAATGTAATGACTAATACTTCAGTATAAATGCTCTCAAGACACTGCAACTAAGTCAACAAGAGAAAAGACAACATTGATCCCCCTTTTTCCAGCCGCAGTTCACATTTGGACTTTCCCGTACTCCCTTCATCCCCCCACTGAGCTGATTTACTGAGGCGCTTATTAAAGATAATTGTGTGTGTTCCTTTATCACTCTCTCTGCAGCCTTCTACACACCCTGTGTATATGAAGCTTCTGCACATATTACCGCACTGCACCTCCATATGGCTTCAGTATATTCAGTTTTAGTGTGTGTGTGTGTGTGTGTGCATGTGTGCACATTTCTATGTGTGTTTGTGTGTGTGTGTGTGTGTGTGTGTGTGTGTGTGTGTGTGTGTGTTTGTGTGTGTGTGTGACAGCATGTAGTTATATTGCAGTAATAAACATTTTTCCGTAAACGCCCCCCACTCCTTCTCCCTCCATTCCTTTGATAACAGGAATCTGCTGAAGATACTGAAAACATTCCCAGAATGCTCCACAACCCCACTGCACTGTGTGGAACAGAGCAGAGAGAGAGAGGCGGTAAATCAGCCAATCACAAACCCCCTACCCCCCCTTATCAGAGAAGGGCACACAGAAGAACCCACCCACAATCCCTCTAACTGTGATGTCATCCCTTGGGCTCAAGAGCAAATCAGTGCTGAAGCCCACTGAACAGAAGACAAGTTCAAGATTCTGTGTATGCCTGTGCATTCCTCTCTCTCTCTAACTCTCTGTATGTGACTCGGTTGCCCCTTCTCAATCTCCCCTCTCTGTCTTTCACACACACACACACACACACACACACACACACACACACACACACACACACACACACACACATACCCACACACACACACACACAAACTGTTTTTCTCTCTTTCTCTCTCTCACACACACACACTCTCTCTCTCTCTATCTCTCTATCTTTCACACACTCTCTTCTCCTGGGCCCGCCTGGCTGGTGTGAGGATGCCCTGTCTCTCAGCCCTCTGCTCTGCAGCAGGTGGGCGAAATGAAGAAGTTTACCAGCAGCCTTCAGAGCCAAGTAGCAGCAGGGGGCAGGTTGCCATGGTTACCATTTAGGACCGTCAGAGGCCTGTGTGAAGAGCAGATACCTGTGCAAATCCTGGCAGATGACGCAGAGTAAGGCACACACCTAGAACAGCCCACGTGTGCTCTCAGCAGCATGACGCAGGCCTAATCATTGTGATTAATTCAGTTCCTGCATGTGATTGGTTTATTCATGCACGTGGTCTTACAGAAGATTGGTCAGAGCACCCTTAACAGTCAGAGGAAATGACTGTGATTGGTCAAGCAACCATTAAGCTATTTCAGTACTCTTTTGGTCAATAGGTTACTCTTCTGCCAAAGTGAACTATTGTATGTGAGTCAAGGAGGGTGAGCTAATACATTTTGGCAATATAGTGTATGTATGTCTATGGTACTAGATATGCCCACTATTTCATGTCATATATTCATAGGGAAAAGTTAGATTTTATATATTACAGTCAATGCATGTTATTTGTCAACCCAGACATCTAAATAGGTGATTTCATATATAATTTACAATCACAATCAACAATTAGCCTTTCACTATTGAACAAAAGCAAACTGCCACAGTGTCATTAAACTGAAATTAAATGTATCAACCACAGTTATGTCATGAATGACAGGTTAGAGTGGTTTTATTTAACTCAACCTATCCACTCATTGTATAGACCGGGAGTCTCACTAAGTCTCACAAAGTCTCGTGCCACACATTACCTTATCTTCTCACTCCTTCCTTGATAATTGTTGCAATATATTGTGGAAAGCATGTTTATGTTGACCAATCACTGACCTCTCTGAGTGCTGCACTACAGCTACTGCTGCCCCTGGTGGCGGGAACGGGTGACGAGGGGGATAATCCCTCCTGTCCGAGCTCTGAGGACAGGGTCGTAATTCATTTCAATAGCAACAGCAGGAACAACAGCTGTAATTGCTGTATTCATCTTTATAATGACCTGTTATTAATCTCTCTAATACCGCTCATAAGGTATGTACCAAGCACATTAGCAGGGCAAAATGCATGCTGGGTACACTCTCCCAGCATGCTAGAACTGAGGGAGGGAGTGTGAGTGTGTGTGCTGTGTGTGTGTGTGTGTGTGCTTGTGTTTTGTATTTTTGATGATACACAATCCACAACCTTATCAGTGGTAACATGTATTGGCAGTCACATAATTTACATAATTACATAATATATGTTTTTGCAAAGTTATGAGTTATATTATACATATTATGAATGTTCTGGTTCTTTTCAGTCATACGTCACACTTTTCAGTTATACATATCCATATCTAAAATCTGCATGAATAGCTTTATCTTCTAGTATATAAACACACACACAAACACACACACACACACACACACACACACACACACACACCTGCTTGTCTGCATGTGTTTGATGACTTTGTGGAGATCAGAGAGCCCTGAGTGTTGGCTTTGATGTGGAGCTAAAAGGGGTCTGCAGTCTACAACCTCCCTCAATCAGGCCACCATTATGCCATTACTCCTACATCTGCACATTCTCTACACCCCCCCCCCCCTCACCACCTCTGCCTAATGCCACTGACAGGATGTGAAGTAGGTGTGTGTTTGCGTATGTGTGAATGTGTGTGTGTATGTCATATATTATGGACCAAATCATGACTGATTCTAACACCTATAAGAGAAGGCATGCAAGCACAGTGCCTCTACACAGGTTTGCAGTGAGAGTATCTGACCTAGCAAACATTTCTGTCTCTCTGTTCATCTGTCTCTCACTCATGTGAAATTCTCCAGCAGCTCTGAGGAATGAGGTCACCCCCACTACTACAAACCCCAGCTCGGGAAGGAGCTGGGGTGAGAATGAGACGAGGGAGACAGCGGCAGAGGGAGGAGGAGACCTTGCCAGGTGACAGAAGGGGAGACGATGGCAGGGGAAGCGAAAACAAGAGTCAGTCTCATGGGTGAGTCAATGAGTCAGTCTCATAGGCGTGTCAGTGAGTCAGTCTCATGGGTGAGTCAGTGAGTCAGTCTCATAGGTGAGTCAGTGAGTCAGTCTCATGGGTGAGTCAGTGAGTCAGTCTCATAGGTGAGTCAGTGAGTCAGTCTCATGGGTGAGTCAGTGAGTCAGTCTCATGGGTGAGTCAGTGAGTCAGTCTCATAGGTGTGTCAGTGAGTCAGTCTTATGGGTGTGTCAGTGAGTCAGTCTCATGGGTGAGTCAGTGAGTCAGTCTCATGGGTGAGTCAGTGAGTCACTCTCATGGGTGTCAGTGAGTCACTCTCATGGGTGAGTCAGTGAGTCAGTCTCATGGGTGTCAGTGAGTCAGTCTCATGGGTGAGTCAGTGAGTCACTCTCATGGGTGTCAGTGAGTCAGTCTCATGGGTGAGTCAGTGAGTCAGTCTCATGGGTGAGTCAGTGAGTCACTCTCATGGGTGTCAGTGAGTCACTCTCATGGGTGAGTCAGTGAGTCAGTCTCATGGGTGAGTCAGTGAGTCAGTCTCATGGGTGAGTCAGTGCCTAGTGGTTCACCAACTGAAATCCATTCATTCCTTCTCTCTCTCTCTGAGAGAGGAAGAGAGGGAGGGAGAGTGAGGGAGGGACAAAGGACTACAGTAAAAAATGTTCAGTACTTTACTGTGTTTACTGAGCACAGAACTGCTACTAGGACAACTGTTCCTAGCCTAGTTTCCAGGCAAAGTTTTTTTTGGGTTGCCCCCAATTAATTTCTCACTTTCAAGAAAGGCAGAGAGGATGGAATATAATACATGAAACAGAGGCATTTGACACAGGAACACTAGACTGAAAATCATTCAACATAAGAGAACGGCTGCTAGAGATGGTGAGAGGATGAGAGACAAAGAGAGAGAGACAGAGACAGAGAGGAAGAGAGACAGAGAGAGAGACAGAGAGGAAGAGAGACAGGGAGAGAGCGACAGATACAGAGAGGAAGAGACAGAGAGAGACAGGCAGAGAAGAAGAGAGTCACACAGAGAGAGACAGAGAGGAAGAGAGAGAGGAAAAGACAGAGACAGATAAGAAGAGAGACAGAGACAGAGAGAGAGACAGAGGATGAGTGACAGAGAGGAAGAGAGACATAAAGAGAGAGACAGAGAAGAAGAGGGACAAAGAGAGCACAAGAGGGACAGAGAGAGAGGAAGAGAGAGAGAGACAGCAGAAGAGAAGGACTGAAAGACAGTGAGAGACAGATGGAAGAAAGGAGAGAGGAAAAGAGGAGGGAGGGAGAGAATGATACTTTTTTACTGTGAAAATTTTATAACCACTCAGGAGGTTTTCACAATAAAAATACAAAATCTCATGCCACAATGTAACAAGATGACTAAAAATGAAAAGCTAGAAGAGGAGGAGCACACAGCAGTCCACTCGTCACTGCAAAGCGCCTCCTGTGAGTCCACCTGTCATTCTATAACCCACATAATTATACCTCCTTACACATCTACTTTACCAAGACATATCCTGTAACATCCTGTAAAAAGCTTCAAATGCCTTTCATCTGCCATCAGTATTGCTACTGATGTGTATTTATAATAGAAATAATCATTCTAGAATTATGATTATTCCCATGAATTGTATTCATTCATTGATTGAAAAAAAGTGTCCCAATTTCCAGTGCTTTGTACGTCAATATTGTACTACACAGTCACTGGACTACTCACAGTACAATTATGTACTATACCTAGTCATCACAGCTATCTTGACTTGGGTTGAGTGTGAGAGAGAGAGAGAGATGGAGAGAGTGAGGGATGAGGGGACAGGCGGCTGAGAGGGAGGGTGGGACAGGACACACAGCCAGCAGGGACAGGAGGACGTTCTAAAAACAGCTGGCCACAGGTCTGCATGTCCTGTTCCGTCTCTTCCTCTCTCTCTGTCTCCCTCTCTCTCTCCATCCTCTCTCCATCTCTCTCTCTCCCCAGTCCCCCTCTCTCTCTCTCTCTCTCTCTCTCTGGATCTGTATCTATGTCAGGACGCAGACCAAGGAGGCTTAGCTGCAGTATTCTGTGGCCCACATGCGGTGTGGGTCGCCTGTTGATCCAGCAGGAGTGAACGGGCTGTCGGCGGGGTCGTCACACTCCGCCGTGAGTCAAAGAACGACACAGGTAAACAGAAAGGGAGGGTCTGAGGAGAAAAGGAAGGTCATCACAGAGTGAGTTCGCTCAGTTCGCTCTGTTCACGCTGCATTTGTTTCATATGTGCGTGATGCTTCCTATAGACAAGTAAGCACAAGACACGTGCATCATGGCAAAGAGAACACACACACACACTCATCCAGGTTATTCAGACAGCAAGTGGTTCACAAGGAGAGTATTCATGCCTCGCTAAGTGTGTGCGCGCGTGCGCGTATGTGTGTGTGTGTATGTGTGTATATGTGTGTGTTTGTAGGCTCACTGCAGTGCGTGCTTTGTAAATCACCCCATGTGACTGCAGCTAGGCTGTATTCATTAACACAGACCCTGGTCAGCCAAGCCCCCACACTGACCAGACACTAATTCGATTTAGTTCACAGTGGCAGCACAACTCTCACTGCGTTGCAATCTAGCATGCCTGTTCAACACAATCACACACACACACACACACACAAAGCCAAGTTGTGCCCTGCTCCATGTAGTCTGTCTGTGACATCCTCATATACCATGTCCACTCTAAATGAGCATGCTCTTAAACAGCTGGATTCTTCACCTCTTACTCATCCCCTGTCTCATCCCCTTAGCCCACACCTTCACTGATCTGAGCACAGTCAGAGGGCACTCACCCATAATGCCCTGCTTTGCAAAGCCAGCTGTGGATCTAACAGACAAGCAGCAGTCCAACTGAAGTGGGTGATATTCCCATCATGCTACTGGAGTGTGCATGTGTGTGTGTGTGTGTGTGTGTGTGTGTGTGTGTATAAGGGTGTGTGTCTGTATGAGTATGTGTGTGGGGGTCTGCATTTGTGTGTGTATGTGTGTGTATGTGGTTGTGTGTGCATGTGTGGGTATGCACAAAAAGGTGTGTGTGTGGGTGTCTAGGTGTGTTGGTGGACTTTTGAAAGGGCTGCTGCTTATCAAGGATTAGTAAGTGCCGCTCTTTAACTGGATATATGACCCTGCCTCTGTTCTATTGGCTGGTCTTTGCCTCTGTTCTATTGGCTGGTCGTTGCCTCTGTTCTATTGGCTGGTCTTTACCTCTGTTCTATTGGCTGGTCTCTGCCTCTGTTCTATTGGCTAGTCTTTGCCTCTGTTCTATTGGCTGGTCTCTGCCTCTGTTCTATTGGCTGGTCTCTGCTTATGTTCTATTGGCTGTTTTCTGCCTCTGTTCTATTGGCTGGTATCTGCTTATGTTCTATTGGTTGTATTCTGTCTCTGTTCTAATGGCTGATTTCTGTCTCTGTTTTATTGGCTGATCTTTGGCTGAAAGTACAGTACTCATGCCGGTTATGGAGGGAGACACTCACATACTAGAGTATAATGGGAGAGAGGTATGTGAGGTAGGTCCCAAAATGCTTCAGAAACACACACACACACACACACACACACACACACACACACAAAAAGATCAAAGATCAAGATCAAAGCCATGAGATCAGCCAGCTGTGTTTCTGGTTTGCAAAACTGCGACCAGGCTAATGGTCATTGTGTAAAAGAGCTCTGATAAACTGGCCTCTGGCCACAGATGAAGTCCAGTTTGTAATTAAAGTGCTTTATAGACTAGAACTGTGGAGGCCTTCTCCGCAGATACTGAACACCCAGCTGAAATTTCCCTCGTGCCTGATGAGTTATAGATGGATTTATTTCAGATGATGAAAGTAAACTGACTTGTAAACACATGGTGAAGTTCTTTCATTTGTGCATTAATTCATTTGTGTGTTCATTCAGTTAGCTGCCAGTTTCATAGCTGTTATTGATATGACGTCTGATATATAATGAAGAACTTCACTATAATAACTTTGATATTAATAATCCACGAGCAGGACTTTTTTAGTTGTTTGGTCTATAAATGAACAATCCCGTCATCATTTCTTTCCCTTGACATACACGTGTCACAGCATACACACACACTTCTGATAACAGCGAGTTAACCGTCAGTCGCAGGTAGCTCGGTGACATCACGCACACTACAGGGCCCGGGATGAAGTGCGTTGCCATCGGGAACGCTGGTGCTGTGACAAAAACTGCTGTGCGACAGTCTCATCAGTGATCAGGTGAATCACAAGCGGCGTGAACGTAGGCAAACTTCCTGCACGTGATGCAGGACGCACACGTGAAGTAACGCACATCAAAAGGAAGGCAGAAGGTCTGCTTCTCTTTGGGCCGTTATCATTTTAATTGTGTCACTGTATCACAGTGTGTGAACAGATGTGTTTGGTTGTTTCTCATGCCGAGTTTAAAGTGTGTCTTTCCTTTTATGTCTGTTACTTTGAAACTTAATTTTCATTAAGTTTGATAGTTCACTGATTATGATTCCACGGATTGAATCCAAGTTAAGAATTATGTTTCTGTAGCTCTGTATTCTTCGTGTGGAACACAGTGCATATGAACCTAAACCTAACCAAGCATATCTGGGTTTTCCAGTTGTTACAGTTTACATTTACTGTACATTTTTGGCATTTAGCAGATGTTCTTATCCAGAGCGACTTACAAAAGTGCTTTGTCATTTACTCATAGAAAGAGTCAAAGATACCTTTGAACTACAATACTCCTAAACTTTGGGAATACGGGAACTTCCTCCACATATTAAAGCTCTCTGTACTCCGTCAGGAGAGCAGCAAACTCCTCCCATTCCAGGTGGGCATGTGTGAACCTCCTTCCCCCCTCCCCTCCCCCTCATTCTGTTCCCCCTCCCCCTATTTCCTCTCCCATCCCCCTCATTCTCCTTCCCCTCCCCCTCCTTCCTCTTCCCCCTCCCCCTACTTCCCCTCCCATCCCCCTCATTCTCCTCCCCCTCCTTCCTCCTCCCCTCCCCTCCTTCCTCCTTGTACTCCCACTTCTTCCTTCTCACTCCCAGGGATTAAGAATTGAATGTGTTTCTCTCATTGTGTGGTCATCATCTGGGTAGGAATAATGAGATGAACTTTCTTTTTTTCCACATGGTTAATCCCTGGTCAGTACAAATGAGCCTTTCTAATCCCAATGCAAATGCAAATCTCAATTCCTCATTTAGCAGTAGTGTGCAAGCATGCACCACTCATTGCATTGATGATTACACACAAGCCATGAAAGACAGTTGTAGCTTCTGTCTTCAGACTTTCATACACTTGAGGAGAGAGAAAATATTATAATTATATAACATACAACATACAAACCAAGATGTGTAAAATTTAACTTCCAGTGTGAATTAGACCTCCAGTGCAAACATCATAACTTTGGTATTGAGACCTCAGATGATTTGTTTGTACAACTAGCCTTCAGAACCACTGATGTACATGTTTGATTAATTCACACAAACAACACACACGCGCACACACACACATGCACACACTCACACACACTCACACACACATACACACACACACATCCCTTCCCTCTGCCCTTCCCGCCATCACATTGACTGATTTGTTACTACTGATTTCTTTTTGCTGAAAGAGCAAAGTGTATTAACTGTGTGTGTGTGTGTGTGTGCATGCAGGGAAGAGAGAGTGTTTGGGGGGGGTCATAGATGGTCAGAGAATGGGGGGCAGATTGTGACAGTCAAGGGAGCTCAAGCTAGGAAGAGATGGTGAAGGTAACAAGGTTGTCTGTGTGTGTGTGTGTGTGTGTGTGTGTGAGAGAGAGAGAGAATGATGAATGAATATGAATGTTTATCTTTGTAGCATTGAGAAAACCAGAGATGACTCTATGGGTGGATGCAGGGGCAGAGGGAGGGACAGAGGGAGGGACAGGGGGAGGGACAGAGGGAGGGGGAAAGCATCATGTATTCAATGTAGCGCCTCTCTGCAGGTCTCTTTTTTCTTGATTCGTGGTGTAGAAAAAAGCAGTGGTTGCAGTCAAAGCACCTTCTCCTCCCTCTCTTATTCTTTCTGTTTCATCTGTTCTCTCTCCCTCTTTTTCTCTCTCCCTCCTTCTGTCTCTGTCTGCCCCTCTCTCCTCCTTCAGTTTTTCCTCATTCTGAATCTCATGCTTTCTCTTTCTCCCTCTTTTCTCTCTACATTCTCTCATCCTCTCTTCCTCTGTTCTTTGATCCTGTCTTTCTCTAATGGTTAGCAATTCACTGAGTGTCCACATGTCGTCCTGCAGCAGGAGAGAGAGAGAGAGAGAGAGAGAGAGAGCTGGAGAGTCACAGAGAGGCAGAGAGACAGAAGAGATGGAGAGAGATGGAGAGAGATGGAACGAGACCGAACAGGACATGCAGAACTATCAGAGAGAGAGAGAATGAGAGAGAGAGAGAGGGAGAGCGGGAGGGAGGAGGTGTGGAGGGGACCACGTTGGTGAGCACAGCTGAGCGTTCAGTCTTTCTGTGCAGCTTCACTGTGAACAGGACCTTCATGCTGATGATCACTGGGAACAGAACCTTCATGCTGATGTTCAGCAAAACCAGTAGATCAAGCAAAACCGCAATAATTGCCAGCCTGTATCTGGTCTTGCCGGTCTTCTCTCCAGTTATTTTATTCACCATATCCTCCTGTGTCCCCCTCCTCTCTCTCTCTCTCTCACCATCTCACCCCGGCTTGCGTTTGCTTTTCTCCTTCTCTGTCTGCTTTTCTGTAGTCTTAATAGGCCGCTGCCGTTAGGTGTTAATTCGTTCTCACACTGTCTTCTTCACCCCCGTCTCTCTCCACCTGTCTCCCTGCTGCCGATGCAGCTGTGAGGCTGGGACTTCTGCTGCTCCAGCCTCCACAAACACACATGACCTGGAACAGACCAGCCTGGGAAACTGTGCAGTGCTGGAGTTGCAGCCATTGCTAACACTGCAGTGCTAATCAAAACTCTACTACATGTTGGCAGGGTGGTGGTGGGTGGTGGGTGGTGGTGGGGGGGGTTAGCGTGTGAGAGAAAGAGACATGCAGTCAAGATGGCTACCTCGTAGCAGGCTAAGCTCTTCTTCCCGACATCTACAGACGTCCCCTGTGGTCGCACGTGATCTGCACACAGCTCTACAGCGAAGCTCTCCCGTTCGGGTGACCCAAGAGGCCACTAAGTGAGCACATCGTCTGTGCGAGCGCGAATGCTAGCGTTCGCGTTAGCGCCTGCGCTAGCTCCAGCCACGTGAGAGGCCCCTGGGAGGCTGGCTGGTGGAGCTCTGTGTGATCCCTGCTTAACTCAGCTGATTAATTGCTTTAATTAGGCTCACGCAGGGGGTGTGGGGGGTGTAGCACAGGCCCTCACCATCTGAGGAAGCCGTTATCGTATGTGTGCATGTGTGTGTGCGCGCACATGTGTGTGCGTGTTTGTGTGTGTGCGTGTGTTTGTGTGTGTGTGTGTCCAGTTGCAGGTATGCTAGCGAAGGGCTCAACCTGTAAATACACATGATGCAGACTACAGGATCTAGTTCAGACTGATATAGACTATTCTGAGAAGCTACACTAGGGTATGATGTTTCACAGGACCACATTCACACACACATACACACTCTCTCTCTCTCTCTCTTACACTTTCTCACACACTCTCCTTCTCCCTGTTTCTTTCTCTCTTGCTCTTTTGCATTCTCACATTTTCTCACTCTCCACACACACAGAGACAGCGTAAAAGAAGCAGTCATGCTGTTCTCTATTACACATTCACATTTTCCCTCATTAATGTCAGAAAAGACAACACCTCAACACACACACACACACACACAAACATGCACACACACACAAACTTTTCCTTATTTCTCATATATATCCCATCTATTTTATTTATGTGTAATTACCTATATGTCACAGGACTTTTCTATGACTAGTACAAAACCATAGTCTGACCTTAACTTCACCAACTAGAAAGTAATGTTTTTGCCCTTTGTTTTTTTACAAATTTAAACATGTAGCTTTTGTAAAAGGCCTTGTTAGAACAGTTTGCCTATTTGGACCACCCCCCCCCGTTCTTTCTGTTATTCTGGTTTCCACATAGCTAGACCTATTTCTTTCTACATAAAGACGTTTGTGTGTGTGCCATTTCTGAAAGTAGAGAACAAGAATGTGTGTGTGACCATGGACAGGGATATTAGACACTTAAAAAACAACAACAACACAACACTAAGATCTAAATGGACAGAATTTTACAAGAAAGACATTACTGTGATGCCCTGTGTGACCTCAGCCTGACCTTCCAGGCAGCGACCGCAAGGGTCCTAGTCCACACGTCGTCTTCCTCATCTTATCTTCAGAGCACAACATGCTGTGTCATTGATGGTTTTGGTTTGGCTTGTGTTCTGACACCTACAGTACCCTGGGCCTATCTATGCACATGAATAATTAGATTTCTGCCAAATCTGGACACCAGCCTCACATGGGTGCAGGCTGAAGCAGACAGTGATGAAAGACACTGATGCAGTGGGGGGGTTGGGGCAGGGGGCTGGGTTGCCAGCTCCTCTACCCTACACAGTCATTTGTGTATTGTTTTGTTTGTTATTTGTGATGCTTTTTTGCTCTGAATGTCATCACCGTTGCCTACGACCGACACTATAAGTGACTCAGTGTGGCTCAAGCTGGGGGGAGTCAACCATCTCTACCTACCCCACTACCGTAGCTCCCTACCATAACTACCCCAGCCCCCTCCCCTAATCCCCCTCCATCCTCATGGAGACTACTGGCAAACATACAGTTCTTAGACAACAACCTCAGACAAACAAGGGCATGGATCTCATTCCAACCAAGACAAGAGACTGCTATGTATCCTGCCTTATAGAAAGTAGGGGGGAATCTCTGTGAATTATGTAAACAGAACAAGCGACCTCTCTGGAAAAAGCAGAGGAGGTGGGGTTTGCTTTGTGAAGCACAATGCTTGGTGCAATCAGAGGAATGTGTACTCCAGCGGGTCCTTCTCTTACCCTGCTCTGTATTTCAGGGGTTATTGTCAACACTATGTATATACCCCTTCAAGCCAACAATGACCTGTTACTGGGAGAGATCATTAGCATGCAGGAAACCACGTATCCTGGCATGGATGTTATTGTTGCCAAGGTCTTTTAACAAAGCAAACCTGGAGAGAACAGCTCCCAAATACTTACAACGCAGTACCTGCAGCACATGGAAATATTGAACATACCTCCATCTGGGATGCTTGAAAAACCCTCAAGTACTGTTTGGGAAGTTACTGTTCCTTCTTACACCTCAATAAAGAAGCTAAAATAGGGAGCGTCCATTGACAGGGAGGCCTGTTACTGGTTGGACCAATCAGATTCTATACTCCATGACCAGCAGTGACCTCTGGCCATAGCATGGAACAACACTGACATCTAATCTAAACTTAAACTGAATTTAACAGGAGACGCATAGAGGATGTTATGGTCCGGTGCATACACCCACTGCCCATGAGGTACATGCACCCACTGCCCATGAGGTACATGCACCCACTGCCCATGAGGTACATACACCCACTGCCCATGAGGTATATGCACCCACTGCCCATGAGGTACATGCACCCACTGCCCATGAGGTACATACACCCACTGCCCATGAGGTACATACACACACTGCCTATGAGGTACATACACACACTGCCTATGAGGTACATACACACACTGCCCATGAGGTACATGCACCCACTGCCCATGAGGTACGTGCACCCACTGCCCATGAGGTACATACACACACTGCCCATGAGGTATATGCACCCACTGCCCATGAGGTACATGCACCCACTGCCCATGAGGTACATACACCCACTGCCCATGAGGTACATACACACACTGCCTATGAGGTACATACACACACTGCCCATGAGGTACATGCACCCACTGCCCATGAGGTACATACACACACTGCCCATGAGGTACATACACACACTGCCCATGAGGTACATTTCCTCTCCATCTCTGTGGCTGAAGATCCTTTAAGTGAGTAAACACCCTCAAGGCATCCAGGCCAGACGGCAATCCTGGCTGTGCCCCTAGCCCGTTACTGTGCAGATCAGCTAGCTAGAGTGTTTGTGGATATTTTCAATCTCTCTCTCTGTCTGTTTTTCCAAAGGGTTTTCAAACTGGCTGCTGTTGTCTCTGTACCGCAGACAGCCAGTGTAACATGATAAAATGACTGAAGTCCTGTTGGACCTTCATCATGAGCAAGTGCCTTGAGAAACTAGGTAAAGAATTCATCTGCTCTTTTTACCTTCTAGAACAGAACAGATCCAGAACAGAACATGATTCTATAGACCTACAATGTTCTAGATGTGTGATGCTTTAGGCCTATAGACCTATAATCAAGCAGTGATGTTTTAGGCCTGTACACCTATAATGCTCTAGATGTGTGATGCTTTAGGCCTGGACACCTATAATGCTCTAGATGTGTGATGCTTTAGGCCTGGACACCTATAATGTTCTAGATGTGTGATGCTTTAGGCCTGTCATTCTGTATGATGCTAAAGAGCTGACTCTGCAGACTGCCCTTCTTTACCTGAACAAGAGGAACGCATGAAAAACTGCTGTTTGTGGATACACCACAGACACCATAGACCACTCAAAGCTGGACACAAAACATCCTATCTGACCATCACCGAGTGGCAAAAATGGACAGCAACGGGCAGTGTCAATTCTTAATAAAGGAGGACCTCACTGTTGTGTGCCCCATCCTCTCTTAGACTTTCCGTATAGTCACGACTGCACTCATGGCTTCAAAGTCATTATTTCATTTGCTGGTCACACAGCAATAGTGGGTCTATTCTCTGGCGACAACCACGCTGCGTACAGAGAAGCGGCAGAGAAGAGAATAATGTTCTACTCAACGTCAAGAAGACAAAGGGTCTCACAGTGGACATGAACCAGGAGAAAGTGCACACACTGACCCTGAACCATCAATTAATCACCAGCTTCACGTTCCTCTGCATACACGTTACAGAGGGTCTCACTTGGCCTGAACATGCTAGATGTGTGGTGAAGACGTGTTGTGTACCTCAGGATGCAGAGGAGGACTCGGATGAACCCTGGTATCACAGGGTCATTTGACACCTGTGCTGTTGAGAGCATTCTAACTGGCTGTATTACTCTGATACGAGAAGTGGACTGCTCTCAACCGCAGAGCTCTGCAGAGGGGGGCGTGGACTACTTCCATTCCTACAGGAGTTATACACCAATCACCGTTTAAGGAAGTCAGAATCACAAAAAGACTCCGCCCACCCAAGACACAATCTGCTTTGGCTGCTGCCGTGTGGCTGTATCTTAAAGTCCAGAAGCAGCCAATTTCCTTCACAACCCCTGTCCCCAGGCCATCAGCCTGAGCAGCCAGTAGCTACTCAGTGCACTGCGGTTATCCGGGAGGCGTGGTACGAGGTCATCTGTTTAACCAATTAAAAAAAAGGTGTTTGCTTTGACTTGTACATGACTGAGTGACAAAATAAAATAATACCAGTTTTCTCCAGAGGGATTACAAAAGGACAGTGAGCTGAAAAACTGGACCGTACTGCCTGAAACCGGACTATGCTGCCTAAAACCAGACTGCACTGCCTAAAACCAGGCTGTCCGAAGTCTGGTCATCTCTCACACACACCAACAATCAAGGGCAGTTGTGCCACATGAGACATGGAGCTGCAGTGAAGACCAAAAGTGTAAGTGGGGAGAAAACAATAGAACAAATACCCTCTGGCTTCAGATACCACAGCCACAATGTTCAACCAGAGGCGATGGATAACGTAAGAGCTCTCACTTCCATGCTAAATTATCTGCAGACTGATCAGGAGCCTGATATAAAGATCAGGCGCTAAACCTTTCGTCACAGCCATTGTCTCAGAAGGTGTTAATTAGTAAGGTAGGAAGAATCCTGTAGCCATGCAACACAGAATCGAGCAGAATCTAAAAGAGAACTAGCAAACCCAGAGACAGCAAAGCATAGAGCACCTTCATTATAACGGCTGCACCCGCTGCTTCAGTGCAGATGCCTTCTAGGCGTACAGTTAGGTTAGGCCTTGATTTCCTCAAGGTTTGTGTGTGTAAGAACCCCCACAGGAACCTGTCCGATGGAGTAACCTATGGAGCATTGCTTCTTTCAGATGAGCTAAGTGCCACATTTTGTCTGTTTCATGGGTTTGCCTTAATAAATATGCAGTTTGGGGCATTTATACATAAACGGTGAAAATACAGGGTGGATCAATGCAAATAGGTTAACAGAGCAGCTGCACGGTGATTTACCAAGCCTGTGAGCGTTTTCGAGAATCATTATTATGAATACGACTAGAGGGTGGCTTGGCACATTTTGTGGCCGGAGACTACGACAAGGAAGAATATGTTACCATAGAGGGTAGACTATTAAAACATGTCACCAGGCCAAAATAATTAAGATGCTTTGTTTGCTCTTCATTTTATGTTCTTTTTTATGTCCTTTTGTATGGCATCTTCTATTATCCTCCTCGGTTATTCTTTTTTACACACAGTGCTAACATTATTTATTTTTTATACATTTTTTTAAGTCTTGTAGCTTTTAAATTATGATTTGTCTGTTCAATTACCTCTAATCCTGTCATTTAATATAAATTTTCAGTTCAGTTTCTAGTATGATCTCTTTCCAAATCTCACATTGTCTACTGACAACACTTAGCGCAGACAAAAATCTCATTTAAATATCATCTGCAAATATCACATACACGTGATGGCATTCATGCAATTTTGGAAATCATCCCCAAAGAAACAACAACAATAACTTCATAAACAGTGTATTGGATTCCCATGCAAATTAGCAATCTTAGAATATTGAATAAATTAGTAAAATTAGTTGATGTTAAATTAGTACATGGGTAGTACAGGGTTAGCCTATCTGTAGCCTGGGCGTGGCCTGCCTCACTGCTGAAGCTCAACTAACCCGCAGCCTCCCAGACACATGATCCAGCCCTTATATGATAAGTTACTAGCAGCAGCTGTGATGGATATAAACTCAATGCAACAGATCTACAGCACATGCACTGGCCCCAGTTGGCTGTAATATGGTTAGGTTGCGCCTCACTCCAGTCCCAGCTAGGAGTGTATCCAACACTATACACCAGCTGCACCAGTCACAACACCAGTGTTAATGTCCTGTTAAGAATGATCTGCCATCCAAATAACACCTGCTCAGCAATTATAATGGCCTACAGTCTGTCAATGCATTCCCATAAAACGTACATATCAGATAGACGTACCTTATAAAATGTACTTATTAGATGGGTGTCCCTAATAAAATGGCATGTGAGTTCAGGTTCAGGGTAAGTGTTTTTAATGATGTGGCTGGTGAGTTTATAATCTCTTTGAACCATTAAATAGTGCCTCTCCGGGAGGTCAAAGATTCATCCTTCATCTAGAGTAACTCAGGCCTGAATGGTAGTGTAACTGTGCAAGGTCCAATTACTTGCACTTTCATAATGTGTAAAGATGAGAACTCTTAATCCCCAGTGTACGTGAAATGTCATGTATCTAGACAGTGAAGAATGGGGATGTCTAAAACTAATTCTTTGCTTACACAAGAAACAGATGCACGTAGTAGAAACTCTATCTAACTGCAGAGCATTTGCTGATATATCAACCCCCCCCCCCCCAACCTCCACCCCCCTCCCTCCCATACTCACTGTCCACTTCAAACGATCCCTTCTGTGTCTCGTCTGGACGGGGTTAATAATCGGGACAGTTCATTCAAACTGCAGTCCCGGCATTTTCTAAAGCAACCGCTGAACTGGATTTCACTCCCTTGTTCCACACCGAGACTGTAGGCATGTTGAGAGCTTCCCTCTCAGGCTGGCAGTGGTGGTGTGAACATGCTGCTGTGTTTGTAGGCCGTGCCAATGCTGGTGCCTGATGTACACACAGCCATCTGAACAGCTCCTGCACAACCACAGCTCTGGCACCTACAGGCCACCATACGCAGCTTCACAACCACCAGCAAAAAAGATTTCAGACCTGGTCGTCTGATGTGGGATGAAGTAAGCAATGGGATTTTGACCAATCTGCTTAACCCTAGATCCAAGAGACCACTTGTTTTCCATGGTAAAACTACACACACACACACACACAGCTTCAGCCTCATATTTTACTTATGTCTCAGGACAGTGTGGACTACAGGACGTTCACGAGGACAATGCCATTACAATTAGGTCATCTAGGATTTGTTACATATTTAACAGGACCAGATCAATGGTTGAAAAGAGAAAGCCACGAATCAAATGGGAATAGTATCCTGTATATAGGAAAACAAGGAGACACTGGCGCTCATACACGTCTGCTCCAAATATCTGTAGCTTTTCTTTACTGAAAGGAAATAATACATTCCACTGCTAAAGCATCAAACTAATTTTTAATTCAAAGAGACTTGTAACCACACTGTGATCATTCCCTGTGAAGAAACGTGCTAGTGTACGTCGAGTCAGGAATCCCAGTATACTACATCACAAGCTACAATTCTAAATGCTGGTTGTTGGTTCGTCTAACAAGGAAGCCCTGACTGGGTGTCCCTGCTGTCCACTGCATGTGCTCTTGTGTAGAGGACTCAGGGGCTCCATGCTGTCTAGGCCCTGCAGTGTGGACTCCCTGGAGTGTCCAAGCCTCTCCAGCCAAGGACAAAGTGGAGCTTCGTACATGTGCAAGCAGTTAAGTGTACCCCAGACCCTAGAGCTCCAACCCAGCCAACACCTGCCTGCAAGCACCTCGGTACAGCACTGCCACCATAGCTCAGACTCCGCCAGACGTCTGAGCCTGTGAGAACCACCCCCTGCCTCCCATGACCACACTGCACAACACAGCTTTAGCTTGTAGAAGCCAGAAGGCATCTGGCACTGTAATGGTGACACATAGGAACAGATGAACGTTTGCTGCTCGAGTCTGAATTTACTGTAGTTTAATGTGTCGTTCGGATGACCCTAAAGCATACATAGAAAAATCTACCTAAGCATTTTTTGTTCCTGTTTTAAAATCTAAAAAAGGATAAAGGTATTTTTCTTTTAAAAGAAAGTGACAAGTTTTCCTACACCTCTCCGCATGTACAGGGCTAATTTCGACCACACCATCATAATTCAGGGGACAGCCTGCGCCCTCTCTGCGGCTGTGTCTGACTAGCATATGGGAGTATGTGAGGGTATCAAACGGATCCTATCTGGAAGCGCTGGTGATGCATTGTGTTTGGGTTCCTCTCTGACACAAAGCTAATGCAATGTAATGGATTGCAAATGAACTGAACCAAGGACACCACCAATTCATCACCACGCCCAGATGCTGCAGATTTTGCCACTATCAAACAGAGAAAGAGCAAACCGCTCCCCACAGAGACACCGAAACGGATGTGGCGCTAATCTGTATTTATGGCGGGATTTCCACGAAGGTGGCAAAATGGCCGACAGACGGGGAGAGTTAGAAGAATGAGCATGAACATTATCAGAAAATTGGCCTAATGTTAACTGTGCAGTGCTGCGGTGCATCAGATCAATTCCTTATAATTGCTCCCACTCGCTGTAATGATTTCACAGCAATTATGGTACTTTGCGGTTCAGTTTTGTAGAGAGTGGATTTCGGAAATGACCACAGACCTAATTTTGCTGTCATGTGAGTGTTCCTGATTACAGAGAGTAAGCAATTAAATGCCTTCTGCTGTCTGCATGCCTCAAATCCACCAACATCAGGCCCATTCACAAAAAAAACAAAAAACGTATGACAACTTGTCCCAAAGACAATTGGTTATTCTCTTTCTCCTTTCTTATTTCTTCTTTTCGGCAGTTAAAAATGCTTTGAATGACAGGTACTCACCCACATCAAAAACACTGTCCCGGTTGATCTAGACCACCAGTTTGCCTACTGGGCAAACAGATTGACCGAGGACGTCATCTGTGTGGATCCCAGTACCACCCTCTCCCTCCTGCAAAGACCAGGATGCTGTTCACTGACTACAGCTCATGTTTGATACCACCATACCGAACAAGCTGGCCGACAAATTCTACACAGTAGGACTAACTGTCTTCATATTGCACTCTTCATGTTCGTACTGGACTTCCTCATCACCCACCACCCCCTCTGCTCTCCCCACTACCCCCCACCACCAGCCCATCCACAACTATTGTTAGGTTTGCAGATGATATGCTAATCGTCTGGCCCGTGTCAGTCAGCTGCAAAGCTGACAATATGACAATGAGTCGTGTCAACAATAACCTGGTCTTAAACTTCAAAAACACTAAGGAGATGATAATGAGTTTTAGGACTACCAAAAGCACCCCACACGGATCTGTCCTCATCAACACAGAGTGCCCAGATTCAGGGGTCTGGGAGTCCTGAGCAGTGGTGGGTAAGGAACACGTACGCCTTCATTTCCCAGCAGGCTACGGAGAGCCAACCTCCGCCAAAAGATGCTTGTCAACTTTCACAGCTGCACCACAGAGAGGCTCCTAACAGCCCGCGTGACAACCTGGTACAGCAGCTGTGCCAGAACCGAAGGCCTCCGGGATGTTGCAAAAGCAGCACAGGACATGGCTGACATGGGGCTGCCATCACTGTGACATCTTCACAGCACTCGCTCTGTGAGGAGGGCTACGTACATCATAAAAGACATTATACGCCCTGGACACCATCTGTTTATGCTCCTTCCGTCAGCCTAGGTGCTTCAGGACAATCCACATGCACACAAACTGACTTAAAAACACCTTCTTCCCTAAAGTTGTCAGACAAGACTGATGTGCTGCTGTCACTGAAGTATGTGCATTTTTTATTTACATGTGATTTCACGTTACTATTTATGCGCAGCAAACTACACCATCATTCAACACCACAATAAACCATCGTTCCACATCTGTCCCACCTCACAATTACTGCAAGTTGCATTTTATACTTTATATTGCTTATATTTTGTACATATATGTTGCATAAATTCTGTACTTCTAAACTTCTGACATTTTATATTTCTTATCATATTCCCAATTTATTGTATGTGCGCTTCTTAAATATAAAAACACCATTTGAGGTTGAAGCAAATGCTTGTACAATGACAATGAAGTTCTTGAATGAATGAAAATATGTTACCTGCCCCAGCCTTAGCACCAGTCTCCTGGGACAGTATTTCAGTCAGTGGCATATTTTGTTGTAACACCAGAACTTGCTTGCTCATGGGAAGAGCAGCCTAAAGCAGTGATTCTGTATGCAAATGGGATTCTTCTGCACTGCTATTTTAAACGCTATCATTGTTAGGAGATCGCCAGCAGACAGGAAACGAACTGAAAGTGCGATTTATTTTTTCTGTGGAAGCAAATGAGCTAGGTTTAATGGTGCTCAAGGTAAATCAGTCTGATCGTGTTAATAAAGCACCGATCCAATTCATTTCAGCTCCCCAAAGCAGGGCAGCAAGGCACCAAAAGAAAATGAAAGAGTGTGTGTGTGTTCGTGAGTGTGTGTGTGTGTGTGTGTGCAAGCATGCCCATCAGTGTGCTCAGGTGTGTGGGTTTGTAGGTAGGTGTGGGGGAGCATGTGTGGGAGGGTGTAGGTGTGTGTGTGTGCGTGTGTGTGTGGTGCATGCGCATCTGTGTGCTCGGGTGCGTGGTTTTGAGGGTGGGTGTGGGGGAGTGTGTGTGAGAGGGTGTAGGTGTGTGCATGTGTATGACCATGTATGCGCATCTGTGTATCTCAGAGAGAGTGAGAAAGGGAGAGAGAGGGTTTGATTAGGGTGTTTCATTTGCATATGCAGATGTGTTGTCCCAGTGGTGGATCAGCGGAGAAAAGGAATGTAAGATACACACGCACGCACACACACACTCACACACACACACACACACACACACAATGAGTTGAGAGATATGAGAAACAAGCTAAGAAATAGGCAGTTATATTTCACTCTGATAACTGGCATCACATCCAGCCCACTTCTAGCCATGCTGAAGCAGAATGAGAATGATGACTGAAGCGGTGCACCCCAGGATCCTACCCTGATCCAGGAGGAATCACCCCCTCAGGACCCTGCCCTGATCCAGGAGTAATCACCCCCTCAGGACCCTGCCCTGATCCAGGAGTAATCACCCTCTCAGGACCCTGCCCTGATCCAGGAGTAATCACCCTCTCAGGATCCTGCCCTGATCCAGGTGTAATCACGCCCTCAGGACCCTGCCCTGATCCAGGAGTAATCACCCCCCAGGACCTTGCCCTGATCCAGGAGTAATCACCTTCTCAGGGCCCTGCCCTGATCCAGGAGTAATCACCCTCTCAGGATCCTGCCCTGATCCGGGAGTAATCACCCCCTCAGGACCCTGCCCTGATCCAGGAGTAATCACCCCCTCAGGACCCTGCCCTGATCCAGGAGTAATCACCCCCTCAGGACCCTGCCCTGATCCAGGAGTAATCACGCCCTCAGGACCCTGCCCTGATCCAGGAGTAATCACCCCCCAGGACCTTGCCCTGATCCAGGAGTAATCACCTTCTCAGGGCCCTGCCCTGATCCAGGAGTAATCACCCCCTCAGGACCCTGCCCTGATCCAGGAGTAATCACCCCCTCAGGACCCTGCCCTGATCCAGGAGTAATCACCCCCCCAGGACCTTGCCCTGATCCAGGAGGGCCCCCAGCCCCCCTGAATCACCCCTCAGGACCCTGCCCTGATCCAGGAGTAATCACCCCCTCAGGACCCTGCCCTGATCCAGGAGTAATCACCCCCTCAGGACCCTGCCCTGTTTAATGTCAGCTTGGTCCTTGTAGAATGGTGCCTTATGGTAAGTCACTCCATGCCTTTTGTAACACCTGTGTAGCGCTTGTAAGAAGGGTTGTGCTATGTGGATCTGTTTTGTGTGAGTCTAGTATGTGCTGTGTTGCCCCTGTGCTGTGTTGTATTGAATGTCATGTTGAATCGCGCTGGCTTTTGTTGTGTCGGGCTGTGCTGTGTTGAGTTAGCTCTGTGCTGAGTTAGGCTGTGCTGTGTTGTGTTAAGTTGTTCTGTGCTTGGCTTTGCTAAGTTGCATTGGGTTGTGCTATATTGTGTTGTGCCAAACTTTGCTGTGCTGCATTGTGTTGGACTGTGCTGAGCTGTGCTCGCTTGGACTGTGAGATGTTGGATGGTGATGGACTACGTGCTGTGATAGACTGTGTACTGTGCCATGCTGGGCTATGTTGGGAAGTGCTGTATCACGCATTGTGTTAAGCTGCCCTGTGCTTGCTCTGGTTTACATTGTGTTGCGTTATGTTGGGTTGAGTGTAATGGTGTGTT
This sequence comes from Brachyhypopomus occidentalis, assembly GCA_020368025.1. NCBI lineage: Eukaryota > Metazoa > Chordata > Actinopteri > Gymnotiformes > Hypopomidae > Brachyhypopomus > Brachyhypopomus occidentalis. Next base: position 374,476 of record JAGXOD010001359.1, on the reverse strand, counting down.
AGCTGATGCAATGATTAATACTGTGCTGGAGTTTGATCATTAGCTGGGCAGAGACATGCCAGTCCACTAATCCTTATCTGATCATGTTGTGTACATAATCCTCCCCTACAGCAATGCTAGCAGACTGGAGCCCAACAATCCTCTGTCTTCAACAAACACACGCACACACACACATGCAAAGATAACAAACCAACTCTTGAAGTAATGAGGAGTAGTTCCATTTTCTTGCAGTTGCTAAGGCCCAAAAACTGGTACTTCTATCACAACTTGGGAACAACTTAGGAACAACTAACTCATGTAGCCAATCTATTGACCTGGTGGACTAAACCTTAAGCACATCCTCTGCCTTACACTCACTTAGCAATTCTAAAACACACTTTTAACAAAACATTAAACACTGTTCCCTACATTAGACACAACATTCAACAAACTGAAAACCATTTTGGAAAACACTGCCATGAAACTGCCACACCTACCTACCAATCACCCAAACCCAGTTCTCACAGGTAAAAAACATATCTAGCAATTTATTTACAAACTCGCAGAACAGAACTGTATACCACTGTACTACTGTAGTGTGGTACTACAGTATATCAGTAACTTACAGTAAAGTTTAATTTCATGCAGATTTTATTTCCATTTGCCAGAACAGTGGTGTTCATCATCATGTCACTCTTGCCCACATCATCACCTTCCCTCAACACAGAGCAAAATACAGAGCGTACTCCTTCTCCAGCGCTAGGGGGACGGAGCAGAGCAGTTCAGTTTGTTGTTGTTGCTCAAGTGCAAACTGGTTCACTGAAAACCCATGGTGCTTCACCTCCACCAGACTCTCCAATCCTCAGTCCTTTAACAAAAGGAGACATAGTTTCAGAAATTGGGTCTTTGCGACTGCAAAAAACTGTAACATCAGGACTGGGAATGTTCAACTTGTTTCATATAAAGTCCAACAAAATTGGTATTTCTAATTTGGATTCTTGGCAATTATTCAGAAGTTTGACTCGAATACCTCAGAAATACATCTGTAAGTGCAGCACAGCGTCCTACAAACTTCCACACACCCACTCATCGGGAGCCTTGGAAGAGCAGCGTGCTTCAGTGTACCTTACCCACCCAGTGTGGTAGTGGATGTTAGCAGCGCATGCATATGCTAGCCTGACAATTACAGAGAAGTGTCTGATTTAAATGTTCTGAGAGTGGAGATACAATGCACAATTAGTCAGAGATTATAATTTTCACACCTCTCTTCACAGTTATGTACTGCGGCTATGGACATATGGATACACATGGCACACAAAGTCTAATCTTTTGAAAAAATAGGAGCAGGAGAGAAGGAGAGGTAGAGAGGAGACCAGGAGAGGAGAGGTGGAGTAGAGGAGGAAGAGGAGGAGAGGTGTAAGGTATGTAACTGCACCTCCTATGTCATGAGGCTTGGTTGCACTGTGAGAGTAATGAAGATTAATGTGGCATATTAGTTGCAGGTGTACCTGGACCCCACTAAACTACATCCAAATCTGAGTCAACAGGATGACCTGCTGCCCGGAAATGGCAGATTTGTGGTGCAAATTTGTGTGTGTGTGTGTGTGTGTTAGATGTGACTTCTAGGGTAAAAGGAGTTTGTGTGTCTTCATGTAAGCAATACAATTACACTTGTACATAAATATATTATGTACATACAGTATATATGTTATTAACATGCAAACGCGTATTATACAAAGATCTTTATACATGTGTTTGAGCATGTATGTATTAGAAGAGACTTCTGGGGTAAAAATGTTTGTGTGTGTATGTGTGTGTGTGTGTGTTTGTGTGTGTGTGTGTGTGTGTGTGTGTGTTAGGTAATGCAATACACTTTGCCATTAATACAATTGCAAGTTTTTTTTGCCCTTTTCATTGTACCACAAGCGAAGTGGTTTGTAGTGGCTCAGTACAATCAGATCTGCTCTTTAAACAACAGAAGTTGTGGCAGAGCCATAAAATGAAAAAGAAAAACAGGCAGGAGAGGGAACCAGTGCAGAAATGACCCGTCACTGAGAACAGCTATACAGTGCAGAAATGACCTGTCACTGAGAACAGCTATACTGTACAGAAATGACCGGTCACTGAGAACAGCTATACAGTGCAGAAATGACCCATCACTGAGAACAGCTATACTGTACAGAAATGACCCGTCACTGAGAACAGCTATACAGTGCAGAAATGACCCATCACTGAGAACAGCTATACTGTACAGAAATGACCCATCACTGAGAACAGCTATACTGTACAGAAATGACCCGTCCCTGAGAACAGCTATACAATGCAGAAATGACCCGTCACTGAGAACAGTTATACAGTACAGAAATTACCCGTCACTGAGAAGAGCTATACAATGCAGAAATGACCCGTCACTGAGAACAGCTATATAGTGCAGAAATGATCCGTCACTGAGGACAGCTATATAGTGCAGAAATGACCCATTACTGAGAACAGCTGCACGTTTTCACAAATGCAACCATTGGTTAAGTAGCAGATGCTGACCCAATTTTAAATGTTATTTTCAATACCCACAGAGCTCACATCAGACCAGGGGAAAAAAACTATTGTGATTCTCCATAATCAACCAAAGCTATATTTCCCTAGAACTTAAAATACAACGTTGCTCCCAGTATCTCGCCACGGCTCCACATCTGTGTTCGTGAATGCTGGGCAGGAGTTCGATCGTCTTTCTCTCTCCTCTCTCGTTCTTGTGACCTCCACATTAATGTGCTTCCCGGCATTAGTGTTAATTCCAGCATACCTTGGCTTGGTAGTTTATCAGGTAGAGATTTTTATATATATTCATATAGGCATCATATGTGCCTGATCGAGTGCCGAGTGTGTGAAACACTCTGGGGAGGGGGTGGGGGGGGGGGGGGTCTGGTGGGTAGATGGCACTAATGGTGTCAGTCATCCACATGCTGTAACTCTGCTGCAGCCCAAGGGGGTCATCATCAGATCTGAGCTCAGGGATTTCCAACCTTCACCACTCCTGTAGCCAAAGCTGAGCTGTCTGGCCTGGAACAGGAGCGCCATTGGTTGTGCGGATCCCTTTTGTCACAGAGTCTCTATCTGGGGCTAAGAATGATGGAGGACAGACAGACAGAGTTATCCCGTAGCCGGAGTCTGAAAGAAAGACTACCTTCCTCCCTCTTAGCTAATCTAATCCCTACTTGCCGCTTGAGTTGTCTGTGATGAGTTGTCACATCCCATATCCTCCCTGGGCTCCATGACTCCAACACTCCACACCTGGGTCCTCACTAAGGGAACTCAAGCCTAACACCAAGGAGAAGCCGGCGAGAACCCCAGTCTCTCTGAGCAAAAAATATCCATGAATCCATCCATACCCCTAGCACAGACTGCAGACTTGATTCTGTATGCTGCACGCAGAAGCCATAGGCCATTACAATATGCATCATTCTGACAGTATTACGAAAGCTTTGACCATTTGCAAACACTCACTGAAGTGTATTTTGGAATCCCGCGCCTCATGTTTGTGAGGCTTTTGCAGAAAAGAGGAATGACAACCACCACCTGACTTGTTCTCATCCCCCCTTTTTTTAACACATTCCACAGTTAAAGGGCTTGGGCACTGTGCTAATTATTCCTGGATTAATCATCATCACTTGCATTTCAAGCACCGTGCCTCTGCGATCAACACATTCTCACGTAGCAATTTTCCAGAACTGACATGACCCAACTTGAGTTATGAACGGCTCTAGCGTCTGAATGCAGGGTTTTCATTTGTATGGACTCCATAGTTATTTCTCTTGCCCATTCCAAACAGTGCCAATGTTTGTTGAGATCTCAGTCCTGATGTAGGACACGCTGCCTGAACTGGTATTTCAAAGACGTTTGACCCAGTATGCAGCTACAGTGAGTGCTGCGTCCTTTGGTTAGTGATTGATTCATGCAAATCTGAGAGCCATCATGAATCAGAAATTGCAAATCACTGATTCCTACATGACAGCGGGCATCCTGATTTAATGAAGTAGCAGAGAAATATACAAACAACTACACAAAACAGAGAGGAAACAAAATTGTTTTTGCTTTGTTTTGAAAGAAATTTTGATTGCTCAGAATTCGAAAGGCCCTAGGAGGTCAGCAAAAGATGCCACCTGAGAACACGGCCGTGGTACATACACTCAGCCTAACAACATCCCCATGATGTTTGTTTAGATCAAAGATATACAGTATATTGCGAGCTTGTATTGGACTTTCTTGAACCTATCAACAGTATTGCATGTAAATAACCAGTATGAGCTAGGCGTTGATATCAGTGATTTGATTGCAGGGTCATCTGGCAGATGTCTAGCAAACCTTCAGCAGATATTGATGCTGCATGCCCAGATGTGGCCAGTGTCACCCGTACTGCCTACGTTAACAAGGGCATGGCACAATAAAAGCCCAGTATCCAGCATGTAGGCCAGGTCCCATAACCTCATCATATGCTGTCCCAACGCACACCCCAGTGTGATGTGGTGCAGACAGCCAACAAAGTGCCAATGTCAGCATATCTGGAACCTCACAGGTGTTTAAAACCTGTTTTAAAAAAAAACAAGAATCCCTTTTATATATGGTGGGTATAAGTGTGTATTCATACTTATGTGTTTCCGCATAAAAAGTAATGATCTTTGGAGTTTTCGGTTTGTTTTACAGAGATGTTGGCTAATGGAGACTTTTGAAGTATGTAGGCTACAGTTCTACAGTTCTTTCATAATACAGTTTTCTTTTCTCAGTGAAGCAGTGTGTAGACCAATGTACTCTTATCTCCGTCACCAACTTTAGGCATACTAGTATTTCTCTGTTGTTTTTTGTTATGAATATACCACGCTTTCACTAAATGAATGGACGATTCCCTAATTGACGCTTGTCAGGAGTAATGCACGTCACAGGCGCTCTACGTGGACCGTGATGCCGTTCCACAGCGGCACGGAACCGGCTGAGGAAGACCAAGAAGTGCCAAGAGCGCCCTGACAGTAACACGTGTGCACGTGCTGAGACTGCACCTCTGATGCAACCTCTGATGGAAACAGAGAACCACCAAACGTCGTCAGGCATCTACGGCGCGAAAGAAAATGCAGCAAAGAGAAGATGACAGACACATCCTCCTACCTTCTAAGCAACACGTCCTCCATAGACCCGAATGGGTCATTACTTCTTCGTTCTTCTTGCTCGTCTCGTTCTCGTTGTTGCTCTTGATCTTACACACGCCGCGTGAGTATAGCCAGTAGTCCGTGCCCACCGCGATGGTCATCAGACTGAAAGCGGCAAACGCCCCCACCGTGGTCAGTAGCATCTTTATTCCGCGGTCAAACACACCCATGTTTCCGCATTCCATGAAAGGGGGACCCCCTTTCCTCTTGATGTATAGGAAGTAAATATTTGAAAATTTACGGGACCAAACCAAACTAAGAAAATGGGATATATTTGCGCGAAAGGAGGGGGGAGGGGGAGGTTGCGGTAGGAACCTTATGGTTGCGTTTGGGTGAGGACCGAATTAGGAAGAAATTGGTGAGCCTCTCTGGCTGTTTTAAAGGGGGCTTCGGTGTGTTTTTGCGCCCACTTGTCTTATATAATAATGTTGCAAAGAAGAGTAAATTGGCTTTTTACCTACTTGTAGCAGAGAAAGCAGCGGCTATAACTCAAACTCGCCTGTTTATACTGCAAATCTACTCATTAAAGACAATATAGATATAGCCTATACGTAACACTGAACTATCTACACCTTTAGCAGTGCCGTGATCGTGTCACTGAAAGATTAAAGCAATCGCTGATAGTTTGTTAACCAAAGAATGTGGTCTGAGATCAGACTGTGACAAGCACACTGACAGATTCGAATAGTACGTTTTATCTGCGTCTTAATTTGTGGTTTAAACAGCAGGCAGGTTGTTATCTTGATGTGTTTCGCGTGTTACGGCTTATAGATAAGTACTGCACTCGGAAGAATGTACGACTCTGATGAAATGGTCGTCGTGGAATGGGTGGAGAGATGCTAGAGTAATGGTAGGTTTGCCACGATTTCGCACTCAATATTTCTATAAAAATTCAGTGTTTTACAACAACTGTTGACCTAAGTAGCAGTCTTATTATAACTAAGCAACTCGACAGTCTAATCAAAAAGGGAAGGTTGGCATAGACAGGAAAATGAGAGGAAGCTCTGTTTAGATAGGCGAGCAGAAAAAGATAAATGGACGGATGACTTTAGTCCATTTCAAAATTAATAACAATAATTAAATAAATAAATCCAGAATAGACTACAAAATGTTAACGTGTAACTATTGCTGCAGTGTTAACAAATCAAGTCGACAATGGGATGAGAAGAAATTAACAAAGATAAATCAATTAATAAACAGAGAAATTAAAACGAAAATTAAATAAAATAAATAACTGGTAGATATCCTTTTTCCTAAAATTTTGGTCCCCAGTTTCCATATGTAGCTCTTAGCTCTTTGAAAATTTCCTCCGAAAATGAGAAACTGCCCCGGTATATGATTTTGTCGACGATCCGGAAAGAGCGGGGAGCATCCAGTGAGTCGAGCCGACCATTACGCGACATAGAGCCGGGTAGAGGAGAACGAGAAGGTGGGGGCGCAGGATATGCTACCCGTGTATTTTACTGTTACTGTTGCTTGGTTATCCAAATCCACGTTAGCTGCCTCGCGCCCGGAGCTGGAAGCAGAGCCGTCCCGCTTGCGTAGCCCTTGCGCCATGTAAAAGAAAAGAGTCCTGAGACGAAACGTGATGTGTCGGTGAGGAAGTGAACTGGTCTCGCCCTCTCCTTTTGCGTGTATTGTTATGGAGAAGATTTTTGGAAGAGGGCTATCTATACGTTCTGACTCTTAGCAGAAGCAGAAATATTACACAACCAAAAGGCATCAACAGTGATCCACGCCAGAGAGAACACGACGGACCCGGAGCGGAGAAGACACGGGCGCAGATTGGAGACTGTATGCTGTAGCGGCGTGGCAGTAATACTCTTTCGCTCAGCGTACGCGGTAAGATAGAGCAGAGCGCGCGGATGCGAATTCTCCGGATGAAAATGACACTCCGGCGATTGCGCATTGATTAAGTAGGGTCAGTCCTCCAGACGCTCCAGTAAAGATACTAAAGATTTTGTTCCTTCTCCAAGAGGGAGGGAGTTTGTGCGTGAGGCTTATGTGTGGGGTGGATGAGTGATTGATCACGAAAGCAAATGCTTACTTACAAGTTGGTTGAGGAAGAAGGGGAATTAATTTAACTAATTGATGCGTTGTGCGTTTCGTATTAAATGCCTCGAGTTTATGCACAGCCCCCGCTTTCACATTACAATAAAGCATCTTTCCGATATCTTTCCCTCGTTCCTGAAAATAAAGTCCCAAAAATATATACTAGATTTTAAGGAGCTCTTTCCCCTTACTTTTCTTTACACTTTTACCGTGTTCCGATCGTGGGGAGTAGGAGTTAACACTAGAGAACAAAGTTCACTATAGAACCCGTCAAAACAGAAAGACAAAAGGCAATGAAGCATTGCTGAGCGAACGAGAATTGTCATCGTGCGTTCTTACCAAACCTCTTAACATTCATTTCCCTATACAGATGTGCAGGGTTTTCCGGCGCGTGTTAGCGGTAGCGTTTGAACAGTGCTGAAATGAACAGCGCTCAAACATACGACGTTGCCTTGGTATGTGTCTCCCCCTGTTTTCGAACAGCCGCAATTACAGAGTGGGTACGTTTTGCAGGTTAGGCTCCACAAGACTTCAAAAGCAACGACCACTGAAACGAACCTTTTAAAAACATGTTATAAATTAATATTACAAATAGTAATTGTTCAACTTTAACCGTAATTTTCACATGTTCACGTATTTGTTGACCATCCTTTTTCGTAACGTCTGAACTGCTGCGTTCTTCCAGCTTGTGCGCCAGGGACATGTTTAATATTCTAGTCTGGTATTGCGCTGGACACTAAAAACGATGGAGAGACAGAGAGGAAAGGGACAAGGATTTATAAGGGCATAGATTCACTGATGCAGCGAGCACTGGATGATAGATCTCGACATGCCAAAACAGCATGAACTGTGGGAGGGTGGACACACGATGCTTTCGTGTTCCCACAGACATGAATTTCTGTGGATAAAATAACGTTACAGATCAGTAATCTCCCCCAAATCCACACTTATTAACTCATTAACCTCATAACATTAACCTCATATCATGCATGAAAGGTGCTATACAATTAAAGATTATTATTTTTATTATTATAACAAGCTTAATCTAATCTTAGTAACTGACAGAGAGAGGGAGAGAGAGAAAGAGAAAGTAGGGCCAGTTTTTTGCTTTTTTATTTTTCTGGTACAGAGAAAAAGAGAGTGAGAAGGGAGAGTGAAGAGAGAGAGGGAATGAGGGAGAGAGAGGGACAGAGAGATTTGCAACAAACAGAAAAGCAAGCACTATAGACAACAGGGATATGATAAATAAGGTTATTGTAGCTGGGTTTTGTTTGGGCTGTGTAGCCATCACCCTAAAACCAAAACTCAAAACCCTCTAATGTTTGACTGGGTAACCATGAGAGTCTAGACTGGGTAGTGTGTCTGACTTCACGCCCCACCCTTGTACTTCACCCCCTCTTCATTGTTTTCAGGTGTGTCTCGTTTGGTTCGTTGTTTTAGTCAGCGTATTTAAGTCCTGGTTTGGTTGATTTAAGTTTGGTCTCTTGTTTGTCACTTATTGTAAGTACTGTGAGTTTGTGACCTATGACATCTGGGCTGTTTCATGCCTTTATCACACACTAGCATTTATGTCTCCCTGTTCAGTGTATTAGTGTTTTCCATCAGTGTTAGTTGGTGTGTTTGTTTAATGGTAGGTTTCTCTTGGTTCTATGTTAGTGTACTGTGCGTAGCTTGGTTTGTTTTGTTTATTTTGTTAATAAATCTCATTACTGCCCACACTTGCGTCCAGCTACTACCTACCCTGCGTTACAGAGGTTGGTTATTCTGCGTTACCAGATCAGAGTCTAGACTGGGTAGTGGAGATCAGACATGAGACTCTCACTCACCACACTACACTATAACTACTGGCTCTTTAAGACCTGGGGTGCTCAGGCCTGCTCCAGGACATCCCAGCCTCCTTTATATTTAAATTAGCTGGATGAATCAGCGTTACAAGAAGCTGATTTACACAGAAGGTATAGAGTGCACCTCCCCCCCCAACCCCTGCTGAATGAAAGACATAAATGTGATTATAACCATGATCAGCAAAAATGCACTATATAGACAAAAGTATTGGGACACACCCCTTGATCACTGAATTCAGGTGTTTCCTTCCATCATGTTGCCACAGGTATATGAACTGAAGCACCCAGCCATGTGGTCTGCTTTTGTAATCCTTTGTGAAAGAACAACTTGATCCGAATTTAGGGGTGCTGCTGTAAAAGAATGCCATTGCAACAAGTCAGTTTGTGAAATGTCTTCCCTCCCAGATATTCCACAATCAGCTATGAGTGGTGTTACTGAAAAGTATAAGCATTTAGGAACCACAGCAACTCAGCCACAAAGTGGTGGACCATGAAACGTTGCAGAGCAATGCTGAGGTGCATTATACGTAAACGTCATCAGCACTCTTCAGTCTGAGTACCTGTAAGTTCAACGCTCCTCTGCATTAGCACAAATTCTGCAGCTGGAGCTTCATAGCATGAGTTTCCATGGCCAAGCAGGTGCATGCAAGCCTTACATCACTAACCACAATGCCGAGCGTCGGATGGAGTGGCGTAAGACATGTCGCCGCTGGACTCTGGAGGAGTGGAGACGTGTTCTGTGGAGTGTTGGATCACACCTCTCTGTCTGGCAGTTTGATAGATGAGTTTGGGCTCGGCGAATGCCTGGAGAACATTACCTGCCTGACTGCATTTTACCAACTGTGAAGTTTGGTGGAGGAGAGATAATGGTGTGGGGTTGTTTAGTTTGGTGGAGGAGGGATAATGGTGTGGGGTTGTTTAGTTTGGTGGAGGAGGGATAATGGTGTGGGGTTGTTTAGTTTGGTGGAGGAGGGATAATGGTGTGGGGTTGTTTAGTTTGGTGGAGGAGGGATAATGGTGTGGGGTTGTTTAGTTTGGTGGAGGACAGATAATGGTGTGGGGTTGTTTAGTTTGGTGGAGGACAGATAATGGTGTGGGGTTGTTTAGTTTAGTGGAGGAGGGATAATGGTGTGGGGTTGTTTAGTTTAGTGGAGGAGGGATAATGGTGTGGGGTTGTTTTCCAGGAGTTGGCGAGGTCTCTTAGTTCCAGTGGAGGGAAATCTTAATGCTTCAGCATACCAAGACATTTTGGCCAGCTGTATGCCTCCACGTATGTGGGAACAGTTTGGAGATGGCTCTGGTTTGGGTGAGTTTGGTGTGGAAGAGCTTGACTGCCCCATACAGAGCCCTGACATCGGCACCACCACACACCTTTGGGATGAAGACTGAGATGAGCAGAGACTGTGAGCCAGGCCTTCTTGTCCAACATCTGTCTTGAACAGGGATCAGCATGGCAGGACACTGCCAAAGACCTCCTCTGTGTCCCTGCCGTTTAGAAATAAACAATTGAAAATAATCTGATCAGTGGATACGTTTATACAGTATATAACTAATGTTAAATATTAGTTAAATAAGCTATTGAACTATTTAACTATATTAGTTTAATAAACTGAATAAACTACCTGCTTAGTTAAATAAACTAAGTAAATATCTTGCCTGCTGTTAGTAAAAAATCATACTGGGGTTTCCTTTACTAATGAGATTTTATTTTATTATCTGTTTTTTTTAATTAAAGGACATCCTGTTAGTAAACTATCCTTGCTTGACCTCACCGATACACTTATAGCAACTCATTTAAATAAGACAAAATAAAATATGGGTACACTAAAGTAGAATAATAATAGTATAGAGTTATAAAAAGATCCATAAATTTGAGGAATGTCTGAACTATCCATACTGCTGGAAATAATACCGAAATGGCAACCAATAGCACTCACACACACACACGTCTCTCCTGTGTCTCTCTCAGCCTCTTACTCCATCAGGTTCTCTATGTATGTTAAAGTGTGTGTGTGTGTGTGTGTGTGTGTGTGACCAGTCCTCATTGCTGGGGCAGGGAGCACAGTTCTGAGGGCATGTTTTCAGTTTCCCCCAAAGAACAGCTCCTTCAATTTCTAATTACAGCTTTTCCTGTGCTAAACTCACTGTCAGAGAGAAAGAGAGAGAGAGACTCCTAGAGCTGTGCCATTCATAGCATCACAGCTGATTTGTCCTGCAGAGGCCTGTACTGAGGACGCTTCACTGCTGTTTGTAAATACCTCATTTGCTAAGCTTTATAAAGCATTGATTGCAACCCCTCAGCTGCAATGCCGAATGCTTCCAGCGGGTAATTCTGCCCCTGTCTCTCTCTCTCTGCTTCTGGGTTGCTTTTGCCTGCTTCTCAGATTTTGGAATGGTGTTTTTGAATTTTCCATTTTAACAGATATCTAATGCCTATTTCTAGCACCCATTACCAGGACCATGAAGAGTGCTGTTCAGTAGCCTGACAAAGGTAAGTGAGCTTCAGTGAGGATGGAGGATCTGACCCTCCACTCTTCCCCTGGAAAGACTCCATAGCCCAACCAGCCCAGTAACTCTTTCAAACCCTCTTCAAATCTCTCTGATTTATTGAGATATGTATTATAATGCATATGTAATACAATGTTTTATTTATTTTGTATATTTACTTTCTAGATAACAGTAAAAAGCATTTCAAAACAATTACAAACAATAAACAAACATCAAACAGGAATTAGCCTTTTCTCTGGCTGACCCACACATTTCATCTCTCAGCCATCGACCAATCAGCTACTGTTCCATTTAGATACCCCTCTGTATCATGCACTACAACTACTCTTATATTTACATAAGCAGCTTGGTAAACAAAGTGCACTTTTATGAATTGTTTTAAAGAGAATCCTACTTATACTTGTTATAGGACCACTGAGGGACCACTTTGCTTCAGTAAGTTAGCCATTTACTGGTTGCTGGTCATAGACTGACAGAACGAACAGCTAATGGGCAAAATGTGCTGTGAGTGAGGACAGAGCCCTCTGAAATGGTGCAGCACAAAGGAAACGTACAAAGAACGACCCTAACATAAGCCACATGGTCAAAGCCATGCCCAGAAGACTGGGCAGACGCTCCCTATGACCAGAACACATATGATATTTACAAATAGCTGCCAAAGTCACACAGAGAATGTGAGCTTGAGGTCTCAGAGGGAGAAATCATATGTGACGAGGTCATACGTGAGTGTCAAAGCCGAAATGTGAACCCAGACCGCATTAACGATCACCCTCCTAACAACACGCTGCTTACTGTCACGGTAGGCTGGACCGGCTCCGCAGGGGAGCCGCCCACTTCACAGCACTCCACCTCCCGTTCACTCCCTCGGTCTCCATCACCAGCATACTAATCATCCACACCTGTTCCTCATCACACACACTCCCTTTTTAAGCCCACAGGTCCGTGCAGGTCAGTGCTGTGCATTCCTTGTGCCTTCCGGTCCTGCTGGATGGCTACACCATATGAAGAAGAATATAGGATAGGATGTCTTGCAATGCAATGTGCATTATGAATATGAATTGTAATTCCATGAAATTAAGGCTATTGATAGAAAAATAATGGCTACCTAGCTTCGTATAAACATTAGTATGAAAGGAACAGAAAAGGTCACGAATGCAGTAGCCAAAGGTCGTCTTGACCAGTGATGTATGATCCATGCAGCATCCTTTCAAGAGAAAACCATGAAGGTAAGCATGAAGGTTGTTACTGGTACTTCATTTGAAGTTTGGCAACATTTGCATGCTGAATCCAATTATGTTTTTATCATTGTAACGGGTGGCTTGCAGCACCAGCAGACGGCCACCAGAGGGAAGCAACGAGCCAGGAATTAATCATGGGCCATTAGTCCCATCCCCCTCAGGTTAGTCCACCTTATATAAGCAGCTTTGCAAAGTCTAACGATTTTAGCTTCCCTTGCAGCGCCTTCTGCGTCTTTCATTTTAAAGACTTAACAGCTCTAACCCCGCCTCCTGCTGCGTCTGACCTCGCCACATGGACGCCCATCTCAAAACAACTCTTACCAACACTGAATACCGTCTTATTCTTTTCTTCCTGTATTCACTTCTGGTGTCCGTGTGGTGACCGTGACATACTGTAGTGTTTTTTCAGAGCTATTATAACTAGACTATTACAAGTTTTAAAACGGTTATTGGAATTTTGGTCTTTGGTAGGGGATTGTGACTTCAGTGAAAACTAATAAACTAAATATTTAATTGAAAAAAGTGCTATTATTTGACATCTACATACAAAGTAATAACTTGTAAGTAATTATATGATCATGATAGGGAATGTAATAGCAATCTGATTCTGAAACAATTTCACTCAACATGGTGAAATGGGAGATGGGGCTGGAACAGCACATTAAGGTTGGAGCACTTTTGTTTGGAGTGACGGAGGATCTTAAAGTACAGTAGGCTACTAGATAGGTGGGTGTGCTCACGCCTAGGTACACGTATTTGTGTACAAAGTTGCTGTTGCTCATAAGGCACTGGAAAAGATACTGACCTTATAGCTTCTTCCTTTTGATGATCTACTACTTGGTCTGTCAACAGCCTTCAACACATTCAGCTTCATTATCCTTCTGTCCATCCTCACGAACTGAGATTACTGGTATAATGTTGCAGTGATTTGCTTCATACCTAGTGAGTTTGACATATCAGTTCACAGGAAGAGGATCCATATTTGCTCTATACACACTCTAGTGATGTTCCACTAGCTTCACTGCATGGTCCTCTCCTGTTCTCTCTCTACAGCAACCCATAGTGAGATGTGGTTTCTCAGACGACTTACATGTTGACGTGTTGTCCCCTTTTCACCCTCTGAACTCAGGTTCTGTTTGAATCTTGGCATGCCTAGCAGACACTTGTGCATGGATGTCAGCTTATCACTGGAGCTGCTACACATCACTGGGGACGTCTCCCCAAGTTAAGACCTTCGGATCTCCCAAGTGAACTCAAAAAGAAACACAACCTTGTCTGGATAACCAACTATCATTGTGCCATATTGCTAACTTAATTCAGTCATTGGAATAGGTTTACTGTCATACACATTGTACAAGTACAAGGCGATGAAATTTGTTCCTCTGGGGCCTCGGTGTAAAGTCATGCATGTTCATGTTAAAGGAATAGGAAATTCCAGCCCTTTCTCTGCTCAGAACCACGCAGACCATTCACACTGGTCTACTGTATCTCCATCCTGGCAGGACTTCTACTTTGTGCTACCAGACCCATGCAGCTCATCCTGTTTCCACCCTCCCCAGGGTTTTCATGTCACCCTCTTGCTCCGCGCTCACCACTGCCTCCCATAGCATCACATTTAAAACACTGATTCGCATCCACAAAGCCAAAACTGGACCAGCTCCCACATACCTGAACGCACTAATGAAACCAACGCAGTGCTGCACAAACCCCTGCTTGGGCCTCAAGTACAGCTCAAGTACAGCTCAAGTACAGCTCAAGTACAGCTCAAGTACTTCAACCACCGTCTATCAAAACACAAATTCATAAACTATGTAAACTATGAAATGTGAGTTTAACTAACAGCTATATTTATAAAAACAAAGTGTAACCATGTCAATACATCATTATCTGTTTTTTGTTGTTATTTCATCTTCTTTTTTCCTGGATTAGTTCCTCACTGGTGGGAATTGAGTGTACACCAGTATCTCAGTGTTGGACAGGAATTGACAGCAGTATCTCAATGGGGTTGGATACCAATTATATACAGGTCCTTTCCAAAGGGTGCCTGACATCCCTGCAAATCTGTACTTCACGAGTAGTGGTTTGAGAGTGCTTTCATTTGCATATGCAGATAAGCACTCTTGGCCTGTGCTGGCTGTGTGAAAAGACTGGACTCATGGGACTGGATCTCATGCTGGACATCAATGACATAAAACATGATGGAGTTAGTTTCAGACATACATTTACTAAAAATGCTGTTATACAAAAACAGCCAAAGAAAGCTTAAGGTTTTCCTCAGTTGGCCTGCAGACTTCAAACAAGTAGCATGTGTACTTACCTCATTGCTTACCTCTGTTCAGGAATATTTAGAAAAATCAAAACGATGTTGTGATGGGCCATACAGTGTTGGCCATTTTATCATGAACAACAACAAGCAAACGTGGTGCGTCACTTTCATCTTCTGTAATTGAATCATGCACCTGAGAATGAGTAGAACCAGAGCTCGGATAGGCGGCTTAGGAAACCGCATGTCCTGTGGTTGCGTATGATTGCCACTAGAGGGCTCTGCTATTCTTCCAATCGCCACCTCA
Organism: Brachyhypopomus occidentalis; assembly: GCA_020368025.1. Taxonomy (NCBI): domain Eukaryota; kingdom Metazoa; phylum Chordata; class Actinopteri; order Gymnotiformes; family Hypopomidae; genus Brachyhypopomus; species Brachyhypopomus occidentalis. Next base: position 359,090 of record JAGXOD010001359.1, on the reverse strand, counting down.
AGAAGCTGCATTTGACCTGCAACTGTAGCTGGCATTGCTAGAGCTGCTCTAGACCAAAGCTGGTACATATTCCCTCATGTTCAAACATATTTATGATAAATAGAAATGCCTAAATTCACTTCAAAATAAAATTACAAAAGGATTCAAAGAGTCAAAATCATTGTGTTATTTTCTTACAACAATGTGGGTACTGTGACACAATGCTGTGTGTTTAAAGTGATCAATCAGCGCATCAGTTCGATATGCTACACCTTCCCCTGCCTGACGGGTCCAGAGCGAGGTGGCTGGCGAAAGGAAGACAGCGAAAAGGGCACCAGATCTCACACACATCCGCCTCCCGTATGTGGGAGCCATTCACTGCACAGCCACGAGCTGTTGCTTGGCATTGCGGCTGGACAGTGGCTGTCAACATGATGCAGTGGTCTCTGGCACGGAAGGGCAAAGCGCTACATTGTGGCGCACCTTGTGGCGCACCTTGTGGCGTTCGTCACGGCCCTCCAAAGGCGTTTCATGTTGGTCGCGTCGGCGTTAGCCGTCAAGTGGCTGCTCGCGGAGCGGCAGAGGCTGAGGGGAAGCGGATGTGTGTGGCAGAGGAGCAACTGAGTGAGACGGCTTCGCTGGCGTATCCAGCGTTTAAGGAGGACGCACAGGAAGAGCTGGCGCCAGGCTACTTCCTGTGAGGCTTCTGCCAGAGGAAGTGAGGGAACACGTCCAGCTAGCTGCACCGCGGCCGTCGCTGAGGCACAGCGAACAACCCAGGGCCACACGGCACAGGACCTCCGCAAGGGGATGACGTGCCATTCAGCTCTGGAGGGCGTGGCGTAGGAGCAACTAGTGTGTTGGCGGGGTAAGAAAAGAGGACACCGCGTCTATCGGTGCCGTGAACCTGAGGCGGGTGGAGATGTAGAGGCAGGACTGCTCTGTGAGGGGAGAGCAACCGCTGGAATGAACAACTCTCAGCATCAGCGGCACAGCTGGGGTATCTGGCTGCCTCCGTGGACTTTGGGTTAAGTGGAAGGCAGCTGGCTGCCTTCACCGATAAAGGCTCATAAGTGCTGCTACGACCAGTTGTGCTTCCTCAGACGATGAAAGGATCTCCAGCAGGCTGGGAAGCTACAATGGTTCAACTCAGGTCAGTCACTGGCGGCTAATTTGGTGCAAGAGGGAGGCGGTGGCTCGTGGTGGTGGTGGTGGTGGTGGCTTGTGCACTCGGATGAGCCAAGTGCACAAGTTCTGGTTTGCACCTATTCAGGAAGCTGGTGACCATTCTTGACCTTGGGAAGAAAATGCTGAGCTTACAAGGGCGACCACTGAAGCCGTCGACAGTGGAGCAGTGGCAGAATCTGGGCTTCCTGGCAGGATCCCTGCTGCTTCTGGAGGAAGCTGGACAGGCAGCATCTGAGCCGGTTGGTGCATCTCCAGAAACACCCTCATCAGGATGTAGCATGCTGTAAATGATGGAGGATGTGGAGAACACACAGAGGAGCAGGTAGATGGAGACCTGCTGCTGTTGCTGTCACCCCATACCAGCTCTCTGAGAGAGGAGCAGGTGCGTGGATAACGTCTTATCACAAAGTCTGATTAAAACATCAGGAGGACAATTCGAAAAAACAAAAGTAAAGCACTTCAACATTTTACTCCTTAGAAAAGGAGCTTTGAGAATCTGTATCCTGTTTTTGTATTTTGTTTAGGATCATTTAAAATGTAAAATGCTTTACTTGAGAGCCATTGTGTCTCCAACTGGAACAGAACCCCGTGACTCATCAGAGGAAACTAATACTTCCAAAAGAAAGAAAGAAAAAGAGAGAAAGAGTTTGACAGCTATTTGTCAAGTAGCTAACCTACTAGTATTTGATTGTTAAATCATCTTTTTAATAGTGACTGTAAATATACGAATTGTGTAATGTAGCATATATGTCATATACATAAATATGATACATAGAAATGATTTTTTTTGTGGCATTCTTTGTGCATAAGGGTTGCTAGGGTGAGAAGCAGATGGCTAATTATTATTCCGGAAATGTCTCATAATGTCTCACAGATATTTAGGGTATCCATTGTGTAGCCTATGGGCGTCGAACAGAGTTAACTATTGCTCAGTCGCCTGCGCATGTGGCAGAAGTCGAAACGACCGTCCGTGCTTTGGAAAAGCGAGTGATAAACCAGACCATAACTTTGAACAGTAATGATGCGCACTATCGCGCTGCGCCTGTCGTTTGCACTTCAGTGCGTAATTCTCCAATCCGCTTCAGAATATTCCTCCAAATCTGATTTAGAATACGAGTTCTGGGACTACAGAGGAAAATTTTGCATCGACGATCAGGGTTTTGTATATAACATCGGAGATGTTTACCATCCAGCATCGACCGCATGCCCCTGCACCTGCACAGAAGACGGACCGGTGTGCATTCGGCCGAAGTGCCCGCGTATACACCCGCGATGCACGCGCATTAGATACAAGTCCTGTTGTCCTGTGTGTGAAGCAGTCAGTAAAGTGTGTGTGTATGGCGGGAAAACCTACAGACTCCTCGAGGAATTTAAGGTGAGTTATCAAGGGAATACATATTGAGAACTGGGGAAAGGATTGGTGAATATGTATACGAGTGCGTGTGCTTACGTATGTACTTTTGTGAGAGAAAGTTTAGAAGTTAAATTAAAACTAAACTTTCTTAAAATATTAGCAATTAATGTAAACAATTAATCAAAAGCTATTGAATATAGTCCTGAAAGCTGTAAAAATGCTCGACCTGCTTTCCCCAGTGTTTTACGCGAGAAGTTTTTTAGTAGATCCAGCAGCGTGGTGTTTCAGTCGTCACTAATTAGCGTAACAGCGCTTATATTAAAGTTTTTTTTTATGTACTAAGTTTTTATATGGACGTCAACCAAGAAAGACGCGTTTCTTACAGTGTATGCTTACTGAAATCACATCATTTTATGCTGGTATGTTGAGCAGTTATCTCCATGCGAGCGGTGCCGCTGCGAAGCGAATAGGCAAGTGTACTGCACCATATCGGAATGCCCGGCCCTGCATTGCGTGAACCCCACATACGAACCCAACCACTGCTGTCCTGTGTGCAAGAACGGTGAGAGACGCACGCGCGCACAGCCCAGCGCACATGAATCACTGCACATCACAAATCTCATATCTCGTGCGCCAAGAGATCGCCCCTCTCCCATCTAACAGGTGTTACGCGTGTGTATTCATAAATATTTTTATGTGTGTTGTAGTTTGTTTTAAAACGACACAAAAAATGTTAGTTAAAATGTTAGCTATGCTAGGTACAGGAGGGTACAGGAGGGTGCAATGGAAAAATGATGACGCAATGGAATTATTCCATAGATTCAATAGCCTGCTTACTACTGACCTGCTCTCCTAAAATAGAAACTAGCCCACAGCCTGCTGGGATACTCTGGGACCATCCGTAGTGACAGACGGCACGAGCACAACAGATTGTGTGTGTGTGTATATGTGTGTGTGTTTACATTCATAATGCCCTACTTATTTTGTTGCAAACTCACTCTGAGTAAAGTGATGGAAATTAGGTCAAATACAGAATATGAGCTTCCATATCTTAGTTTTATGCATATCATTGCATATTCTGCACTTAAAATGTTTCCGCCTCTTACTTTAACTTCAGTTTCGACCATGCAGTTCAGTCCAGAAACACACAACACTTCTTGAGTCTCTTTCCACTTCTTTGGCTGCATTGCTAGTGGTTTTGGGGTCACTGCTTTTCTACATGCAAACACGCCAGTGAGTCCAGATGCATTCACTTATTCACGCTGACGTGATGTGCTGGTAGAATCACTGTTTATATCCGGATAAGTGAACTTCTTCCGGAGCCAGCTATGAGTCCCCGAGCCGTGACACTGACTAGGATCTTCACACGAAGATCTCCACATTATTGGACCACCAGTAACATTCTCCTGGTTCTCACTTTACCACGTTTCCCAGGCTGAGCCTTGTGTGGAGCGCCCTGAAGCAGGCGTGCTGTATGCTCGCTGGGTCCATGTCAGGCGACATGCTTCCTCTGCTAACCAGACGCTCACATTTCTTCCTTAAAGGTCCAAACTGCTTTGCGGGAAACCGCATCATCCCGGTAGGTGAGCGGGTGGAGGTGGACGAGTGGACCGTGTGCTACTGCACTTACCGTGACGGAACGTGGCACACGCACCCACATGCCACCTGTGAGCGGCGCCAGCAGCCGGACGACGGCACCGCCGACGGCACGGAGGACTCAGTCGAGCAGATGGAGGAGCGCGAGAGAGAGCGAGAGAGGGAGCGAGAGAGAGAACTCCGGCCCAGGCTGGAAGTCATCCCATGAGGGCCTGGCGGTGGTCTTCCGGGTGGGCAGGAGAGACGTGGGGAGGGGGGGGGTAGGTAGGCATGTGCTGGCGGCCAGGATAAGCACAACCTGTGCTGGGTTGACAGCCAGCGCTGACCTCTTCCACCCCCTTCAGAGCTGCGACTGCCGGAGGGAACCATGCCAAAACACATGCGCCATGTTACTGTAGGGTGCATTCTGGGAAATGTGTCAGCAGAAATGTTATTCTACCTGCTGGTGGTTCTCCTGGGTACCGAGTGCAAGGCAAATTTCTGCATTTCCCTGTTCTAACACACCTCATGAAGAGCTGGAACTGTTAGAACAGAGAAACAGGAAGGGGTCCAGTGCTCACTTAGCCACTGCTAGGACTTAAGGGCTATATGCTGTAGCCTAGAATCACACTTAAGTTGCATCTCTGATTAACCATGCAGTCTCCTCTCTTTTCACATGTTACATTCTAAAATGTTAACACTACTCTATTGTTTTGTAGTCATGTGACAAAATATTCTGTGAGGTTTCTTGGACAGAAAAAGAGACTTTTGTGTTTTGTCACACTCTTATCCTGTAAGAAGCCAAACTTTCATAAAAATGATCAATCCTAGGTATCTTGTAGAATTAAGTTTAGCTGTGGTATAATTAAAACTGAACATGTTAAATGTATCTCAAGAATAAAATCACATTTTGAGGATGAAAAGAATATTTATCTCCTTATCGTCTTATCTCCATACAAACAGTCCCCTTTAAAGGTCTAGACTTCACACAGAAATATAGAACTTGTTCTGCAATAAGCTCAGGTTTTAAATTCTCTCTCGCTTTATCCAATATTTTCTGGCTATCAACACAAGACTTTTACATCACTGATCATTTCCTTTGTTTAGTTTTTGTTGCATTACTAAGTGTATTCCTAATTTTTAAGTGCATACAAAGTCTATAAAATAACATTTTGTTTTTATCGTGTTTATCATATCAAAGTTGTTTAAACAGAATGAAGTTCATCATAGGTTCTCTCTGGTGGATTCCATGTCTCCATTTTAAAGTGATCAGCATGCTTAATTTCACAGACATTATCATATCTTTATGATATCAAATCTCTGGTGGAGTCCATGTCAACATTCTAAAGTGGTCAACATACTTAATTTCACAGACATCATGTCTCTGTGTAATCATAGCTGATTTACTTTAGTTTATGGAAAGATCTGTAGTGATAATAACAAGGTAATAACTAATTAATGTTCTATCTCTAAAAGGGCTATAAAATGCTGGCAATTCTAGGTTTTTTGTATGAGCTGGCAATATTCAATAGCAATTCATTCATTATCGATATATTAGTGTTCGAGGGTTAAAATTCATTGCAATAAGCCAATAAGCCTCCGAGAACATAGGGGGCGCAATTTAGACCAGATCGTGTTTGTCGGACGCGCTGATCTCTGTGGTATGCGCAACTTTATTTCCCAGCGTCCTTTTCTCCTTCCTTTTCCCCTGTCCAGCGGCAATGTCTAAGAGAGGTAAAATAAGAATCACTAAATCCACACTAATCCTTGAAGTCAGACAGCCTTTTGTGTATAAGAAATAGTATCATCGTTGCAACAAATATGTGAACGTACGATGTTGTGTGTATTAAGTTTTAAATCGTTTTTATAACTTCAAGAAATGCCGATATTGGGTTGCCGTTTTAGTTTAGCTACAGAATTTACGTTGACCGATTTCTGAATGAGGATTTGCAATTTCTACAAAACCTACGTATGCCTGCAATAAAATATTAAGTAGTCTTATCTTATTTTTAATAATCAGAGAATCTTGTAATACATGTCATTTAAAGTCGAATCGTTGGACTATCTCGAGTGAGCTGGCTAATTGTAGTTAGCTGGCTAACAAGCATGCGTAGCGATTTGCAAACTGCGGCGTTAACGCGTTCGGCCTATCGTTGAGTTATCCGATCTGACTTGTGCCTAAATGTTGAGCTAAAGTTGTTCGTCGCTTTCAGGACGTGGCGGGTCTTCTGGGGCCAAGTTCCGCATCTCGCTGGGTCTCCCAGTTGGAGCGGTCATCAACTGCGCTGACAACACAGGTATGGCGCCCGTCATCCAATACAGCGACTACAGTCCTGAGCTGGGGGGACTTCACGGGAACATCTTTTGCGTCGGGCTGAGAATTTGGGCGTAACATTTTAAGCCGCCGTTTTGGGTAGATTCTCAAGGCACATGTTTTAAAACCTTGTAGTAATTGTCAAATATTATTCAAACATTTGTAGGCCTTGTGAACTGTTTACTCTGCTAAAAATAGTCTACGCTTGCCTGTTCTTCAGTGCCGTGGTCTCTTATGTAGTTCCTTCTTAAAAGCACTTGCTGTGTCTGGTTAGTGGCTGAGCAAGACGTCATGGAAGGATATAATAAGCTCCGTTGCTAATGGGTGAGATGACGGAGTTTTAACTGCGTGCTGTTCAATCTCAATCCGTGACGGGACATTTTTGTGTGTAGTAGAGCACTGTGTGCTCCTGTCGTATCATACGCATACTAATCTGTACCGATGCTCTCAGGTGCGAAGAACCTGTACATCATCTCCGTCAAAGGCATCAAAGGTCGCCTGAACAGGCTTCCTGCTGCCGGTGTGGGAGACATGGTCATGGCCACAGTGAAGAAGGGGAAGCCAGAGCTCAGGAAGAAGGGTGAGTGGGACCTGCCGTCCCAGTGGACCTGCTCTTGTAGCACAGCTTACGAGCAGCTTTGAGCTAACAGTAGCATGACTGTGGAGCTAACACTACATGTATACTGCGAGCAAGCATGGTGACCCGAGTCACTATAAAGAGGAGAGTATTCTTGTATGCAGAAATATACTCTTAAATGAATATACTGCAGATGTTTCATTCAGCATTCAGGTCATGGCCTGGAAATACACCCTGAAGAATTCTATGGAGAGTGATATTTTCGGTCCAGTCTGACTCTGAACATCCTGAAACCACTTTAGCCAATACTGGTGTATTGCTTTACTTTGGAATACCTTATGGTTGAGTGTTTTCATGTGGCCAGTGAAGACGTGTTGTTTAAAACCGCATGTGACCGGTTTGGGTGCAGTTTACCTCTTGTGAAGGCATGTAGTCTATGGACAGCAGTAAATTTGACACCGAAAATGACAAATAGTGGATGTCGCTCATCTGAATGAATAGCTAGCCAGTCATAATACTTGTTGGATTTTTTAGTAACAGTATTTCTGGTCTGAGATTTCTGTGATTTTGCAGTAACTAGTACATTTACATTCAGGGCATTTTGCAGGCGCTCTTATGCAGAGCGACTTACAAAGTGCAAAGTCAAAGAATGCATCCTAGATAGCAGCATAGATAGGTCAGAATTCAAGACACCCTTGAGCCAGACAGGAATCGTTGCCATTATCTAGTATTCCAAATCAATACAGGTTCACTCAAACAACAGGAATTAAAGCTTATACCTAGAAGTGCAAATAACCATAGACAGATAAACATAAAATTTACAGTAGTACTGGTCTGAGACTTGTGTAGATCAGTCAAGTCGGCTGCTGTGATGCTGATTTCTCTGAGAATAAACACATCTGTCTCTGGAGGAGTCTACTGCTCTAACTGAAACAGACTCCTCCTTTACTGACCTCTGCATGGTGCTAGTGCCCTATACATGCTGGAACACTGTCCCAGGTTATGGATCGGTTGTGTAGATGTTCCGCTCCACATCATACGTGAAGTTGTCCTTCTGGTCTCTTATTTTTGCAGTGCATCCAGCGGTGGTGATACGACAGCGCAAGTCGTACCGGCGAAAAGACGGCGTGTTCTTGTACTTTGAAGACAATGCCGGGGTCATAGTGAACAACAAGGGTGAAATGAAAGGTGGGGTGATCTAAATGCAATGTCTCCTTCTAAAAAAGCTCTTGCTTTGTCTGATCAGTGTCTGAGCAAGATGTCGTGGAAGGAGATAGTGAACTCCGTTGCTCTTGGGTGAGATGGCAGTGTTTAACTGTACTGTTCAATCTCAATCCGTGACGGGACAGTATAAATCAAGAGCGTTTTGCTATATTCACCTGCCTTGATTAACCAAGCGGTGGGTACAAACCACTTCCAGTATCTCGGATCAGGTTTAAACTGGTGGATATGAAACATATGAAAACATATTGATCATCTCCACAGCAGTGAACCAGATATTATTGCATATATTGTTTTTAGTCCACAGCTCCTGATCCTGTTTTATTATCCATCAGAAATGGCTGTAGTTCACCTGTTGTTTGCTTCTTAGGCTCTGCCATCACGGGCCCTGTGGCGAAGGAATGTGCAGATCTGTGGCCCAGGATTGCTTCTAATGCTGGCAGCATCGCCTAGCCTCCAATTTGACATTTTCAATAAAATCTTCATAAAGTCCATTAACGTGTCTGTTTTCCTCTAATTTCTAAACGGTAGCATCTCAAATGTTTGACATCGGGTAAGCCTAACTTGCCTTCCTGGTTTCATGATGGATTCATGATGAATGGAGTGATCTATTTCAAGTGTTTTCATCTCTGTTAATGTTGCTGATTGCTGATGAAAACCCAAGTTATCTCAGAAAATTTGAATATTATATAAGACCAACTGAAAAAAAAATTTAATTTAGAAATTTAGAAAATTAGAATAATCATGAGATGCCTGCAAAGGCTTCCTAAGTGTTTAAAATGGTCCCTTAGTCTGTTTCAGAAGGCTACACGATCATAGGGAAGACTGCTTACTTGACAGATATCCAGAAGGCAGACATTGACACACCACAAGGAGAGCATGTCACAAAAGGTTGTTGCTAAAGAAGCTGGCTGTTCAGTGTTGTATCCAAGCGTATTAATGGAAATTTGAGTGGAAGGAAAAAGTGGTAGAAAAGGTGCACAAAGCCTTGAAAGGATTGTCAAAGGCCATTAAAAAACTTTGGGGACATTCACAAGCAGTGGACTGCTGCTGGAGTCAGTGCCTCAAGAGACACTACGCAGATGTATCCAGGACATGAGCTATAACTCACGTTTCTCGTGTCAAGCCACTCATGACTTAGAGACAACACCAGAAGTATCAGCTGGGCCAAGGAGAAAAACAACAGGACTGTTGCTCAAGACCAAAGTCAGCACAGCTGTCTACCAGGAAATTTTAGAGCACTTCATGCTTCCCTCTGCCGACAAGCTTTTGGAGATGGAAATGTCATTCTCCAGCAGGACTTGGCACCTGTCCACACTGCCAAAAGTACCTAAACCTGGTTTAATAATGACAGTATCACTGTGCTTGATTGGCCAGCAAACTCACCAGCCCTAAACCCTATAGAGAATCTATGGGGTATTGTCGAATTTCTTTTGATATTCTAATTCACCAAGATGCACCTGTATTTTGTTATTACCCTTTTACCGTAACACGTGGACAAAAATTGTTGGTACCCCTCGATTAATGAAAGAAAAACCCACAATGGTAACAAATAACTTTAATTTGACAAAAGTATTAAATACAAATTCTATGAAAATGAACAAATGAAAGTCAGATATTGCTTTTCAACCATGCTTCAACAGAATTATTTAAAATAAACTCATGAAACAGGCCTGGACAGAAATGATGGTACCCTGAACTTATTCTTTTGTTGCACAACCTTTTGAGGCAATCACTGCAATCAAACAATTCCTGTATCCGTCAATGAGACTTCTGAACCTCTCAGCAGGTATTTTGGCCCACTCCTCATGAGCAAACTGCTCCAGTTGTCTCAGGTTTGAAGGGTGCCTTTTCCAGACACCATGTTTCAGCTGCTTCCAAAGATGCTCAATAGGATTTAGGTCAGGGCTCATAGAAGGCCACTTCAGAATAGTTCAGTGTTTTCCTCTTAGCCATTCTTGGGTGTTTTTAGATGAGTTTTGAGTCATTATCATGTTGCAAGACCCATGACCTGCGACTGAGACCAACACTGGGCAGCACATCTCTCTAGAATTCCTTGATAGTCTTGAGATTTCATTGTACCCTGCACAGATTCAAGACACCCTGTGCCAGATGCAGCAAAGCAGCCCCAGAACATAAGAGCCTCCTCCATGTTTCACAGTAGGGACAGTGTTCTTTTCTTGATATTCTTGATTGTAGACACCTGTGATGCTAATTAGTGACCACACCTTGATTTAACATGTCCCTTTGGTCACATTTTTCAGGAGTACCCTCATTTCTGTCCAGGCCTGTTTCATGAGTTTATTTTTTAAATAATTCTGTTGAAGCATGGTTGAAAAGCAATATCTGACTTTCATTTGTTCATTTTCATAGAATTTTTATTTATTACCTTTGTCAAATTAAAGTTATTTTTGTTACCATTATGGATTTTTATTTCATTAATCAAGGGGTACCAACAATTTTGTCCACGTGTGTATATTAGTATAACATAAACATATTTGCTTAGTCTTCAATTTAACTTGGACTCTTGGACCAGACAAAAAAATGCCAAGATCCAAATTGAATATTAAGCTTAATTTGCTGCTTATCAAATTAGCATCAAACGCAGGTCTCATGAGTGCATATGTATACGGTCTATTTTGACTTATGAATTGTTTTGGACCATTACGTACAAATTTGGATTTGGCTCCATCGGTGTAAAGTCTTTTACTCCGGATTAAATACTGATACCTTATCCGGCGTCGCCATTTAAAACCGTTGCTATAGTTTCCTTTTTGTTTAGGAGTCGTGGCCCCTTCCCTAGCAAACCACACTGCGACCCGGAATATATCTGTGCAGCACAGATCAACTTAAAACAAAACATTTACCTGCGTTTTAAAGGTACTGGAAAGTAATTTTAGTTGGAGATAGTGCTGGGCGCTCTGGCATGGAGAACTCCGATATCATTGATTTCTTGGCACTTGAGAAAGAGCTGAAGAATGCACTGGAAGCGGACAAGAAATATCAAAGAGAAAATGATGCCAAGTTCCGTGCCATTCATCAAAAGGTTGCTTCTTATGAGGAATTCAGGTTAGTCAACCAAATTGTTCTTAGCTTTCGAAGGTAGTTGCTAGATAAGTGTGTCTTGTAGTGTGAGCTAAACACAAGTAAGCTGCGCTATATGTAGGTGACTGTCAGTATTGGCGCATGTTAGCTAGATAGGCTAACAAAGTTGGAGTTTGGTTTACTTCCTCACGGACGAATAAAACGTAGCCGACACTGAGCTGGGGTCTTTATATCTTAGGGACATTGTACTGGCATCCCACCTTAAACCCCTAGAAAAAAAGGACACAACCGCTGCGCCCTGGAAACAGCCGTGGAATTCAGTTGCAGTAGGTTATAAGGAGCAAAAAGGGGCTTCAGCTGACATTGTCCCCGTGAGTTACAGATAGCTATATATCGCATAATCAGCAATAAAGAAGTAAAATATTTCTTTACATCTCTGCAGGTGATTTCACTTTATTTTGCTGTTTTCTAATCTCCTAGCCTTTGCAGACTGACTTCCAGCCAAAGACTGCGTTGGAATTCAGCAGAGATTGGCGCAGGTTTGGTGGAAGTTCAAATGAAAAGTACGGTCTCCTTGTCAGACTGGGTGGAGATACGTTGCAGGGAATTTTCAGCGTGGAGGTTGACTCTGGTCTTCTAGGTGAGTTTCTGGTCATCCTATCTCAGTGTATGTCTCCAGGAGACGAGGCTGTGGTGATAGGATTGCTGGAAGGCCTCTCTGAGACCGGCCGCTTTGGCCTCAGCGTGTCCCTCCTGAGCCAAGCTGAGCAAGAAGCGTGTGAAGGTCTCTTCCACAGGCTGTGGGACGCAGTAGGACGGCCATCTACCGCTCCTCGGAACCCTCAGGGGATTTATTCTGAGGATCCAGGCTTGTCTGAGGCAGGAGAGACACTGTGTCCTGAGCACACATCAGAGGATAAGGCTGAGGCTGCAGGAAAACTCAAATGTCTGATGGAAAAGTATGGACTTTGTGAGAGTGCATCTTATTCCTGTGAGAAAATAACCTTTAAGTATTGAGTGAAATAGCTAGTTCACTATGTGCCTGTGACGTATAATGCATGATATCATGTATATGAAACAGTTTGTTAGTAATATTTCTAGGTCACAATGAGCAAACCACGCTACCACGGTTACGAGCCAGCACACAATGACTTTGGAAGATTCTCTACAATCCAATTCTATCTGCAAGCAATAAATATCTTATAGTCATGAGTGTGTGTTACTGGGTAGTTCTCCTGTGTGTCTGGACACTGTGTCCTTGGCTTTTGGCTGCCTATCAAGCCCCTGAGGATAAAGAGGACATCTTCACCACCAGAGCATGTCCTGCGTTCCTAGTCTTCGACAACGCCGCCTATGTTGCTGACATGACCATCGAGTTGCCCTGTCGCTGTAAGCCAGAAGACGCACTCTCAGTTGTGTGGTACTACCAGAAATATCTGGGCATGCAGAACCCGTGGGTCCTCACCGACTTTGCAGGCACTGCAGTGTTGGACTCCTCCAAAGTGGGCAGAGGCCAGTCCCTACGCTCACGCTTCAGCATTCGTCTCTTCAGCCTCCTCATCTTCGTGGCGCAGGAGAGCGACTCGGGTTATTACGTCTGCGGCACGAGCTCGGGGGAGTACTTCTATGGCTACGACGTGGACGTTCAGCGCGTAGGACGGGTGCGCTTTAACGGGAGCCTTGTTCGCACAACCAGAGCAGAAGAGGCCAGCGCAGACCAAGCGAAGCGCTATCGAGTGTTCACCAACTACTGGCCCTGGTCCGAGTGTGACCGCTGTGGTGTAAAGGGAGAGCAGACACGGGTGGGTCTTTGTTACGTTGTCAGCCAGTACCTCCAGGTGCGGTACCTTCACCACTTGAGGAATGTGACCTCTTGCGGCTCCGCAGCCGTTCCCCTGAGCTTCGGGCTGGCCGATGGGAGCCACGGGGCAGAGTTGGCTGTGCGAAGCTGCCAGACTCCATGCCCTCCAAGACCCACCACCAGCCCACAGCAGCAGGCTCTGCTGGACTTCCTTGCTTACGTTGAACCGAATTCTCCGAGACTTCCGATCTACCACCACAACCACCCAGCGGACACGGAACTCATCCTCTCCTGTCCTTTGGCAACGGCCCAGAGAGTTGTAGCATGGGACAAAGGCCCTACTCCCCTTTACCGTTCCCACTACATGGAGGGTCTGAATAAAAGCCAGCGTGTGTTCATAGACACAGGACAGCACCTGCACTTCCAGCCTGCACAACGGCAGGACGGCGGGACCTACTACTGCTGGCTCAGGGGCAAGAAGGTAGCAGAAATCAGGCTTGCTGTGTATCCACGCATGGGCCAACTACGCAGGATCACTGACCCAGAGTCTCTGTTTGCCCTCAGGACCATCCTCATTAGCTATGCCTGCCTAACTGCTGTGTTTCTTGTCATAATATCTGTTAGATTTGTTTGGCACGTTGGCAAGGAACGAAAGGCTTTGCGGTCATTAGCCTAGAGAAATGAGAGATGTAGTGCTGTTTCTGCTTTTTCCTCTGTGGGGACAAAAACGCATTAATTTCCCTCCTTTTCAGTAAATATTTTTGCATCGGCATTTGTCTTTGAATGTCTTTATTAATATGATAAAAGTATTAAATCGAAAAGAAAACCGATACTTTCACTGGAAACTATTAAAGTAAATTAATTATTTTCAGTTTGAAAATAAATAAATTATAATCCAAAATATATAATCCAATATAATTCTCTATAATTATAGCTAAATATAATTGAATGTTATGTTGTTTTCCCCTCAGTGATACTGTTTGTTAAACTTGAGAGGGCAACGTGAATATGAAAAAGGCGGGTCTTATTTCTTGATAATGCTTCGGATCCAATTTGTGAAACGGTATAGTGTATGCAGATACAGACGACATCACAAGGGGGAGTCCGTCCATCACGCACAGCGGGCGCTGGATCATACGTTAAGTTTCCTTGGGTTCCCACAGACACACTTACAAGCCTGCCGTGTACCTGCAGACAGAAATCGTTATGTACGACGGGATGAAATGTAATGAGACTAATCAGTAGTTCATTCAGGGGGGACAAGGTTAGACGGAAGAGGTTTTAGACTACACGTTGATTCCTCGCAGCAGATTTCTGCTACGAAAGTTTCTCCTATCTCATTGAGGAAGGACTTTATTCCAGGCGTCGAGTTAGCGAGCTGACACTCTCGCAGCCTCGGCAGTAGAGCGGGGTTTCCTGAGGTGCATTTTTGAAGAACTCTCTCGCTCCGAGGCACGATGAGGGACCAGAAGAACACTGAAGAGATAGCTAGAATACTAGAGGAGGCCCCCTCCGCGCGGAAGGCTCTTTTGGACAACTATAACAATCTGTGCGAGCTGGCGGATTATTGCGAAAAAAACTATATTCAGGTAAGATACTTTAAGACCTAGACATCTCCGCGCGCTGCATGTGACACCGCCCGTGACCTGTAATTGCTTCACTTAACATTCGTGAAACAAAAATGATCAGTCTTTCAAAAAGCGTTCATTTCCCATGGACAATTTAAATCTGCGAAATTGACGTTTTGTTTCAGAAATTTACTTTTGATTTCATAACCAGCTCGAATGTTTCCACCATAACTTGACATTTCTTGAGAATAGGTGATTTTAGACTATGTACACTTTATAATGGCACTTTATAATAATAATAATAATACACTTTATAATTACACTGCACCAGGCCTGCTCCTCGTGCCATTAAGGCTGAGCATGACTTGGGAGGAAGTGACCTGAATGGGTTTCACTCTCAGTCAGCTGCTCTCTGTCACTAAATTAAATGAAAAAGACGAACACTTGCGCCCTTCTGTCCAAGCAGCCTGTGATCTCAATCTCTTTGTTCTTGTTACAGGCAAAGGTTCAGCAAACATGTACTTTTTAAAATTATTCATCAAATGTAAACACCAGAGTGGGAACTTGAGGTGTGACCAGAAAGGGAACTTAAGCGACTCATTAGGAAACGTTAGAGACAGTCATGCAGTCTAGTCTACATGCAGCTGCAGAATCTCAACACAGTTGACTAGAAGTCAGCTGAATTAATCTTTTTAATGGAAGGTCGGTGTGACTTTAACTCTCTTCCCTGCTTCCACTCTTCCAGGCAGGTGGGGATGCCAGCAAAGCTTTAGAGGAGACCAAGGCCTTCACCACCCATTCACTGGCCAGTGTGGCCTATCAGATCAGCTCCCTGGCTGCCAATGTTATCAAACTGCTAGATGCCCAGAACTCACAGCTCCGCCACATCGAGTCCTCTGTGCATCTCATTGGACAGGTACGTGCGTGTGAGCCGGATCACCTAGTCTGGTTTCGCTTCCCTAATGCGTTCGAAGGGCTCCGTGGAAGCTGCTTCCATGGTGTAACGGCACTCCGACCGTCTGCCTGTAAGCGACCAGCGTGAGCTTTCTGATTCCCGTGCTCCAGGCCTTTCTGGGTTATGTAGGTATGTTCAGGCTGGTGTTAATGCATGCTGCAGTGTTAAGTCACACAGCTTGGCTTTGTTCTTCTTGTTAATTGAGCACAAGGCAATGTTAAGGGAAATCACCCCAGATTCATTTGTTTGTATTATTCAACCCTAACTGAACTGGTGAGAGGGGGTCCAGGCTTTCTGACATACACAGCACTTCCTGATTTCCAGAGTCTGCTGATGTTTCTACCAGTCTGCTGTGTCATCATGCCTATCTTAAAAAAACACTCTTCCTTCATCGAATCAATGTGACAAGCTACATTAGCATGGTAAAAAAAATGAGGAGTTATGCTTTACCAAATGCTATAACTTATGGTAAAATAATCTCTTAAAATAATTTAGAAAATGATATAAAAACACTTTATTCAAAATTTCAGTAAATACCACTGTTCTAAACTCCAGGGGCCTGCACCAGGGGCCCTGTTACTAGGGAAACAGAAGCCAGCTCAAGGGTCTTTAAGCCCCTCCCCCTCTGTTCTCTAGGCTTCTTTCTCTGGCAGGGACTTCAGCATGCCATTCCAGACCCCCCCCCCCCCGTGCCCAGCCTGCTTAACCAGGTCACCTGAGGCGGGCCCACGGATGGGGGGGCTCTCCCAGAGCCTGAGAATGAAAGGCGCTGTGTTCTCACCCTCAGGGACTAATACTGCCCCTGATTGATGTTCTTCATTGTCTGCCCTGCACCCAGGAAGGGCATGGACAAGCCAGCCTAGAATAATGGTGCTGTTTTCCACCCATTCTGAAGGCCCGCAGAAGGAAGAGAGCTTCGTGATTTTAGGATATCGGGATAATCTGGTAGCAGGGTGCAATGTTAGCAACTCAAGTTGTTTCAGAATACTTTCCGCTCATGTGAAATGAGCGTGCTCTGTTCAGATGAATAAAAGAAACGAATTAAGTAAATGTACTCTTTTAGTTCAAATCCAAAAAGGACTACTATTACAAGTCATGTCAGAAAGGGATCCTCACCCAGTCATGTCAGAAAGGGATCCTCACCCAGTCATGTCAGATAGGGATCCTCACCCAGTCATGTCAGAAAGGGATCCTCACCCAGTCATGTCAGAAAGGGATCCTCACCCAGTCATGTCAGAAAGGGATCCTCACCCAGTCAAGTCAGATAGGGATTTTCATCTGATCACCCCAGAACTAATCTTATTTGTTTTTACCCTAATGTTGGAAGTTTCCAGTTCCACGTCTTCCCTTATCACACAACACCACAAAGCCACGTGGGAGCCCTAAAATACTTAAAACGTTAAACGTTGTAGTCTGATTTGGTATCAAAATGTTTGTAAGAGACTTATCACACATTGATGATGTTCTGGTTCAAAACAAAAATTAGTGAATTCCATTTTGTTAAAGAATTGTGGACTCAAAAACCCTGTCCTAGGGAGTTTGACCCAGAAACTATAGTTGGAGTGTGTAAACGTGTTACACACACTGGCAGCTATACCTCAGGAAAATGGTACAGATGCCTTTTCCTTGGGCTCATTATATTACAACATCTAAAGAAGAGATTCAGTCTGACCGTGAACAAATTTAGAGCATATTTATAATATCCTTTTCTGAAAGCATTTGTTACATTTGTTTGGAATTAACCTCAGGGGGGTGTTACACTTGTGTTTCCTGTAATTATTTTGTTACATTTGTTCATGCCTTCTTGTTGAATTACTCTGTGAAGATTGGTGGACTTAGCTAGGCTAAAAGGTTGGGGTGTGTGTGGCGGGTTGCAATATAAGTTATTGCAATTTTGCAAAATTAATCGTGTACCCCAAGATCACTGCATATTTCACTATATTTCTAACATCTCTATATTCATTTTTTTCTTTATAAGAATGAAGTTTTAAGTAAAAATCTGAAAATGCAGGGTGTGCGTGTCAGATGTCTCCAGATGTCTCTACTTTTGTGCAGACGGTGGACATGCACAGGGAGAAGGTGGCTCGTCGAGAGATTGGCGGTTTTACCATGACTAATCGCTACTCCAGGAGCAGCAAGGTTATCCCACCCCCCGGGGGCAAAGAGCCTAAACCCAAATACACACGCACACCCATCTCCTACTCCAGCCTGGACTCCGTGGGTCACGGCATGAAGGTCAGCCCCATCCGCACACCTGTCATAAACGTACACAGGAAGCGTGGTCAGTTGTTCTCTGGAAACCCAGTCTTGCACGACACACGTTAGTCAGTCTAATTCATGTGGTACAGCATGCTGGCAAAGTTCTCCATGCAGGTAGTTGTAAAAATAAATATGTATTTATTTGTGTACAACTGTGAACAAGAGCAGGTTATTTCACTGACTTTGCAAGAAGTGGAAAGTCATAGGAAATGTGCTACAATGTGTGAAAAATCACACAGGCTTGTCTGCCTCTCGTGTGATTTCTCTGTCTTAAGAGAAACGCGTTTTGCCACATCCTGCATATGGAGCTGCTAGGCTAGCTTCATCTTGCAGTGCACACACACAGTTTCTCACCCCTCAAAAGAGGACACACACTCACAAACACACACACATGCACACACCCACATACACACACTGAGATGCACAGGGACATTCAGGATGCCCTTTTCATTCTCTCTGTCTTTCATTCTGGTTCTTTGTGCATGTATTCGCATGTGTATATTTAACACACACACACACACACACAGAGTAGACTGGCTGGCTGGCCGGCGGCCACAAAGCACCGTGGGAAAACAGTGAGAGGGCCTGATTGGTGCAGTGCAAACTAATCTGGCTCAGTGATGCCTTCACACACCCTTAGTGCATCCACACCAAGCACAGAGACACAGTTACATGAATCGTGCAGTGCCCTAAAGAATCACATTCACTGTCACTTCTTCAAACACAAAGTCACAAAAGACTGTTCAAATACTCATCCAAACACTAACCAACCCTCACACACACAGCTACAAACACTCAACCACTAACCAACCCTCATACACACCAAACACACATCTACAAAAGACTGCCCAAACACTGATCTAACCACCACCAACCAACCCCCTCTCTCTCTCTCTCTCTCTCTCTCTCTCACACACACACACACACACAATCATTTCCCTACAACAAAAAAGGAACAGCATCTTATAGCAGGAGTTCAAGGCATTAGCGGTTATGGTCATTCCCAGACTACTCTGTTATACTGAAGCTGCCTGAACAGTGATTAGTGTGTAAACACCAGCCCTCTTGACATGCCCTATTCTTGCTAGGATGCCAAGCCACAGGAGAGGAAGGGGACCATGATACGCAAGCAGAGCGGGACGCTGGGGTACGTCACACGCCGTAACCCATCAATAACACAATGATACCAACAGCCGTTTCTGCTGTTTGTCTTACTCTGTCCAAGTCAGGGTAAAAACTGTCACCTACGACTAACCCTTACAGTGATGTGGCATGTTGTGCTTCTCAGCACATTATGAATTTGAATAGATTGTCTGAATAGAATATGAATAGGCAGACCAGGACGGGCACGGAACCTTGTGTGCAGAATGCAGTGTTAAGCCTTAACCACTTTCATCAGTTCCCTTTCCTGTGAAACAACAGTGTGTCACTGGCAGGAAGTTCATTTTGTTTTTATCCACCCACTTCCTCTGCAGAAGATGCCTTTATTGGCAACGAAGAAGCCTTCAGTGTCGGTTTCTCTGTGTTTGTGTGTCGTCAGCATACATAAAAACACAGAAGAGTCTGTTTCACAGCCCATTTCTGTGTGTTTGTATGCATGCATGTACATCAGTCTGTCTTTATGCATTTGCATGCATATGTAAATACATATGTGTGTGTGTTTATGCATTTGGATGCATATGTAAGTACATATGTGTGCATGTGTCTTTGTGTGTGTGTGTGCACATGAATGCGTATGTGAGAGTGTGGGTGTCTGTGTGTATGCATGAATATATGCATCTCTGTCAATGTGTGTGTGTGTGTGTGTGTGAGAGAGAGAGAATTTATATATCTCCCTGTGCATTCATGTGTGTTATGGCAGGCGGAACAGCCGTCCTACAGAGTGTCCTGTGGCGCCGTCTCTGTCCCGCGGCGCATCTCAAACCTCCCTCAGTGATAAACTGCTTACGTAAGTATTTACCTCAGTGCTATGAGATGCCTCATGTCATTGTTACAGTTTATGCATTACAATCTATTGTTTTGATTTTGCTCATGTTTTGATCTATTGTGCATATATGTGTGTATGTCTGTGCGCGTCTGTGTGCATGTCTCACTGGCTTCAGTTCCAGCTTTGGCAAGTCTGTCTCACCACCCGTTGTCCCCAACTGGCCCACAAGCCCCGACACCGACATCGTCAGCACACTGCTGGAGGAGGGGCCACCAGCACCGCCCCCTCTGGAGGAGGCGGGGCCAGAACCCAATCTCAACATCCCTCCAGCCCCTCCTCCGCCACCCTTTGACACCTGTGATGTCCTCCCACCTCCACCCATGTCCCCTGCAGAGGAAACCCTTGAAGACGGTGACCTGGGCAGCATAGCGCCGCCTCCACCCGCTCCGCCCCTGGAGACAGGTGGGACAACTGGAGTGCTTTACTCTTGAGGTGAGAGTAGATGAGCTGAATTAGTTTTTAACACGATGCTCCATCCCTGCCCAGTGCCAGAGGAGAACAGCTTGCCAGAGTGCCCCCCTCCACCCGCCATCGACAGACTGCAGCTACCTGACCCTCCTCCTCTCTGTGCCGAGGAGCTCGGAGACGGTATGGAGGTCCTCTACTAGTTCGCCCAGTGTCTGCTAGCTTTGTGAGGTCACAGTGGCAGGCAGAGGGGTGGTCACCTCAGAGGGGTGGTCACCTCAGGCTCCGCGGTGGTGTGTCTTCCATGTGCTGTATGCGCTTTGACAAAAGCAGTCAACTGTACTGATTTCTCTTCTTTATACAGCTTGTCTTGTGGTGTGTGTGCGTAACCTGACGTGTTTCTCCGTGTGCCGCTGTTCAGCTCGGCGCTCTCGTCGTTCGCGGGCACGGCGGCACCCGCCCAGCGCGCGCTCCCTGTCTCTGAGGGTCCGTGCGGGCCCCGGCGTCCGCTCCCTCTACACACGCTCGCTCGTCCTCCCCCAGGCCCAGTCGCGTAAGGCACCAGCGGGCACATCTCTGCCCTGCCTCCCGCCCACTTGGCACTCACAGTGAGCTCACTGCCAGTCCAGCGATCAGATTGAGTGAAATACTTCAGTCCACATCCTCCTAAATGTATCCCAGCCTTATGTTTCATAGAGAGTTGGGTCATCGAAGAGGTCATGTGGTATTGAGAGTGTAGAACTCAGGGCCGTCAGGCTGAACTTACGCTCCCAGCTCATCCCTTACAAGGTCCATCATTACCATGTTTAATGCACTGGCAGGAGTATGAGCTCCCTTGGAATAAGATGGGAGTAAGAATATATTTGCTCTTATTACATTAAAAAATATATATATTCTCAGGAAAAAAAAACAACCTTGGCCTATGTCATATGGTCTACATGATTGGTCCATTTCTCTGTGGTCGCCTGTCAGTCATAATCCCCCCGCCCCCTCCATATCCCCCTCCGCTGGCTCCGCCCACTTCAATGAGTCCACTTTGTCGGATTCCTGCCCGACTGCAGCATCTTGGTAAGTTAGGCCCACCAGTCTGTGTCTCCGCCCTTGATCATCCTCCTCGCTTTCCTGTCTTTGCTTAGAGCAAAATAGCCTTTCGCTGCTTTTTCAGATGCTAAACATCTAGAGAATCCAGATGTCCACATAATCTGCACTAATGTCATCTAGAGAATTCAGAAGTTAGAATGAGCTGTGTTTTCATGTGCTTTTAGACTTGGAGATCCCAGCTCCTCCACCCCCTCCGCTCATGGATTGCATGGACAACTTTGAGGACATGCCCCCTCTGCCTCCACCCGTGGACTATGACACCTACACCCCTACAGAGTACCTTGAGAAAGGTAGAGGCCAAGTAGATCCCAACAAATACACCAGTAGATCTCACCAGTAGATCCCAACACTGTTACTGTCAGCACACAGGCACTCAGGAGTAGTGTAGTGCTCTGAACTCTGGTACTGTAGTGGGAGTGTCTGAACTCTACTAGTGTAATGGGAGTGTCTGAACTCTACTAGTGTAATGGGAGTGTCTGAACTCTAGTAGTGTAGTGTACAACAAATATGCAACATGAAATTCTGGGGCAAGAAATAAAATCAGGCGAACTACTCGAGACTGCTGTGTGGTCATACAGGTCTGTGCGGCTCTTGGGAAGACAACGGCTTGTGTGTATGTGGCTTTTTAGTGTGCAATCAATCTTTATAGCAGAGACGAAGCACAGATGCCACAGTACTACATAGATATTATTCAATTCTTTTATGTGAATAACTTTGAATTGTTGCTGTCTGTGAAAAGTGCTGTACAAGTAAACCTTCCTTGTCTTACATGTTAACTGACTCCTCGTTGTAATTTTGTTTTCTGCCAAGTGGTGGCAGTGTACAGCTATGACACTGGCAAGCCAGGCGACTTGGCCTTCCAGGTGGGGGACGTGATCTACCTGACCAAGAGGAATGAGGATGGCTGGTGTGAGGGTGTCCTAAACGGGCTCGAAGGGTTCTTCCCAGGAAACTACGTGGAGCCTAGCAGCTAACTCCATTCTTGCCTTCAAAGGAGCCACTGCCTGAAGAAGCAACACCCAAGGACGCACAGCTTAGAGGCCGGACTGTAGCGTGTGTTGTTTAATAGCAGACCGTTGTACTATTCAGAGGTCACGCTGTTAAAGTGGATAAGTGCTTTTCAATCTCAGCGAGGTGTGATAGAAAGCTTGCTCTTGTTGCTCTGTCACTGCAATGACTACCCAGGAATACGGGGATTTCATAGAGTAATATTTTGTGCTTAGCACTCACCTAGCTTAAAGGTTTATTTATAACAAATGAAGAAACTAAAAGGGTATTCTGCAGCGATAAGACGTCTGTGTTAGTTTCCATGCGGATCATGTGACCATGCAAAGATCTTAAATATCCTTAATTTAATTACTATGAATGGAGTGGTTCAATACTTGATTTCTAAAATGTAAAGTTACACAATCACCAGACATAGGCCTGCAAAAGATGATTGCTTAATTAATTTATGTTGTGCTGTGTATAGCTGAAACATTTTTAAAGGACTTTTTCAGAATCTTGAATATGAATCTGTGTTCATAACTCTGGCCTGCGTCATGAGTTCTTTGTTAACCAATGCGAACATGAGACTTACAATATTTATTTTAGTTTACATTATTCTTTATTTTCTGTTGAGATGATTCTGTTGAGATTATTCTCTTGGTGCATGAAGTGAATCAGTCAGGATTCAAAATACCTCTGTGATTCTTGGAAGTGGTCATCATCGCCCTCGGCTGACAAAGGGCTGACATGTTCAAACAATTGTCTTTAATTAAAGCTTGCTGTGTATGTACAGGTGCATCTCAATAAATTAGAATATTATCAAAAAGTTAATTTATTTCAGTAATTCAATACAAAACCTGAAATGCATATATTATATTGATTCATGACAAACAGAGTGATCTATTTCAAGTGTTTATTTCTGTTAATGTTGATGATTATGGCTCATAGCCAATGAAAACCGAAAATCATTATATCAGAAAATTAGTATATTATATAAGACCAACTGAAAACATTCTTTTTAATTAATAAATGACCTACTGAAAAGTATATACGGTAAATGCCCCAACAAATACTTGGTTGGGGCTCCTTTTGCACAAATTGGAGGCGATCGGCCTGTGGCACTGCTGAGATGTTATGGAAGCCCAGGTTGCTTTGATGGCAGCCTTCAGCTGGGCTGCATTGTTGGGTCTGGTGTGGCTCATCTTCCTCTTGACAATACCCCATAGATTCTCTGTAGGGTTTAGGTCAGGTGAGTTTGCTGGCCAATCAAGCACAGTGGTACTGTGGTTATTAAACCAGGTGTAGGTACTTTTGGCAGTGTGGACAGGTGCCAAGTCCTGCTGGAAAATGGAATTTCCATCCCCAAAAAGATTGACAGCAGAGGGAAGCATGAAGTGCTCTAAAATTTCATGGTAGACGGCTGTGCTGACTTTGGTCCTGATATAACACAGTGTGTTATTAAGGTTTTGTTATCAGATGAAAGGAAATTTTGCATTTCATTTGGAAATCAAGGTCCCAGAGTCTGGAGGCAGAGTGGAGAGGCACATGATCCAAACTGCTTGAGGTCTAGTGGAGGTTTCCATAATCAGTGATGGTTTTACCATGTCATCTGCTGGTGTAGGTCCACTGTGTTGCATCAGATTTCCAAATGTGCTGGTAATGTCAGTTAGAGAATGTGAAATGAACGGGTGAATTTTGAGCAGGTGAAGGAGAGAGGGGTGTGTTTGATGAGCTGATGGCAAGTGTTGAAGCGTTTGCCCCACCTCTCCCCTTCGAAGAGGTGCTGTGTCTTTAAGCAACATAGTGTGGTTATAAACTCCTGCATGTGAACCATCAGGCTGACTGTAGCACTCCCAGATAAGACCTGCTCCCAGCGCCACTCCCCATCGCACTGCGTCGCCGAGGTCTGGAAACAACCCACGGCCCTCCAGGTAAGACACCTGGTTATTGTTTCTTGATTTGGTTATTGATTGGAAGTTCTGAGGTTTGTGGAGATGTATTTTTGTCAGATGCATTCCAGGTGGTCTGCGGCTTTTGTGACACATTTGTGAAGCTCGTGGTGGAACACATGAATGGGTTTTGATGAGACGTGATCACATGGTTCGGGGAAGAATTGGGGCGGATCCATGGTTTAGACGTACCTGTTAACAAAATGGAAGCTACAATCGTGTCATTTTTTCCCCCTCAGTTGCCAATACTAGATGCAGTGCCATCAACCACACAACCTACAGGAAAACATCAGGTGAAGTCACTATATAAATCCTGTTGTAAAGATATGTGTCAGATACCTTTATTTTCTGTGCTATTGGAGAGGACTCTATTTCAGGAGACCTGGTACTCCTTGTTCCTGCCTTAGATATTGCTTCTTGACCATGAGGACATGTTCTAATGTAAACAGTACACAGTACAATCAACTGCACACTTAACAGTACACTTAACTGCACACTTAACAGTACACTTAACTGCACACTTAACAGTACGAACACTCTAGCCAAGATGGTAATGCCAGCACTGGCCTATGATTACAGTAAAAAGTATTTTGTGATACACTTCACTGGACATAATATTTACAAAATGTCAGATGCAAATATAAAAAAATGTAAACTAAACTTCCCTATTGTTGTGTGTGTGTACTAAAAAGAATATCATAGCCAGTCACCTTTGATGCATTAAAAATTATTCCAGTGGAGAGCAGCTGAAACAGTTTAGACTATATTGGTTAGACTTTATGTTTAGACCCTATTGTTTTGACCCTATGTTTAGACCCTATTGGTTAGATCTTATGTTTAGACCCTATTGGTTAGACCCTATTGTTTTGACCCTATTGTTTTGACCCTATTGTTTAGACCCTATGTTTAGACCCTATGTTTAGACCCTATTGGTTAGATCTTATGTTTAGACCCTATTGGTTAGACCCTATTGTTTTGATCCTATTGTTTAGACCCTATGTTTAGACCATATTGGTTAGATCTTATGTTTAGACCATATTGGTAGATCTTATGTTTAGACCCTATTGGTTAGACCCTATGTTTAGACACTATTGGTTAGGTCACTATCCAGTCCTGTATGTTCACTTTCTTTTGGACATTTTCAGACAAACAAAAAGTGTGGATAAGTCTCTTTGCATTGAAAAACAAGATTGAGTACCAGATTCATTATTGGATCTCAGTGAGGTCTCAGCTTCTCGCACTTGCTCATCCAACCTGTGCTGTCCGATGGTCTTGTACACTGACCAGTTGGAGAAAACATGCACTCTTGCTTGAGTGAGTCCACTAAATGCTCTGCTAAACGTTCCCATCTCAGAATCATGCTCAGAGTCGTCTCTCCCCTGCAGCCTTCCCTGTGGGTCAGTCCTTCAGCACAATGAGCCTCAGCGACCCGTTTTCTGTGTTAAAGTAAGTGATCTTTATCCTTCTGTGTTTTAGTATCATTGTGATATGGTGGATGGACACTAATCCCTATGCCCACTCTTCACACGCCATCTTCCAACGCCCCCTTCCCAATTCCCTATTGTGACCCAACACACATCACACCCACCATCACATCTCCCCCCCCACACACACACCCACCATAACACCCTCCCCCCCCCACACACAACCCCCCACCATCACATCTACCCCCCACACACTTCCACCATCACATCTCCCCCCACACACACACCCCCACCATCACATCTACCCCCCCACACACACCCCACCATCACATCCCCCCCCCACACACACACACCATCACGTCCCCCCCTACACACACACACACTCCCCCACCATCACATCTTCCCTACACACACATCCCCCACCATCACATCTTGCCCCCACACACACACCCCACCATCACATCTCTCCTCACATCCCCCCCCCCCCTCCTCACCTCTGGCAGGATCTTTGTGCCCATCGTGGCCTTTGCTGTCATCATCATTTGCTGCGCCTCCATATGTAAAGCCTTCCAGAGGGCTCAGCGGGAGAGGGCAGAGCGGACACACACTGTCCCCAGTCCATCAATCTTCGTCCTCCCACTTCCAGTGGCCAATCAGGAGCTGCGTGAGGGACCCCCACGCTACAGCACGGTGGACCACTACAGCGCTCCTCCCCCCTATGATGAGGTAACGCCCTCCACATGCTTACATTGTGACTTGTTACTGAACACATTACCTAGTGTACATGCTACCATAACGATAAATGTATCGTTTGTAGTGGGATATATGGTTTATTTAACCTTACTGTAATACATCATTGGATATGTTGGAAAGGGTAACACACAAGGGTCTTGGCATGAAGTCTCTGTGGAACATACGTGTGTTAGCAGCTGCTCATTCCCCCATGCGTGTGCCCTCCAGCTGGAGCTGAAGCCTGACTTCATCCCGTGCGAGCCACCTCCCGCGTACACAGAGAGTGTGCCCTCCCCACCCTGCGGCCCCCACTCAGCCCAGACACACTCCCCTGTACAGCTGGAGGGGTTTTAGCAGCGTGAAGACGCAGACACCTCTGGGACGCCAGCCCAGACCCACACCTGCCCGCCCACTCTACAGCTACACGCACCAGGCTGAGTCCACAGCTAGGATTCTTCCTAGGAAATTGTGTAAATATTTGTAAATGGTGTAAATATATTTTGTTAATTTTGTAAATGAACTGTGAACTTATAAATAATAATAAAAATGTTAAATCAAACTTGATGTAGGCTTTGTGTGTTCAGTTGTATGACCAGTGCAGTATGTACACTATCCAAAAAGACCTTCCCCAAAGGTTCACTAAAGGATGTGATCATCTTAGAGCCTGATAAAAGCTCCCAAAGTCGTTTATATGCAGTTTCCACATCCAGTACTGTTAAACATTGACCTGCGAGTAGCGACTAGCAATTAACCTACTGTCTCTCCTAAATGCCTGACAGTTCTGTTTCTCAAGCAGCAGCCCCTCCCCCCCGCGGAGGCCTTTCACCTGTGGACTAAAGTCCAGCGGAGTTCATTTTTTCAGCCTCGTGTGGCTCTGCAGCACAGCCTGGATCCAGCAAGGCTGTGTCCATCCTGGCTACTGTGTGGTCCAGCAGGACTGTGTGTCCAGCCTGGCTACTGTGTGGTCCAGCAGGACTGTGTGGTCCAGCCTGGCTACTGTGTGGTCCAGCAGGACTGTGTGGTCCAGCCTGGCTACTGTGTGGTCCAGCAGGACTGTGTGTCCAGCCTGGCTACTGTGTGGTCCAGCAGGACTGTGTGGTCCAGCCTGGCTACTGTGTGGTCCAGCAGGACTGTGTGTCCAGCCTGGCTACTCCAGCCTGGGTCCAGCCTGGCTACTGGACTGTGTGTCCAGCCTGGCTACTGTGTAGTCCAGCAGGACTGTGTGGTCCAGCCTGGCTACTGTGTAGTCCAGCAGGACTGTGTGGTCCAGCCTGGCCACTGTGTGGTCCAACAGGACTGTGTGTCCAGCCTGGCTACTGTGTCTCCTGTGTCTTGTGGCTGGTTTTGCCCTTGGCCCTCCGCAGCCTGTGGTACGTGCCGTGAGTGCAGCTTATCTCTGGTGATCTCGTCTGTGTGATTAGAGAACTGTTATGTTTGTGACCTCCTCCTTATGCCACAAATTACTGAATGTAAATATGAACAACAGATTAATGAAAGTCAAAAGGTTGCTTGAAAGTAGGTCATTAACACATGACAAAGTAGGTCATTAAAACAGCACATAAAAATTCTCAAGATTCTGAGATATGGATGCATTTTATTATATATTGCTAATCTCCACATTCTGACAACTAGCAGTAGGCTAGGGCTGTATGATGAAAGACAACCTGCTTCATATTTTAAAGATGAATCCATGACCTGTCTAAAAGGGACATTTGGCCATCAGGTAAAAACACTAATAGCAATATGTTGTTTTTATTGAGGAAAAGATTGTGACAATGAAATGTTATAATGGTGCAAAGTACAAAATGTCTGTACAATATGTCCCAGCAGTCAGTGAACACAATGCATTGTGACACACCTTATTATCTTATAAAACACACCCATAATGACATCACTTCCTCCATTAAAATCATATGACTCATGCTGAGTGGAGCATTTTTAATATGTAATGGGGGTTCATTCTGTTCATTTTGTAATATATCCTTTGTCACCTTTGTCAAAGCACCTTTGCCGTCTCCTAGTTTGTCTGATTCTGCCTGTTTTTCATCTCCTCTCCTTCCCTCCCCAGACGAAGCATTACCCTGTGAACTGGCCAGCACTCATCGACTGCTCCTGGTATCAGTCTACCAACTGCGACAGCTTGCACAGGTGAACAGGGAGCGTTGGGAGGGGATTCAACTTCTACTGGACGTTTGAGCTGTAGAGTGAGCTCCACCATCTCTGCACTGTGACAATGCTTCTTTCTGCCATTCCAAGTGTCTCCGTCAGAGTGAGCAGGTTGATGGAGCTGATACAACCCAGCAGAAGCACAGAGGAGACGCAAGGATCCCGTTGAGCCATTACTGAAGGCAGTTTGTCCTTTAACACAGAACATCACCTTTTACATCAGGATAATTGCACTTGAGAACATTTCCCTTCATGTGTAAATCTGAGGTTTCCCCTCCTGCTACCACTTCCTTAAAGGGACATTCCTGCATTTCGTAACTATCTCTTATACAACATATCTGTATATGGATGATTACCATCGACTATTTAGACATGTTTGTATTCCTTTTTTAACAGATAAGAAAAACAGTTGAAGGGCAGTTGTAGTTTGTTTCTTCATTTTTCATTCTTTCTTTTGATTTTTAACGAATATAAATATGTCAAAAGATTATCAGTGGGAATGCACTATATGTATATAATCCACTCCATCTCCCCACAAGGCCCCCAAGACAAGTTCCTGAGAGGAATAAATAATAAATAAAGCTTTATTTACCGCATTCATCAACACAATCTGAACAGAAACCACACAGGAGGGAAAAACCACACAATATGACTCAGGAACCATTTCTAAATTAGACATATATAGAGACAGTACAAGATGGCTGGTTTCTGTCGATCAAACAAAATTAGCTTAACATTTTATTTATTTGTATTGGCACTGTGGGAGCTCTTCAGCCATGTTGATCTTCATGTCCCCATAATCAGGTCCTCCTTCATCCAACTTGGTGTTCTTCCACTTTTCGAATCCAATCATATTTGGCCATGGTTAGCAGCATCTGACAGGAATTCCCTTTTGAGAGTCAAATTATGCTGAATTACCAAGAAAGGAAAAAGGTAAGGGGTTAGGAGTGGATATGCTGGAGGCTGGATGTTTGGCAGAGGGGAACGTGAGGAACGCCATAGAGACATTAGTAACCACCTCATCACAAGACAGAGAGCTGTACTTCTCTATCCAGAACAGTGCCTTACAGACGTCAGCATTAAATAAGAAATTCTGCCCCCTTGTGGCTTTAGTAATAATTGCAGCAAAGTACATAAGGTTTCTGCAGATATGGGGCATTCGACATTCGTCCTACATTTCTAATTGTACACACACACGACAGGTAAACTGACATCGCTTTTTCTATCTTCCCTTCCAGAATATAGTCCAAGTCATTGTGCTCATACGTCCAGACATCTGAAACGACGCAACGACCCCATGCTAAGCTATGTCCAGTAGAGACTGAATCTCTGTGGAAGGTCACTTGGCCTGTACTGTAGGGTGTAATAGCCAGAATCATTTTCACACAGGTTGCTGTCTGAATAGCTACTTGTCCTGTTTTGCTAGCATCTCTTTGGGCAAGAACCCTTGGAATATGTTGATGGTGCCTGCACCAGAGGAGATGACGAAGGAGTCTTCATACCATAGAAGAGGGAAGCAGAGAACATACAGGTGTTCTTGGTGTGTCTGGCCCATTCAGGGGAGAGGTGGAGGCTGAGCACAGAGGTGAACGAGCAGGTTCTGATCCGCAAAGCCCCCAGCAACAGAGTACCTTCAGAGTAGCCCAGACAGGAATGTGCCTAGTGGCTTTCTGTGGATTCAACGTGTGTGTGTGTGTGTGTGTCCACACACTTGAATTACTGTAGCTGATGGGTTTAAATATTAAACTGGATAGTCCTATACCTATAGTCCATATCCCTAAGATGAAGCCAAACACAAACCCAAGCTGTAGCCTTAGGGCTAATCCTAACCAAAACATACAACAAAGCTTCTTCAGGTTATGCCCAGTGAGGGTGTGTTTGGGGACCTGCCTGCTCAAGATGGCACTGGAAGTCAATGGCAAAAATTCCCAGTCCAGTAGTCTGGCTAATCTG
This sequence comes from Brachyhypopomus occidentalis, assembly GCA_020368025.1. Classification (NCBI taxonomy): domain Eukaryota; kingdom Metazoa; phylum Chordata; class Actinopteri; order Gymnotiformes; family Hypopomidae; genus Brachyhypopomus; species Brachyhypopomus occidentalis. The sequence goes on along the minus strand of JAGXOD010001359.1, from coordinate 328,550 downwards.
TGCTCTTGTTTTGGTTCAGCTCCAAACCTACCCGACACAGCTTCAAAGGACTCACCTCCATCCTGTTACGCTCGTCCATCAGGACGCAGGACACTTCCCACCCGGTCACGCTACTACAGGACACAGGACACCTGCTCAACTCTCTTCACCCTGCCCCAAGGTTTAAAATGGGTGTAGGAAAATCACCATCGTCCTCTGTGACTCCTAACCACCAGCACAGAGTGGTTCTAAGAACTTTCCTACCTTTTTTATGTTAGGAAAGCTTGCACACATTGTTGAATTAACATGTTTTAAAAGCCCCGAACAGCAATTGCCAAGATATAGTTATGGCTGCCACAGGCTTGGCACCAGGCCTTTTAACACAGAGCATAGTAAACAGCTACCCATGCCCAATTTAATGCATGTGGCCTGTTGCTGTGAAATTGAACACCAACCTTCCCACCCAGACTGGAGCTTTGACGTTTACACGTCATTCATCACTGATGGCTTCGTAGTCTCATGGGTTCAGATCAAACCGAGACATTAGATAGGATTTGCAACAACTCAGTAAATTTCTTCTGCAATTTCATACAGATTGTCTGACTGAAATGACCGGGCTCCGAGATTCCGAATTAACCCGCGTTTCTTCCGAGTCTCTCACCTTCCTTGAGTGCAAAAGAAGACGCTTCTCTATCCAGCATGGTCCTGTTGAACAGCACTGATACCAGGAGCACCACGACAGGCCCAACACCCACGTGATTCTCTGCAGCGGCATGAGCACAGAAGGTGAGTTTTCGAGCAGGAATTCAAGCTGTTTTTCCCCTCAAAATCGTCAACTGTTAAAAAATATAACCTATGTCTAGCCTCACAAGATCAGTATAACAGAACTGGGGTTACATAAAATATAAACGATGCATTCATTTCATTTTCACGCACTGAGTGACTTGTGATCTACAGACGGTAACTAAGATCACGCGACTGCAGCACCATGTAATATGAACAACTAGCGCCTTTCAGACCACCGTGGGCGGAACTCGACATTCGCAGGCCAAGTTGATCAGCAATTAAACGTTCCCTCATTCCCAATGCGTGATCGGAGCTGCGACCAAAAATGCTGTTTGAAAGAGAACGCAATTGTACTGAGACATCACTGAGACACCATTCTCTTCTAGATTTTTATTTGAGAAATGTTGTTCCCTTTAAACTACACACAGTGACGGCAAGCAAAGTAGGACAAAGATAACCTGCTCTATCTTATCCATTTAATGTACATCACGTAGAAAAGGATGGATATCATTTAACAAATCCAATGTTCTTTATTCAAATATCTCAACAATATGCCCTTAATTAAACGATAGCTGCCAGTACTTGAATGCTTTAACACTTCATGTACAATCGTAGACCAGTTTTTAAAAGTATAGAGATCAGTTCATAGACTTATACACGAATAGGATGTTCTGCCGTGAGTGGATCAAGCACATTAATGTTTCTAAGCACAGGATGGATTTACTTCCACCAAGATCCATGCAGCGAGCACATACGTCACGTACAACGTCTGAACAGAAACGTTTCTAGCATGCTTGTTATTGTAGGCTCCTCGTCATTGGTGCCCGTTTGGATGTTCAACATTAGATCTAGATTCCCTTACATTCAACTTGACGTACTGTAAACTTACACTAATTTGAGTTTCTATAAACGATTATTTCATTGTGAAAGCGAGACAATGTCAATGAATAAACATGGATCTATTGCTAATATGCTCCACCATCATCCACTAGATGACAGACAAAATAAATAGCTATACAATACAACGGACATGAATGAAAAACTTTAGAAAAGCCACGCCAGACTCCATACAAAATAGAACCTTGTAATAAAAATAGAATTTGGCAGGAAAACGTCAAACCGGTACCTACTGTCATGGATGTATTACGAAAAAATGGTAAGAGGTTCTGTCTGCCATTCTGCCGCCAGAACTTAAGAGCGTGTTTTGTTCTCATGGAAACGTGTCTGGTACTAAAAACAGCTGGAGAACAGCACGGCTCAGAGTCTATGGAGGTAAGCTCACTTGACTCAACCATTTTACCAGTATATGAAACTTTAAAACGGGTTCGAGTCCAGTTTTGCGTAATATAAGCCATATACATTCCTGTTCTTACCATAAGCTGTCTATGGTTATGACACGTCATTTTGTCGCTCAATAAACACGTGTATAGCAGTGAGGGAGCACACAGTGATGCAGAATGAGCAGAAACCACACACATACACACACACCCACACACACAGCACCAGGATTACATTTGAACTTGTGAAAAACTCTTGTCTTAAAAATTAAAATACATTTAATTCCTCTGTAAATGAAACGAAAGTGGGTGAGGTCTGAAGTTCAAAGCTTCAAAACACCTGTATGTCCTTTGGTGTATGGCGCTTAAAACACCCAGCCAACAGGCACCCACTGGGGGGCGCCATTCAGCTTTTTCATGGAGGCTTTGAGGCTGCGATACGTCTCCTCCAGGTTTTCGTTTACAATGATGAGGTCAAAGTAGTGTCCATATGTTCTCTTAATCCTGGAACTCTCTTCCACGGTCCTTCTTAGCTCAGTGTCCTGTGAAAAAGGAAGGTTGTCAGTGCTTTGGTGCCCCCTTCAGGACATGGTTTTTATTTTTACTTGTTATCTTGCAAGGGAAAGCTGTGTGATTCACTATTGGCTTTAGTTAAAGCTACCAGCACGCTGTTTTTACATTCGCAGTAGAGCTGTGTTCTGTAACATCCCAGTCTCAACAGTATTCTTTTATTTAAAATGCTAACTGTGGAACAATACACTACTCGGGCAGAACTGAACCTCAAACACTAGCATGGCTGACTTAGGGCAAATGCTCTCATGCATAGCAACTTATAATTTATCAGTATGACTATATGTGTGTTTCCTCTGCATCAAACCCATGGTCTTGCTGTTAAGTAAGGACAGGATGGTGCTAGCAACTTATGGGTTCATTTATAGTGAGCACACACACACTGTCCTCCTGATAAATGTGCAATTTGCTCGAGATAAGAGCATCTTCTCGCTGGTGTAAATGTCAAAGTGCCAGCCACAGGTGTGAACGGCGTCTCGCACCGTGAGCTGCGTGGAGGTCACTCCTGATTCAACGCCCGATCTATTCATGGTCTTCAGCACCTCAAACTCAGGAGCCTCGATGAAGACCACATAAGGCAGGAACTCCGAAGTCCTCAGGACCTTCAGAGCCTAAAACACAAGCAATGCAATTAAGTTTCCTCTACAATCTCTTTCACACGTTCCTGTATTATTAGATTATAGGACAGGGATATCACCACTGACTGAGATTAGGATTAGCCTTAGTCCCAGTACGTAGCAGACCCTCGTTCACCTAGTTCACCTCAACGCAGCGTTTTTGCTGTTCGCGGGTGGATGTTCTCACCTGTGGGTTGACATCCAGTATGCAGATACGGCCTGCCTCCACCACCTCGTGGATGGAGTCGATCTTGGTGCCATAGAGGTTGCCGTCATACTCTCCGTGTTCCAGGTAGCGCCCTGCCTTCACATCCGCCTCCATTTTGCTCCTGGACGTGAAGGCATACATTGTAGTCTCCCTCTCACCTGTCTTCGCCTTTCTCGAGGTGTCTGAAGTGTTACACAATCAAAGGATCATTAAACATTACTAGGGGTGGGCAATTTGATGATAAGTTATCATTATTGTGATTAATTATGTCACAAAATGATTTTTCTAGCATACTGTGGGTACTGTAAGTACATACGAAGTAATAATGTCCTGCATAAAAATGCAGACTGTACAAATAATCCAATAAATATATGTACATCATAAAATGTTTTGCACATCTAATCCTAACCTTAGCTAATCATTAGTGCTAATCACATCTGAACACCACCTCCATTAAAGACCTTTCTGTAAACAGGTTAGAGGTCACTGCATGCCTATTTCCTGTACACTGTCCCCACACTGTAAACTGCCTGTGAGTGTGTGAAATCTGTAGGCTCAGTGTGGTGCTCACAGGGGATGGTGGTTCCGTAGTGCTGAGGATCAGACACCAGAAGCTTGTTCTTCAGACTGCGCCGGCCCACTCCTTGAGCACCAATCAGAACCAGCGTCTTCCTCCGGAAGGGCGGAACCCTAGCCACCTCCTCATAGATCAGCAGTTCGTGCCTGTCAAACTCTGGAGGAGGATGGGAGGAGAGAGAGAATGGCATAAGAGTAGAGCCAAAGGGAAAGGCCACATGCGACTCGGAGCTAACACTCTCCAACAGATTCCGACACACTACCATTTTGTTGATGTGTCCTACTTGTCAGGAAGTGCCTAGAATGTTCCAGCCTGTTCACACTTGGTTCACACTTGGCCTATCAGTTTCTTTTCTGGATTTCTAGAGCAATCTGATACCAAAAGAATAATGGCGCTTGACTCTGTGTGTTTTGTATTTACAACATGATGTTTATAGCTATTTGAGACAGTTTGAAGACAATGTAAAAATGACGGGAAAACAAACCTGCATTTTTGGTTGTCAAATACATCATTTTCTTCTTCTTCTTGCTTCCAATGCCACTACAAAGAGTGCCTGTAACACAGCAGCGCCCCCTTCAGCTCAGCCAAGCTTATATATATTTACACTTGGAAATGTTTGACTTTCAGTACTTTGGATGTGGTTGAAGTCTGAAATCTGCCCACTTATCTAAGGAACAGCATTTAACACTTACACAGTCTCTTAGGAACAGCATTAACAGTTTACAAATCAATGACTCTCTGAATAGGACTTCATGGGAAAACGTAGACTGAGGCTCTAGCAATGGAGATTCTAGATTGCCACTAGGTAATGGAGACTCCAGGGCTCTGTTCACATCTGAAGTGACCAAAATACCATTTTAGGTTTTAGTGTGGCACAAATCAGGTTTTTGCAGGGCTTTGAGGACACAAATCCAATCTTTTAGAATCACTTTAAAGTCACTTTGATATATTTGTGACTATGCGACTTTAATGAGAATGGGCAGATCAAATCTCATGTGGCATTTTTCCTATATGTCATCAAAACAGTAACAGGTGCATCAGGAAGCGACCAGCCCACACTAGCTGTCGTTTGTCCACTTTCTCAGTCTCATCATGCATAGCTGACGAACTGACGAACCAAATCGAATCAAAATTAGACAAATCCGATCCAAGCAAACAATTCGAATTAAACAATGTGGCTTGTAATGTGAACGCAGCCAAGATTGCCACTGGGTAATGGAGACTCTAGCTACCTGCAGGGGGAAGCTCTACATCTCTCTTCACAAACGCTTTCCTCTTCTCCTCCAGCAGCTGACTGGGGATGAGCCCGGCGCTACCGCCCTCGACCCTCCGAGCCTGCAGATACACACACACACACACAAACACACACAGACACACGCCACCTTCAACAAACCCCACACAAAAACCCCGAAGCATTGTGGTGTATTTTCAGAGTTGGAAACCCCTGATGTGTGGTCATGGTCGTGTCGTGCTGGCATGTACCTGCCACCAGTTGACATCATCCTGGTTGACAATCTGCAAAATGTCTCCCGTACAGAACTGGAGACCCGCCTCCTTGCAGGGAATGAGGTTGTCGCTGGCTGGGTCGTAATCATAGTGGGACTTCACAAAGACCTAAGCATGGAGATGATCCGGCATTAACCAAGATCATGTATCACTTACATGGATTTCTCACATATTTGGCTTAAAGTCAGTTTGTGTCATTTTTGATAGTCCTGTTCAGATCATTTTTTCGTTTGCTTGTTTGTTTTTTGTTGCATCAGAGTTGATGTATATTTACAATTAATTATGATGTCATAATGTTTATAGAATCTTCATTTTAAGGGGGCCCAAACGATTTCATAGTATTTGGCTTCAAACAGCCTTGATCTGGCCCTGATGATACGGCTGGGCCACTTGTACATTTTGTTCATGCCTAAGAGAAAATTGGGAGAAAAAATGGGAGAAGAGATGCTATTCACAGATGACAGAAAACACGATTGGATGACTCAGTCTAAGTATCCTAAATGTGGAATTGCTGGGTCTGTTGCCCAGAGAGATGCATCTGCAGCTGTTTCTGAGGTCTGGAGGCAAACGTGCATGGGAATGCAGCCATTGACGTATGCCGCGGTCACTAGGGTTACGGGTGATGCGGTGAAGCTTCTCCCAGTCCACACCAGCCCAGACACCCATCAGGAGTGGAATACCTGGGCCGTCTCCATGACAACCACATAAGGAGCAGGAAGGCAGCTATATGCACCTTCCTGCACTGCTTATTCTAAAGTGTCTTCAGCGCAGGAGCCTCGAACAGAATGCAGGCACCTCGCGCCGCCAGACGGACACACGTACAGTTCCAGACCGGAAACAAGTTATCGTCTGCCCAACCTGTTGGCATTTGGCTTGATGGGGTTGCATGATTGGAGTTCTTCACCCTGTAATTATGAATCTGTGAACGGATCCCGTGTGAATGAAGCCAGGGGAAGGGTGCAGATTCATAGTGTGAAATCTCTAATTTTGCCCCTCAAGGACCATCACCACTACTGCATTACAGATGACTTTGTATGTGATAATAATATTTCAGCCTGTTTATTTACTGAGCACCTCTTGATGTTTTGTTACCTAAAATTCCGACACTAATATTATAAAGAATGACATCAGTACAACGCAGCAAGTTCTTAAGACATTAGTGATGTTATATGTCGCAGTTTCATCATAGACTTATAACGTCATTTATAACGTAGCACTGACATAGAGTCGACTGTAGCGACAGCAGCCGCTAAAAGGATTTTAAATAGTCCACAATGAACACAAAGGTGTTATCAGAGGCTCGTGCTGAGTGTGCAGTACTTGTCTGGGAGGCTGGGGCTCCTGGTAGCTGGGGAGAACCTTGAGCACCACACTTCCACTGGCCTCCTGAAGCACCTCCTGCAGCACCCGAGGGTCGTCGCCCACGTCTTTGCCGTTCACCTCCTTTATGATGTCACCCACGTGGAGGAGGCCCTGCTGGTCAATCATCCCGCCGTGCAGGATACGTGCGATCACTAGCTCTCCGTTCTCCACCCGGAAGGTGACACCCTGACAAGGAGCGCACACATATCATCAGCGTATGGCTCACTACACCACCTACTGGAGGCACCAATAAGACTTCAGGTAGTAACCGGGAATCGCCATTCAAGCGAATAGATGTTGGGACAGACGTGCGGACGGCCAGCCCTACCAGGTGTTCTCCGGCCACTTTGCGGATGCCCACCATGCGCACAGCGTCTGCAGGCACAGGTGGGAGCGTCACGGTCGCTTCCCTGAAAACCCCTGGGCTAGGGGGCGGAGTCTCGCACGTCCGAGAAGCCACAGAGTCGTGGGTCTCCAGAAGAGACTGTGAACCAATCATTCAGGACAGAGATGAAATAACACCATAACTAAACATTATGTGGTTGTGAAGTGCAGGTGGATGGTTGTGTGACCAACCAGCGGGGCTGCTCACGCGAGCCGGGACTCGCACCTGGAAGTGGGGCTGGTTGAGGATGCGTGAGAGCTCAGCGGCTGTGTTACTGCGGTGGCTGATTGGACTCAGCTCCCTCAGGATGTCTTGCACCAACTCCAAATTATTATCCCTCACGGCCTCCAGGCGAGGTTCCTCCGGGCTCTCAGCACTCTGTCACAACACAAACCACAGGATAGTGTCTTCAGAAACAATCATTCTCCAATGGTACAGTAAAAGCTAACTGTTAAAAAAAGATGTCTGGGCTACCTTAAAAAGTTTGGTTTAATTGAGTTATCATCTTCTGCCTTGTACCCTGTGCTGCCTTGTAGCCTCTGGCTTACCATGACCCTGAACTGGACTAAACAGTTTGAAAGATGAATGAATGAATGACAACATATTGTTGATCTGTAACTCAGTATATCATTATGATATTTAATTAAGTATGGTATTTAATTAACTTTAATCATGATATCTAATTAACTCAAAATTTTAAGGTGGATCAGTGTGTGTGTGTGTGTGTGTACATGCGTGCATGTGTTTGTTTTGAGGTTGTATGGTTCAGCAGTCTCACCACTGGACTTTCCATGATGCCCTTGAGGAAGATGAGATCGAGATCATTTGCAGTGGTGGAGCTGGTGCTATTGCTGAGTGTGTCCAGAACCTGCGAGACAGCTAGAGAGAGGCAGTGAGAGAATAGAGAGTGAGAGAAGAAAGAGAGAGTAAAAGGATGAGAGTGAGTGAGATAGTAAGTGAAAAGAGTGTTAGAGTGTGAGCGAATAAGAAGAAGGGGGAGAGAGATTAAGGAGAGAGAGAGAGAAGACAAAAAAAATGTTTAAGCACATGTACTCTTCCACTGACTATGACAGAATGCAATGTATGAAGTCCTAATCCACAAGAGGCAGTACAATACGATGCAAATCAAATGCTCTAAGCTTCAATAACGACCCTCCCATCTCATTATCTGACATTAGCTCCTTATTGTTTATGCATGAAACTCTTTCGTTTGCATTAGCACAGATGAGGTAAAACATCCGTCCCTGTAAAAGGCTTAACGAGGGAATCTATTCCAGCAACTCCTTTGACACAGATGCAAAAGGACAAAATCAATTTCCTACAGAAAGGGATTGGGGGCAGCTGTTACAGATAAATGATCATTTTTTATGTTAATGGAAAGCAGTTCAAGATTTAATCTTCAGCCAGATCTTGCAGTACCAGGTCTTAAAGGTTCCACAAAAGGCAAGAGATATATCACAGGAGCCTCGGATCACAAGTTTACATGGTTACATGGTTTGTCGTGATGCTATTTTGCACTTTGATTTTTACCTGTGAGAAAAGAATCCAAACCAGGGGGAGAACGTATCCTATATCCTGACCAGAGCAAATGAACTATAGGCATGAAAATGAGACAAGGGGAGAACTCACCAGGCTCTGTGCCAGTAGCAGCCACAGGCATGATGGCTGGATCCCAGAGAGACAGAGAGAGAGAGGGAGAGAGAGACAGAGAGGGAGAGAGACACACACATCTGATAAACATTCGGAGGGAGAAATATAAATTTCACTGATATGGTAACTTTGTGAATGAGTGTGACAAACAAAAGGAGACAGAAAGGGCAATAACACAACTCACACCTGTGTTAATGCCTGGTAGTGTGCTCTGTTACCCTGTAGGGCAGGCAGGAGAGGATCTAGTTCTTTACTGCTTAGTCTTAATTAATTAGCTCCACAGACTAAAAATCTCTATTATGATGGGAAAAGGTGATGATTCTAGCATTGTGGTTTTCAAAACGCCAACTCAATATCACTCTGACTCAGGTCAGCAGACCAAGCACACAGAGAGCACAGAGATGACTCAAGTAAGCATTTAACACAGAGAGGACAGAGATGACTTAAGCAGGCATTTAACACAGAGAGGACAGAGATGACTTAAGCAGGCATTTAAAACAGAGAGGGAAGAGATGACTTAAGCAGGCATTTAACACTGAGAGGACAAAGCTGACTTAAGCAAGCATTTAGGAGCTACCATACATGACTTTTACAGCACCTACACTACAGCCAAACTGGACATGAGATGTTTTTTTGTTTTTTTAAATGGACATTAGGTGGGTTTTTTAACCACACGTAATCTGTTTTTTTCCTTTCTTTAAGTTTACACTAAAGTGATGATGCTTATTGCATCACCCAGAATGTGCCCTAAAAATGCTGAATGTTGAAATTTTAAAGTAGAAAAAACACCAGAACATGAAGGTCCAACTAAGAGCCTTTTGCTTTCTTCATTATGTGCAGACACTAATAGAGAGCCACAAAGGCTATTGGAGGAAGGACTTCATTTCACAATGAAGAACAGCAAGGCCACTGCACACAGGCCTTAGCAGACGCTTCTAGCTCATACATATTCATATCGCTCATACATATTCGTAAGTGTGAGTCAGTGGAGCTGGAAGGATGGGCCTGATCAGTGGGGGTGGGTTCCTGAATGTACATGTATAAATGCTTAATATGTATAAAAATCTCAATAACTTTACACACACAGAAAGCTCTACTACATTCAGACGTCAGATTCAAATACTGGAATTCTGTTTGATCACAGCAACACTCCAGAACAAATGACAATATCATGAAAACATATTACATGTTTTAATACAGAGAAATGTAAGTGCACGCCTCTTGGGAGATCAAAGCCATTTATAAACTCTGTCAGTAGAGTCACAGAGAGTGCCCACAGCTTTATACACTGTAGTTTTAGCGTCGCACATGCACCACAGCATACACTAAATTCACTGCATAGCTCCAAGCATCACATGCATCTGTACACAAAATGTATAGAAAACCAAAGTCCTCACAAAGCTCCTAACAATTCAAACTCTGCGAATCTGACACTGCTGAGCACGTCAAAGGTATTTTGGGAACAGACAGCATTCTACACCGTCTATTCTACACAGAATATTTCTATTAATAAGTATTTTTTATGACAGGGCCATTTTTACATTATTTAGTATTCATAAATAAGTCTATTATTTCACTTAATATACACTACACTCTTCTAAAATGCACAGTATAGGATTTTTTATTATATTTGGCTTCTGGAACATTCCTTTTCCATGTTCAGCAATACACATTCCTTCATATTCATACCATATATTGAAGTATGTAAGTATACTGGAACAAAATGTTATGTGTGAAACAGAAATATACAACTGAAAAATACATGTTAGACAGGAAGCAAAAATCTTTGATATCTAACCACCAGCTTCCAGAGTGAGTCGTATATTGTACAACATGGGGAAACAACCCAAGTCTAAAAGAAATAAATACAGCATCAAATACTGTAAACCAAAAGAATAGGTATCAGTGTGCACTGAATGCATTTAATTTCAGATGTTTTAGACTTCTTCACCAGAACAGTGGAAGGTTATATCCCAGAAGTAACTCCTTAGCATTTAGGCTTTATTGCCAAGTGGACTCTTTCCAGCCAGAAGTGGCTGAGATCTGAGCAGCTGTGGAGGGGCTGTGGAGGCTGAGGAGGGGCTCCCCAGGGAGAGATCCCCAGGGAGAGATCCCCAGGGAGAGATCCCCAGGGAGGGCCGTGGAGGTGTGGACCCCCTCGACCCACTCACCCTCAGCACAGCCACGGTAGCCCTGCTGGCAGCACCCAGCACACGTGCACAGACAGATCTTCCCTCATCACAGTCGTTCCTGTATGCCATCTGCTCCCATGAGCTGGGATGGCCACAACCCATCTGCCCCGCCCCCCCCAAACACACACACACACACAAGCACGAATGCATGCGAACACAAACAACACACACACACACACACAAAGGCCTTCTCCTCCGTTCGATAACATACCATTATTCCCTCTGAATTACCCACTGAGGCACCCACTGAATGTTCATGAATATTCATTCTGATATGAAAAGAATAATAATTGCAGTTTTATTCTATTGTGTGCATTCAAGGGTGCACCAACAGCAAAGCTCGAGCCTTTCAGACTCCGTTGTACGCTCGGAATCAAGTGGCAGAAGTCCGTTTTTCCCCCTTTTCTTTTCCAGTGCATCATCTTGTTGCCCAGGCAGGACCAAAGTATCACGGGACCTCAGTTACTCAAAAAGAACCAATCGGATTCTATTTAGTTTGCGTCACTAACTGTAAGAATCTCAAAAGCTGCTTTAAAGAACGATCTCTCGGGCGTCTAGAAAACGCGCGTCGGAGATATGAGCGTATCAGGCGCTGTTCCCGAAGCTATATTCTGCTTTGGCATGTCGATACCTAGGGCAAGACCTGGCACGCACGACGGACTATATTTAGTCCTCCAGGCTATCGTGAACATCTGTGGTGATTTATACCACAATTTGACAAACTGCAAAGAATGGAGATCTCTACTCGGCTGAAGCATAACACATTAAGAGAATAATTATGTTTATTATAACAACAACAACAGTTATTATTGTTGTTGTTATTATTATTATTAAGAATAATTAATCACAGTCATCAATCATACGTGATTGTTCTTAATAGCAGACTGACTGCCGTCTATGAAGTTTTCTTTCTTTCTCATTACTCTTGTTGTGTAGTACCTTTCTGCAAGTAAACACGACGCTCATAAGGATGCTACCACCTACAAACAGCACAGAATGCTAGAAATCCACTAATCATACGGACGGTGCTCCATTTTACACAGCATACAGAAGTGTCATGCGTATAAAGCCCACACACAACATGGACGGGTGCGTGTGTCGCCAATAGACTACTATTGATACGAATCCGCATGGAAATTAATCTATACACGACTAAATTTTACAACCAGTGAAGAAACATACAACAAAGGAAAACCAAAAATTCAAATCAAAACACATTTAATGCACAGTAGCCCGAAATGAGGGGTCATGTCATGACAATAACAGTGCAGCAGCAATAAACACAATGCAATGGGAACCGCTGAAATTGTGAGAATCTATTGAAAGAGGGAGCTAAGAGAAACGCGTAGGAAAAACTCAAATATAAGCAGTAATATACGGAATAAAACTAACCTCTCTTGTATCGGTGGTCGTATCGAAGTGTAGTCTTGGTGAGACAGGTTATCTGAACCGCTACCAAGCGTCAAATCGTGGCGGTTGTTGCGTAGATTTTAAAAAGGTAACATTGCATTGTCTGCTAGGTGGGACCCACCAGCTTCGTACAGCCTAATCAGCTTCAGAGCCGTAAGCACCGCGTAGTGTCTAGAAGAGTCTGGGCTTTTATCGTCGATTGTAATTTATGCTACATAACCAGATTATGCAAATGTTGCCTAATTAATACAAAAACAAAAGTTATCAACAAACATATTAGTACTTATAAACGTCAAACGTCATTATTTACAATCTGTATGTAAATTGCTTTGAAGCGTAAAAAACGTGGAAAAACAGCGGAATAAAATACCAAAAATTTCCACCGCGTGTGATTTTATCTCAACTACAAATTCAAAGTGAGATTAGTGTATTCATTTAATTTTTAGGTCATGGTAAATAATTTAGAAACTAAATGCTAACAAAAAATCCTTTTGTTAAAATAATCTGTTTATATCGCGTTTGTTTATACAAGCCTGATTTTGTTCTTTACGCTGGGACCCCACAGCTCATATCCTCGCGTAAGAAAGCATAGGCTATTGTGTACATGACTGTTTACATACACGTGATTTAAGGGGAGGACATCTTCCGGTTACGAATAATCAATGATACTGGACTATCCCAGAATATAGTCACCAATGTATTTTGGTTTGTTTGCTACAGAAAAGCGTTTGGCTTCCTGTTCATGGTAATATATATCACAGAGTGTGTCCTTTGTGCACCCTTCCTTACATTTTACATCAGTTAAGTTCAGACAGCATGTCATCAAGTAAACTTTTAATCACAGTAATTTATATGTACAAACGAAAAGAATATATAATCTGTAAGACGGTGAATTGTGAACATACATATTAATGTTCTATGTTCAGTAATAAATTATGTACAGGTTTAATTAATGAGAGAAGGTCGAGTTGATCTGTTCTCAGGAGCAGAATGAGGACTCTGATGGAGAGACTGATGGAAGGGTTTTAGTCAGCTGAATCGTGGCGTTCTGCAGGCTTGCTGTGGGAGGCACAGGAGAGCAGAGTGTGTTGGGGTCACCGGCAGGCCACACACACCATTACCACATGTATGAGTCCTCGTATCTGAAAGAGACAGGAAAGGACATGGAGCATATTTACAGATTTAAATTGTATTACGTCACATTCACATAATCTGAAGGACCTGTATTTAGGCTTTCATGCAGCACTCCTCCGCTCAGAAATTAACGCATGCGTACTGATGGGCTCGGTGCCAAATAACGAAAATGGAGAGGAGAGTGGGGTAGCTTTCATTTATAGTTCGTTGCAGTGGCTTAAATATGATTTTATGGTCCCCAAACGAATTTGAATGGGTACAGTTTACTTGTTGTGTTTACTTGTTTGTTTAACGTTTCAGTTAAGTCAGTGCTCTTTAAGGAACGCACTCACTCAGATACATTTCGCGCGACTTGTCCTCAGCAAAAACTACGATGTACTTGAAGTCCAAATTTGTCTCTGGCATTTTCAGTCGACAGAACAGCCAGACCATTAGCCTCAGTCTCGGCGGTTTTCTGAAGTAAACATCCAGTTTAGGAAGTCTGTTGAATGCATCCAACTGCACGTCCATTTCTTTTCGCTTTTTGTGCCCGAATTTACGTTCGGAATCCTCATAGCTACCACAGAATAAATAAAGACGAAACCTCCTCTAACGTTAAATCATGTTAACTCTAGACTACCTGTTTAGATCGCCATAAATATACGTCATTTTATTTTAGCAGTTCAAATAAGAATTTTCTCGAGCACCACTACCACGTGCATATTTTGTTATAAATGCAATGGAATTACTTTCATATTTAGGGTTTCAGAGTTATAAATATTGAATATGTCATGTTTGAACGATCAATTTAAGAACCATCTGTTTGTCTACCATGGATGAGACAAATTATGCATGAGAGGTACGTAATTGAACGTAAGGGTGTGTAAAGCAGCGTGTGTGTTAAGGATGTGTTAAGCAAGCCGGTCAGCGCTATTGTTAAGTTAAAGAATCTGTTAGTGAATTATAGATGCGTAGCGTAAGCGCATCCTCCTTGTTAAAGCGTTCTAATTTACCAGCGTGGCTGTGGTTCTGAAGTCTAATGCAATAGGTTCTTAAATGCCAAGGACTCTCGGCTATTCATTGTGCATCAGGCTCCCCGAACTCCCTCCCCTCACTGATGGGTGGAGAGAACGGGAGGCTCCATCTGGCCCGTGTTTTTACCTTACAGGTGTGAAAAATTCATGAGCCAGTTCTCTCTCTCTCTCTCTCCTACTATCCTACTACTGCCCAGCTCAGCTCACCTTGCATGTTTGCCACATGAGAAATAGCTCTGGGCTTTGGGCAGGTGCTGCTTCGAGTCTCCATTCCAGACTCACTCCCTCATGCATGATACTTTGCATTCATTAGGTCTATAAGTAACCTTTATTTGTAACCTCTATTTTAGAAACAATTATTCTGAGAGGAAATACAGATATGCTAGCAGGTTGTGTGAAGCATGTGTGTCAGGGGCTCACCTTGATCTCTGGTTGTGCTCATTACTCTCACCGAACAGCAGGTCGGCCATTCCTCCCTCTGGAGTGGACCTCTTCCCATACCTGACATGGGCAGAACACAGCACGGGTACAGAGAGCTGTCAAATCCAAATCTTCATCAAAAAGGCAGAATTAGAAGAAAACTTTTCTTCCTCCCCTAAACCATGACTACAAATAACATAAACATTGAATGGTGCTCTTTCTTCACCACTGAAACGGCATGAAGGCACTAGGGCTGTGCACTACTATATAATGGATCTCATATGTGTTAGTGTGATGAACTCTGACTGTGTTGCTGAGAGAATAATCTTGAGAAACCTGACAGCAACAACACAGATGGGGACAGGAAGAATTTTAATTGGTCTAAAGATGTGCAGTATATGTCTCTGCCAGAGAGCTGGGAAGGGATGTGAGGAAAGCACTAAGCCACAGAGGGACAGGGAAAATGGGGAGAGGGAGGTGCAGTCTTCATCGTCATTATCCTCAAAAGACTGATGTTAGATTAGTACAACTGAATACATAAGTCAATCTAAAACAATAGAGGACAATTAGAATCATTCCAGATTGAGGTTGAAAGTAGCCTAAATGAAAGAGATCAGACATTAAAGGTTCAGGTCCTTTTTCTATTGTACATCAAAAAACATTTGTGAGGCTGTTTTCCTGCACTGAGCCAATGGGGCAGCACTCGCATCCATAAAACAGATGTGTCCTCCAAACCCCCGTCTGCCAGCAGCCTCAGTAAGTTGGAGCAACTGCCCGTGGAGCAGTTGGTTCTGAAACAGGGTCACTTAAGCTAAGCATTGCAGTATGAAGTGGCGTCCGGTTAACTCATCTATCTGTCCATACGTTTTTTAGCATTCTGATCTACATGACCACGCCCACTGAGCTGGCCAATCAGCATTGAGTCTTGATTATGTTCTGTTTCTCTCTGTGGGACTCATATACATGACTAGTTCTATGATCTTGTACTTATTTGTGTAGTTATAAGCACTGTTTCCTTTTATACAATGTCTACTGAATTCTGAATTCAACTATGGTGCATATATTTGGACTTTTTTTGTATTTTTTCCCCCTATATATCATATGCTACTGTTAGCCATATATTTTCTTTCTTGCGTAAGACTTCTAACTTCTGGCAGCCTTTCTAGTTGTAGAGTAAACTTTCCAGCCTATTTACTTATTTGCATATCCCACCTCACTGTCCATTCACATGCTGTAGCCTAGACTTGCCATTGGACGCGGATGTTTAATTCATTTTTACTAGCAGTGCAGTAGGTGTCCTATCATCTTGTTCGTCGTTGAGTTGAAGTGGTATTTTTCTAACCATAGTCGTGAGCAGGCTCATGGGAGGCTGGGCGGCGGGCCGGATATGTTAATATTATTGAATATAGGAGCGCTCTCTTTCAAATGTCAAGCACCTATTCAGAAGTCATAAATGTGTAAATAAACCTTAACAGCAACGCAGGAAGGGCCACGTGAATCTATAACGGTCAAATGCGCTTTGGATTGGATTTTGGACCACTCAAGGGTGCATCTCCTCGGCGTTTATAAGCTTGATAGCCGAATAAAGAGCCATCAGCCATTCAGGAATGGCCAATAATGATATTGTTGGCTCCAACTACAGAGCTCAAGTATACTGTTTATTCGCTACGGTATGTGATAGAGTATCAAAGACTGCGCTCGGGACTACCGCCAGAGTGGGAAACTGTCTTCAGTGATGCATGCGAGAGCCTGGCAGTTGCGAGGCGCGCGTACCTGCAGGCAGGAACCTTTTTGAACAGACGGAACGAAGCTTGTTGACGACGCACGGTGCATTGCTCTCACCTCTGTCTCGTGATGAGATTGATGTAATGTCTTAGGGCTGTGTAGTATTTGGCCATCTCTTCTGGGGCTGCGTCATCCCCTGGATTCTCTGGTTTTGGCGGATAAGCGTCAACGAAAGTGCCGAGATACAGCAGTACGCACAACAGCACAGCGGCGACAACGCTCCACGACTTCAAAATGATGGTCATCTGTTAACGGGAAAAATACAGGAAGTTATCAAAATGTATAAATGATGGCAACTGTGAAAATACTACTTGTAATAGTTTGGTTTAATCTAATGTAGTTTAGGTGAGTTTTTAAATCAAACTCTGCATCAGCAATACCACCACCCAAACTAATTTTCTTCATCTTTTTCTTCTTCTTCATCAGAAGCAGAAAGCGCGACGAGAATCTTGAAACCGTTTCGAATTCATTATAGGCTATAGTTAAACTACAAAGCCACACTCATATTCATTAGAAATATCTAGCAAATATCTTGAGAAGGGTAAACCAGGAATGCTAAACTTATTTCTTCTCTGCTGGTCGCAATACGTATACGGGTTTCTGGTCATCCGCAGAATTTCAAACCATTAACAGCGGTTCGAGGTGAGTTAATCTGTAGGCTATTTTCTGTTGTATTCAGAGGAAACTTAGATTTGTTTATTACGCGTGCCGAAGAAATGGTTGCTGTCCGCGGTCCTGATTGGACTAAAAACATGAATGCAAAATGTTCGCTATGTTCACACAAAAATTTCGAAAGAAAATAATATCAGTGCGTCAATAATTAGCACTGGTGTCAGTTCACCATATAAGCAACAGGTATTCCATGTATGCGTTTGATTATGTCTAACCTACACTAGGTGCCAAATCTGCACTGCCTATGAGGAATAATAGAAAGGGTGAGGAAGGAAGCATTAAAGACAACTACCAACAAATACAAAGTATACATGCTCTGTAAGAGGCAACTCACTTACTTTTAGTAATGACAGTGCTGAGATAATGCCGATTCGATTATAAGACCGGATGCTCTGTTGCTTTTGCGAAGGTCCTTTAAGGAGTTGTCTTCTAATCGCAGATCTGTCTTATCTTACCTGCAACTCCCACGATTTATATACAGTACTCTCTCTCGAACTGCGTAAAAAGGGGAGGGAAGGGGGTTAGGGGTATGGGAGGGGTTGGCCCACACACCCATCAGCACGTCACGCGAAATTATGAACACATTATTAAAACAGCCCACCCAGCGGGCTCTTTTTGTATTCCTTGACGAGTTTCCGTAAACCTTTTTTGTTAGAAGTTGCACGTTGGATTCATTCCCAGTAACATTTATTTAAACATCAGACAATTTCTTTCTCATATTTCATATAATCTAAGGCGCAAGTAATAAAAAGTAAAAGTTCAACTCTATCTTCATAAGTGTTACTCAGGTTTATTAAAACAAATCTAAATTCTCACAAGTACAAGCCGAATGAAAATAAAAATGTTAAACATATCAACTTGTTAGATGTTTTGTACTATGTAGCTGGAAGGATGTGAGGATACGAGTAATTACCGGCGACCTCGTGCTAAGAGCCACCTACAATAACTATCGAACAACACCAGATGACGCTGCAGACAAGGTGACTTTTCGAGCGCGCGTGAGAAGTACAGCAATAAAGTTATTATGAAGGCTTATGAACTTCGCTTGTGAACTTCGTGACCAACGTACCGTATCTAGATGACGCACAGGATGGAAGCGTTAAAATACGAAAGAATACGCCCACCCTCCACTGCCGATATTTTTTTTTATCTCTCTGCACTGCAAATATTTCACTTATCAACATTTTAATTAGAGTATTTATGCACATGCGCATATTTGCGGTTCCACATCAAGCTTTTCGGAATTTATTTTCTGGTTTTGAAGAGTACACTTTTGCATGAGGGCACGGATATGGCATCTGAATGAGGCAATTTTATTAAATCAGAGGAGTCTTCTAGTGATTACCGGATTATTTTAAATTATCCTAATATATATCTTCCCGCAGCACTACAGAAGTACCTTGTCAAAGTGTAGTAGTTTTATTAACACTGTAAATTAAGGTATTTCATAAGTATGTATGTAAGTATGTAGAGAATGAGACCATATTAGTCAAGAATGGAGGGTGTTCTCAAAGAGATATGTTTATATTTGTATAAGAGATATGAAGTGTTATACTGACGGCTGGGACGTTCCTTTGCGGCTTATAAGCTCGTGACATTTGTATTATCCAAGGGCCCATTCGGGGCTAATCACGTTCTTACTGCTGTAGGCTATCATTACTCTATTAATAAAGAAACGTACGCGCTCTAAGCTAAGAATATTTCCTAAGAATGTGTTGCTTTTTTCCTTAACATCAACACGACCATAAAACCATAAAGCTGATTTTACACTATGTCTTAGTGTATGTAACAGCCTATGTTTAGCTGTTGGGCATTTGTTAATCGGCTTTTACTGTGAGACAGGCATATTGATATACCATGTGGTGACGCGAAATAGCTATACGATACGTTATGATACGTTAGTCAAGAAGTGCACACGTCGGGGGAGGGGCTCTGCTTGCAATGTAGCACAGCGTGGGTGAGAATATAGCTTGGTAGAGTGATCACGCGAGCTGTCGTGGCCACGCCGTCATGTCCACCGCGAGCTAGACGGGAAGATAATGGAACTATCGACGCTTCTTGCCGTAGACAGCAAGTCATTGTTGGATACATGAAGTTTAACCGCAAATGAAACACACACCTACACATGCAGAGAAGAGCAGTAATCTACATTTCAGATCAGACACAGCCCTGCCAGCACTGCATGTATTGTTAATGATCACTTATTATTAAAATGAGACAAGTTTTTATGCTTCGAGTATATATTTTTCTATTTTCTAATTCAGAGTATAGGCCTAACCTCATACGGAGGACACGAGCAGAATCAGCTCAATAATACGCTTTGCTTTTTCAGTCCAAAGCCATTATTTTAATTATGCAAAGTCCTACACCAGGTGCCAATACATTCTTAACATTGTAACGGCGTGTCCTAAAGACACACGCTGTTTCACGCAGGTTCATTCATAAGCACCATGGAACATACGTAGGTGGGTGTGGTGATAAATTAGAAATTCTAAGCATTAATATTAATATTGAGCTTCAGCTTCAACTAGGAAGCTCTTAATGACTAGGACTAAAAGGATGCTTTACAAAAGTTTTTTTTTATTAGCTTTACTTTGTTTCACCTCGTTTATATGGGCGTATAAATCACCACAGAATGAATTTGTGTTCCCACAATAAACACTCAAGTCATTCCAGCAGTCTTAATGCAAGCATATGAATATCGACCATGGTGATAATCTAAAACACCGGTGTCCACATCCAGGGTTAGGGGATTAGTTATCATGACGCCCAAAAACACTGACGTGTTAGTATATTTGACTCAACTTCTTCCTCCATGTCACTTAAAATGGTTTCAACGCTACATGCATTAAACCTGGAAAACACTTCCTACTCATAACAGTGAAATGGCAATGAAGTTGAAGCTCAATGAGCTCATGTGTTGGGGATGAGTTCCTCTCTCTCTCTCTCTCTCTCTCTCTCTTTTCCTCTGTGTATCATGTCTGCCACGTCAGGGGACTGGATTTAGCCTCGTAGAGCATGACTCGTTCACTCCTTGTTTGCGTCCACAGTCCGCAGTTAAAGATCTTCCTCCCTGAGATGCCCCCCCCCCCTCTCGTTTGTCTCGCTGCCGTGCAGGAGACGTCAGTGTGCTTGCTCACTGCTGGTGGGCTCCCGCCACGAGACCATGGTTTTCTTGGTGCCTTTCTCATCTCTGTCTCGGCTTGCTGGCCTGTTCAGCCCCCTCAAGGTGCGAGTTTGTCATGCTGCCTGACATGGTAGCACCAAAAGGACCCCCGGCTCACACTGAGTAGAGGCACGTCATGCTTGGCGAAGCCAATGACCTCGTCAAACACACGAAGGCCTTCTGCACACCCTGCCACAGTCTGCATGAGTCTTGAGGAACCTGCAGACGTCTTGAGGAGTCTGGAGGAGTCTGGAAGAGTCTGCAGGAATCTGGAACAGTCTCCATGAGGCCTGTTATTCAAGCTTATCACTCTTGAAGGTGTTGTTTATGCTTTTAAATATATAATTAATCTTTGACACTCAGAAAGAATCACCAGACCAGTTTTCAGTCTGGGGGACTTCTTTTTCCCTGCTTGCAGACATTACAGCCCTGTTTAGGACACGTGTTAAAATGTTCTCCATCACCACACAAATCCCAGTGTTGTAATAACACCTACAGTGTTGAATTAAGTCTTACTGTGTTTGCTTGCAGTCCAGCTGGACTGATATAAAACAGAGTTGTCAGTTTAACACTGGAGTTTTTGTTGTGTTCATTTCTGTAAGTCTAAGAAGAATGGTACTTCCATTTAGGTGGTTTGAATGTTTTGGTATAAATCACTTCTATTGACTTCATACAAATGTAGTTACCAGTCCAGCTCATCATAAATCTATTTACAAAATGGTACCTTTATAATATAAATTGTTTAACAGCCATACAGTGATGTAGAAACACAATTTGAGAGAACAAACTCTAAGCTTAAGATACACATAAGATAAGTAACATTCTTTTGGTGTGAAAATGATTGAGTTCTCTTGAGTTACACAAATTATGATCAATTACAGCTGTGTGCTTTCTGATAACAAACAAAAATACTGCCTAAAAAAACAGCGCACTGAAGCTTTGTAGGCACATGCGTGTTGGCTATGGATTCATCTACTCTGCATATAAAATATAATACATATACCTGACTGAAAACTATAATTATGTTTGACAGAGTACCACCAGACAATAAGAACGTATATATGTGAAACTAAGCTGTTCAAACGTCTAGCTACAGTAGCTTACTTTGGCAAAGGTTTGCTGTTCAGCTAGGTTTATTAGTGTTATTCAAGACACAAGCTTAATGGAGAGTAATGGAAACAGAGCGAGATTGACAGAGGGAGAGATTTACTCATATCTAACTCCATTCTACTCAATGCACTAGCCTTTGTGAAAGACCACAGATTTGGCTAACTGTAGTGTATATAGCATAGAGCAGCTTCTCCGGAGGTACCCAAGAACACGACTTCATAGACCACAGCTAGGAATACAGGTTCTAGAATGTCCTCAACATGTGTTGCTAGAACATGTGTTGAACATGTTACATAGAACATAGAACATGTGTTGTCCTCATGTGTGTTGCTAGAACAGGCCAAAGCATTGTTACATCATATGCGAAATTGTCAGAAGGCTTTTACTGTATCTTTATGCTAGATGTATAGTAATGATTATGAATTCTTGCTAATTGATTGCGTAGGTTCATATACCTCATCTTCCAAATTTTCAACTCTTCACCCTCACTGTAGGTAGCTGAGCCATATACTCCAGTATGTAGAGACAAGGCAAGAATATGCAACGCTATTCAGAACGTTAGCCCTTCTGCTTCATCAGTGCAGTATTTAAGAGCATTTTGTCTACTTTAGAAGATTCCAGCATGAAGCACCACTCTGCAGGTCTGAGATTCTTAAGAGTCTTTTTAAATAGTAACTCCACACACGTTTCTGCCAGGATGGCATCACCATTAACATCCAGCATTTATAAGACAAGTAGATACGGATGCCATTAAACCCTGATTACACAAGTGAGCATGGATTTACTTACTGAAAATCAGCCTTTCATTCAAGCTCCTGTCACATAATCTTTTTATTAGCTCCTTAAAACCAGTGTAAGAAGTGTCTGTTTGCTTTCCTTACAAATCGCAGATGTCCTTTTGATAAACCGATTGATCATTGTAAGGATCCAGTCACTCGGTTTAGCTACGCGACTCGTGCGACCTTGTAGCGCAGGCTACACGGGCAAAATGTCCATTCAGACTTCCAGGGCCATAATACACTCACATGCAAGTTTCATTTACAGACTGCATATTTGAAAAACCACGCACTTGACGTAAAATCAGCACAGAACAATCGTCTGTGTTCCGGGTCGTGCACTCCTCTCCTCGGAGGGGCAGGAGAACAGGTGTGCGGGATTTAGGAAGGCGTGCGTCATTGCACTCTCCATCTACGCATGCTGTCAGTCTCCGAGCTTTGCTAGCGGCCACCATCGCCCTCCTGTTCAGGTGGGAGACCACGGCAACTCCAGTCATGCCAGGCTTCTGCGAAAGGCACATGGAAACCATCACACACCCCCTGACTCTTACGCAAATGCACGCTGACATGTTTATTTTTCTGGCATGCATTTATTATTATTATTATTTGTAGATTTGGTCCTTTCCGTCATGCTGCAGAGCTTGTTTGGAAGTGCGCCGTCAGACTGCATAAACTACCACCTTAAGTTTACTCCTCTAGTGGTGAGCTGATGGCATGCAGGATGCTGGGGCTAATTTGACATGTAGCTCCCCCTATTCCACAGAGCATAAAGCAGGAAAAACCATGGCACTGGTCCGTTGCATGCATGGATAAACAAATGCTCCTGAGTGTGTCTGCCATCGACAGTCCTGAGTGTTTCAGGAGTGGACCTCACTTGCCCTCTCTGATCAAACATAGGCGCGCTGCGCTGGTGTGCCGGAGCGAGGGTAATTACCAAGCAGGAAGCGGGAGCTGTGGCTGTGACCACAGGGGGAGTGAGAGGAACATGGCGGTATGTGGAGCACGCGCCTCTAGTACGGCGGGCTTGGCGCTCACGCTCGTCATTTAGACCTGCCGCTGGGGACCCGTGACAGTGCCCTTATTGCTGTTGGCCCTCATCTGTGTGAATAACCAAAGGCTCAGATATGGAGGGACATCTCTAGAGATCAGGCGCATTATGAAAAGGGATGTGGCTGGATTTATGGCATTTGTAGGTTTTTATAAATCGAATGCTATAGAAGGAATGGCAAGAAAACTTTGGAGAGATGATAGATGCAATGTATTTGTGATTCCTTCCTTTTTCTGCATAATCTTCGCCCATTACAGTTGATGATTGTAGAGCAAGTGTCAGCGTAAATGTACTAATTGTCCGCAGAGTCTAGAGTTGCACGAGGAATCAAAAGTAAAGTTATACGCTTTTAATACAGCAAGAGATTCGATTCAGTAACATGGGGTGCTTTCAATACTGATTTGACGAATGGTTCACGAACATAGACCGTATATATAAGCCTATATACAGTCTATGCACATAAGACATGTGGCTTGTGCTGCTAGAAGGCAGTAACTACGCTAACTAGGCAACATAGAAAGACGACAGACGTTTTCTCACGTCGTGTGGTGGGAAAGGATACAAGTGAGGGCATACTTTGCTTACACCGCTAATGAAGTCGGCCAGCGAACAGATACAACATAACCAGTATGCAAAAGGGATTAAGTGATTAGTGAAATGTTTTGTTGAGTTTGAGTTCTTTTGAGAAGCTAATTACTTGTCTTGCTATATGAGCTCGCGTTGATCACGTGTTCGTGTTTCCATCGTAAATCATGCACGTGAACAAATAGAGAATCAGGACTGTCTTCCGTGTGTCTGAAGCTGTTTTATTCATGCAACAAACAGTTTAGTTGCAAGATAAATGTAAACATACTGCAGTATTAGCAGTAGGAAGATGGCAAACATATTTTCAATAAGTACAGCTGTAGGTAAGTAATTCTTGTCTTCTTCCAGTTTGGGAGAAGGGGCCAGAGGGTTTTGGCTGAGAGAGGAAGAGTGAGACAGAGTGAGGAAGAACAAGGCTAAAGAACAGGAAGAGACCCTACAGTCCCAGGCTGTTCTGTGATTGGCCTCGGCAGTTGTGAACCCGTCTCTTCTTTGGTTTCTCTCTCAGGAGACATGCCTGACATTTGAACATGCGTTTTCAGAATAATGCAGGATGGAGCATGGAAGTGAAAAGGACTCCACTTCACTTACGAAACTCTGAAATTCACATTTAAGTATGCAAATGAAGTACATTTTACAAATGAAGAGTCAGTTTAAAACCACAAGGTTTTAATCTCTGATGAAACAGAATAATGGATAATGAAAGCAAGATGTCCAACTTGTCTAACTGCAGATAGGCAGGATGTGATAATTATGTCTGCTTCAAGAACAATGGTGTAGATCGTAAGTGAACTGTTAAAGCTAATAAAAATAGGCATGGACAAATAGAAATTTTCTCAGTCTAGTGCTGCTATTTGTGTTCTCCAGAATTGAGTGTTGCCATCAGTCATATCATGAGTATTGTCATTTCACGTTGATGAATTCCTCGACATATCCTCACGCCAACGCAGTGTAAAAACAACACGGGATTAGTTTGATGTAGTGGCTGCATCAGATCCACGAGCAGCAGGACATCACACTGTAAAGTAGGCCAAATAAATCAAGGCTTTGTCCTGACAGCGAGTTCTTATCCAAGACCCAGACCAGATCCCAGCAATGGATTATAAGCTTCCTGTCATTCTGCACAGCATCTTTACCTGTTGAGCGAGGCACAATCATATGGTTTCAGTTAAAATTTCTAAGAGCCAATCACGCTTTTCGTTCCTCGAAGAGACGAGGCCATGGGAATACCACTGTCCATTTCAACACAGGTAATCTTGTAATTTATCCTGCTGATGTAACCTAACATGTCTGCTGTAGTCATGTGACCCTGAAGTGTCTGAGTCTGACCCCCAGGGTTCTTCACACGTACATCTGTTGGGTACGTTTCCCTTTCTAAACTTCGCCTATCATCACTG
Source organism: Brachyhypopomus occidentalis (assembly GCA_020368025.1). Taxonomy (NCBI): domain Eukaryota; kingdom Metazoa; phylum Chordata; class Actinopteri; order Gymnotiformes; family Hypopomidae; genus Brachyhypopomus; species Brachyhypopomus occidentalis. The sequence goes on along the minus strand of JAGXOD010001359.1, from coordinate 302,925 downwards.
ACGTGATCTGAGATGATGCTTTCAGTACAAGTTCTTCGGCACAAAGCACTTTAAGATAAGGTGAAACCTACAGGCTGTTTATTTATGGGTCCTACCATAATTGTGAGGTGATGGAATAGGTCTGCCTTGGGGGGGTTCTTATAGACTTGTGGGGGTGGATGACGTCGAGGTCAATCAGCAGACCTGAATGGAGTTCCCCAGAGTCTCCAGCATGTCAATTTTTATTGCCTTGTTTATTCGGCAGGTGAGAAGGGTTGGGAAGATGCTCTGAGGAGCTTCACTGTCTAGCCTGTGAAGCTTATTTCAGTGACCAGCCATTCTTTGATCTCAAGCAACTGAGTCACCACCATGAAAAACTGTTTCAAAAAATGAACATAGAGGTTGTTGATTTATAGAGATGAGTTTAGGAGAAAGCCTTGCATAATATTCAAAGTAGTCTTTGAGTTTTGGGTTTGAGCAAGAAAAGCTAACAGACTATGTTATGGTGAAGCAATACAGGTGTAATATATAAAGTATATATTTTAAAACACTTCTCTTCCACCTACATTCAGTAGGTCCACCTACTTTTAAAATTTTTATTATCTTGTAATTTTAGCAAACTAATGTTTAGCAAACTAATATTTATTTATAGATACATTTATAATATATTTTATCTATGTGTATCTGCTCAGTAACACAAAGAAGCTGTAAAGCCAGAGAAATTCTTTGGGATGATCCTGAGACTAAGAGATTTCTTTATTATTCCATTTATAATTGAACTGAAAGTGTTTTGCCTCAAGCCTGAACAGTCCTGAAGCAACACCGTAAATCACAGCTGTTTGTTTTTCCAGGGTGGCAACGTTTAGCCTGCAGTCACTCATTGCTTTGTGGACAAAAGGCCTCAACACATCATACCACCCTCTCTTTCACCATCCCTCCCTGGTCTGCTACATTAAAAGTTAAAGCAGAAGAAAAGGGGACGCTAAGAATTAATTGCACTTACTCTTTACCGACCTCAATCTACCCAAAACAAATCTCATTTAATGTTACCTCATGAAAGTGCTAAAATGAGAGTAAATACTGCAAGAACACACACAATGCTTGGAGGTCATCATCACAGCATCATGTGCCTGGACCATTCTGCTCTGATTTCCTCCTGTGATGGATGATGACTCCTTCTCCAGCTGAAGGCAATAAAGTTCCTTGCTCTCTTGGTTTTACTTCTGTTCTTTGTTCCTTGGCACGACCGTTCCATATTCCTGTTTGTGACTGAATGCGAGTTTCTATGTCTTTGGACTACTTCTGCTATTTGCCTGTTCATTACATCAGTCGGGGCATTTCAGGGGTAGTGGCTACAAACAGATAAACTTGATCTATCAGACTTAAACACCAGGCTTGCAAAACGTTAGGCAGCAAGACTGGAGCTTGCTTTGGTCAATAAAGAACCGAGACTTGATTTCACTGAAGAAGCTGGTGGAAGAACTGCTGGAGATATTAGCGCCCCATTTTTTCTCTCTCCTGACAGTTGGTGTAGCTCAGGTGTTTTATTTTGGCTGCTCACATTGCAGCATCCATGAACACTCCTCATGCATTGCAGTATTGCCTCCAGCACTCAGACTAACTGTACGTGACTGAAGCCTGAGCTCTTCTACCTCCTCACCTACGTAGCTAATGCTGTGACTGAAGGTGTCCACCGTCTGGCACTGTCCCCCTCCTCTCAAAGCAATACTGTTTTCATCGCCAGACTTGTCCCGCCATTATTATGTGTAGAAATGACAGAACCCTTGCATCAGCTAGGTACCATGTGTCGAGGGGGCACCAGCTCATAATCACGCTCTTCTATATGTTGATTTGATTCTGATGAACTGACTACATTCTCTCAAAAGTCCTTGAGAGTTAATTATTAACCAAGCAACAAGGTCATTGAGTTCTTTTCAACTGAAAGTGTTGTTGAGCTATGATTCTTAAAATTATTCTAGCAAGCTGTAATAATTTTGTGCCATTGTTGTTTCCTTACAACATTTGTATAACGTCATATTATCAGACAAAGTGACAATATTTATATTGTGCTATGAAGTACTCCTAAAAAACAGATAGAGCATTAAAAAGACATATTTGTTTGTCACATCCACTGCAGGGAACACGGAGAGGCCAGAACCGCTTGATGACATTTTGCTTACATGTTTAACGACATGCTGTAGTACACGGAGTCCTTACTGTTACGTTGTCACGTGTGTCGTTATTCTTGTGGGGGCGTGTGCTGTTTGAAGCGTCTGACGAGCTAGTAGCTCTGAACTCACCTGGGTCATATTGGAATGGAATAGTGAAGAATGACTGATTCCAGCTTTGGCTTTACATCTGCTGCTTCCTGCTGATGGTGGTATCCTGGATATTTCTCATATTTATAAGCATGACAGTATGGTTTGCCTGGGAGACCTTTGTGTTTCTAACATCTGGTCATAACCTTTATCATTCCTTTCAGCTAAATATGTAGAATATCTAAGCTTTCCCAAGTTTGTGAAAAATTGTCAGTGAATCAACGGATGGGCACAGTAGTTGTGATAAAGAGACCATGACCACTGTGACCATAACACTGCAGGACTGCTAGACTGATACAATCAGCTGATGACTCACAGACAGCATGAACACTGCAGTCCAGCTACAATCCAGCAAGATCTTGGTTGTGTGAAGGCCAGCTATGCTTCCGGTCCTCACTCAGATGAGGGTCCAGTAAGGGATACACGTTTATCCTCTTCTGCATGCAAAAAACTGAAGCAAATGAATGACCCGAGGAATCAGTTGTTTACCTAGGTAGAAGAGATTTGTAAACAGGACTGGAACAATTCAATTCAAAAGTGTCTCATGGGATTTATTTAATCTATCGACTGAAGTAGTTTCGATTGGGGAGCCATGAATGGGCCCAAGACTTTCTTTGCTACATATTATGAAGAAAAGGAGAAGCTGAGAGCAAACAGACCTGATCACTCTACCAGTCCTGATCACTCTCCCAGCCCTGATCACTCTCCCAGCCCTGATCAACCTCTCATCCCTGATCACTCTCCCAGTCCTGATCAACCTCTCATCCCTGATCACTCTCCCAGTCCTGATCACTCTCCCAGCCCTGATCACTCTCCCAGCCCTGATCAACCTCTCATCCCTGATCACTCTCCCAGGCCTGATCACTCTCCCAGCCCTGTTCAACCTCTCATCCCTGATCACTCTCCCAGGCCTGATCACTCTCCCAGTCCTGATCAACCTCTCATCCCTGATCACTCTCCCAGTCCTGATCACCCTCCAAACTCTGATTTCTCTCCCAGTCCTGATCACTCTCTCATCCCTAAAAACGTTCAGGTGTTCAGAAAAGCACAGTTTCATTGCACTTCCTGGTCTTCTGACGTCTTTCTCCATGATTAGAATCCACCTGGAGGCAGTAGTTAGGAGACAGACATTTAGCCTCACTGAGCCCTGTAGGTTTCTCTGTCTGGAAAAAGGAAGCTCCGAAAGCTCCAAAGATCTCGTCAACTGACCAGTGTGTTTACACCCCTCAGTTAATGCCCCACAGTTTACCATGTTGGGATTTCATATGTGATGAAATGGAAAAAAATGGATACAGTATTACTGTTGATGAATGGCTGTCTTACTGTCAAGTGCAAACCCACTGTTTTTGACATAACCACCTAGTGAGGTAGTGCTGGGAACTTATAAGACCCCATCCACATCCCACACTGAAGCGTCCCACACACACAGAGAACAAAGAGATTTCATGATTGCCTGTGGGTACTGATACGTAGCCCAACGCCATACTGTAACACTGTCTTACTGCATATGGAGGAATAATGCAAAGGCTACAAGCCTAATCTGGAATTCTGTGTGTGATTGCTAAAATGAGCAAATGTTATTGGTTGGGATGTTGTAAATTCACAGATTTAGCAACCTGGTTGGTGCATTTCAAGATACATTTGAACAAAAAGCTCAGTGTTGCCAGCTAACCATTGAATGTAGTTTTGTGGCAAACTTATGTGGAGACTTCTCCCAATAAATACCTACATGGTGAAACGAGCTTCATCCTGGAAGGGGTTTGTGAGCCTCCCTCACCGTGACAGGGTTTTATACCACCGTTGTTCTCCTAAAGCTCGTCTCTCTGTTACGTCTGCCCTGAAGAGCTGTAGAAATTCTCACTGGTCAAACTCAATAAAAGCGAAAGTAAATTCATGTTGGCTGCAGGGATATTTGTTTTACTCAGACACAGTATCAGAAAGCATTCTGTTAACATCATTCCTACAGTGATGCTTTTGAAATGACTTGTAATTCATTTTACATTTACATTTACATTTACATTTACGGCATTTAGCAGACGCCCTTATCCAGAGCGACTTACAAAAAGTGCTTCATTGTTTTACTCAGAACAAAATCTCTAGCTAGTTAGTTTAGGCTAAAATCAGGAAGAAACTTTAAGCAAAGATATTATTAGATACAGTCAGTATGGACGCCTAGATATACTCAAATATATACTGAAAAAACCCTACTTAAAAGATAAAAGCAAGAAAAGTCATTACAGTCACAAATATTTAATAAATGCTAGTGTAGTAAAATTTTACACTGTACACACTGGTTTATCAGATTTTTAAGTGATCTAAATGGTGATGGCTGGGTCCAGACTACTGCGCAGTTCCTGTGCAGGCTTATTTTGGACTACTTTCTGCTGTTCATGTCTTCAGAAATATTCATAAAGAAGCAAATAATTTACAAAGCACTGTCTGCACTGAACAAAATACGGTTCCGATTAAAAATTCCACTCCACCAAGGCCTGGTGAAGTCATTTACTGTGGTGTGCAGAAATTACGTAAATTCAAAATACTTTCCGTCATCTTCGAAGATGGAGGAGGTTTACACACGAACCACTATTCATATCACCTCGATTCCTCACTTCTGCAACAAATTCCCCAACACAACATACCTTCTGGCACAGGGCTACATTGAGTCAGCTGGGAATGTGGCCCAGGGCTTCTCAGTATAATTCAGTTAGGTTCTAATGTGCAGACCTACCTTCTAACAACACATGCCAAAATATGCTGAGAATAATTTAATGAGAATAAAAATATCTCCAAAACAAGCTCATTTAATTATCCATGCTATTTTATCCATGCTATTTTATTTTATTATTTGTATCATGCAAGCTGTGTTTTATTTTTTGCTATGTAAAGTGGATTGAGATTTGTGATTTTGGACTTGAAAATGTATATAAACATTTTTTGTATATAAAATGTCAAATACATTATTATTATTATTATTATTAGTTTAATCATATGTTGCATGTCTAGTCTGTTTACCTGGTTCAAAGCTTACAAAATAGTCAATACATAAACATGAAAAAATACAAATAGGTATCACGTTTCCCTAGGTTATTAGAACACAAGCAATATCACATAATTGTATCAGCGCGTTTGTCAGAAGAGAGCGTGTCACATGCCTGTGCATTCTTCTGTTGAGGCTGTTGTCATCGTCATAAATGTGTCACGAGGGGCCGGCAGAGGGGGACGTGGTCGGACGCTCCGCTGCCCCCGCTCACAAACAGCCGGACAAATCAAATCAGCGGGGCAGCGTTGGGTCCCGCAGGAATACATCTTTATTACCAAGTTCATATCCGTCGCTGTGGAGACCTTACGGCGTTCGGAGCGTCGCGTTTTATGCTGTCTCTCTGTGACACCTATTGCTCCTGACTGTCATACAGGCTCATGGAGACAGAAGAGTGAAATGGGCTAATTCACACTTACACGGCACTTCAGTGCGGCTGATCGCCCCAATTATGTTCTTTGCTCTTTCAAAATGAGAAACACTCCAGGGGAATCAATTGCGCTCAGAAAGCGCCGTTTTTGAGAAGTGACTGCGTGGAATGAGTCAAACGAGGCTGCTGAGGTCTATGGTGTTTCTAGGCTCTGTGGTTGTCCTGAAATACCTTAAATTGCTAAGAGATGTTGGGAAAAGACTTCTGCACATTTTTGTCTTTCTAATACATCAAAGATGTTTCTAATGAGCTATGTTCCATCAGCAGACTCTTACTAGACAGAGACACAGTAATCAGCCAGCGACAGCCATGGAGCCGTTTGATACAGCAGTAGTGTTATTCAGGGTGTAGTTTATCAGGGTGTAGTTTGTCAGGGTGTACATTATCAGGGTGTACTTTGTCAGGGTGTACTTTATCAGCTCTGTAGCATGCCTGGCCTTAAGAAAGCACTCCTCCTTGTGATCTACAGTGTCCTGCAATGAAGAATGTTGTGATACTGAAAAATGGAAGATGTGATGGAAAATGCTCTGGTCTTCTGGGAAGCTTTGCTCAAGGCCTGGAGGAGGAGGAGAAGAACTTCTGGTTCCAACAGAGAAGACCACTGACTCCAGCTGAACATCTCAAACAAGTTGTCACTCCACTTTAGTGCTTGAATGTGCTTAGCATCTTCACAACTGCTACCAGTACACAGAATATATAAAACGTTATCCAACATTAACTACCTGTTGGGAATAAATATGTCAATTGCAATAATCTGATCATCATAAATGAATGTCAAATTTAGCTAACATGCAACTTTCCAAATTTCTTGCCAAACATGATGGGCATATTTTGAAAAAAATACATATTTTGATATATTTTAATGAAACCTCTTTCATGTTTCAGGACTTTGGAACCATTTTGTCTAGATGAGAAACGTTATAAATAAGGGACATGAATGAATGTCAGGGTGTGTAAAACAGCGTATGTTTAGGCTGGCTGGTTAGGGCTATTGTTAAGTTTAAAGATACGTGTATTATGGACGTGTAGCATAAATCCAGCCAAAAAGGGCCCGATTATAATTGTAGGGGCCCAGTCTCTGCAGGCCCACACAGTATGGGCCCCAGTGTGATTACCTCTCCTGCCTTTTTTTTTAATTGTAAAATATTGTTCTGATTGGCTTCAGTGAACATGCTCGGCTTTGTCAGTACGTCTGGAGGAAGTCAACTGTGACTTGGTTGAGTGCGACAACAATGACTCTGTTTTCTCAAGACAGAGATGAAAATGTTAACCAGCCTTTCAAGCCATCATGAGGAGCTATTGTACAGCTCTGAGAGAAGTAGAGGACCTGAGTTCAGAGGAATCGATGCCATGGAGAGTGTGGAGAGGCCCGGGAGTGAAGAGTGCAGCATTCCAGTCAAGGACTTAAAGTCTCTTCCCCCAGTGGACCGGCAGGCCACTGTCCCCTCATTAGAAGCAGGCTGGACCAGGGAGCAGTAATTTAGCTGTGGGTTTGGGACTCTGTGTCCCTGCTCACACTCATCAGCTACCAGCATCTGAGGCACAGTAATGCATACGAAGCCACTGAAGACCACCAAGGTGATGTTGGGCAGATAGAGCCAAAATGGCTGGATTTGCCCGGGCAGTTGATATACTCTTCTTTACTAAGCAAAAATAGAATAAGGCATTAACGAGCTCCCTCTAGTACTGTCATAAAACAGCACTACAAGCATGGTGGTCCAGAAAGAATTCAGTTTCACATGCCGTGTGACTTTGGCATTTGGTAAATGTTGCCTTCTTTGCTAAACAAGAAACAGCCAGTGTCTGATATAATGAGTTTGAAAAAGGTTCAATTATAAAATCAATAAACTGTCAATACTGGTTGAGAAACACATTCATTGGCGTGGTACGCAGGTATTGTTCCGTTAATTGGCGTACACTGGTGTTCAGTGTGGCATTTGTGAGGCTTCTGGCCATCATGTGCCATTTTGCAATCTCTCTGAAACTCAGGAGAAAGGGACGGGCAGTTCCAGGTGATCGGAGGTGTCAGAGGAGAGAGGCGTGAGAATTTGCCTTTATTCTGTCAATCTCTGTACTGACTTTTTCACAGAAGGGGCTAGATCTCACTGAAAGTCCCCGCCTCAGTGACATTTAAATTAGGCAGGGGCCATTTGGGCCTTCCCTTGTGAGCTTCCTCTTCCTTGTTGCCTGAGGTTGCACACATCAAATATTAACTGCTGTGTTTTATACCTGCGTGGCAGCCAAAACAAATGGTGCCCCTCAGGGCGAAAATGTCAGAGAAACCTTTACTGGCTCTGATTTAGGCCCTTGGAGGAATGGGCTGTAATGGTAGCGTTTGAGGCTTTTTATCTTTGGGTGCTCTAGTGTGCAATTCCCCAGTTGTCCACCTTGACAATACCTTTTTTTAACAAGTTCTCTGCTTCGTCTAGAGGTCTGTCCCAACTCTTGGACTGTTGCTCTCTGACATATAAGGTGGAACTGGAAAGGGTTTCCCATGAAAGTCCCAGTGCTGCTCTCAGTGCCTGAAACAGGGAGAAGGGAGCAGCTGTTGGGTACAAATGAAGTGAAAAGGACAGAATGAGTAACAAAACAAATGATTCAGTGGTATGAGGTTTGATGATCATCACGGGTTCCCATGGGGCATTTTCATAAATAACTAATGCCCTACACTACACACACACGCAAAACAACAACATAACATTAGTGTGGATAACACACTACTCATTTCACACTATTGCATGCAAGAATCTAAATTTTACAAATGTACAGAGCACTGTGGAGTGTTTTAAAAGTAAATACTGTGTTCATCAGTCCCACACAAAAGTGGAAATATAAGTGATGCCAGATTGTGTTTTTTTTTCTTTTGAAACAGTGCAGAGAACATTTGGCAAGAGTCCAAACACAGCATGTAAGACGTCAGTGTGTAACGGTCAGGACCTCTAGGGAATGTCTCACTCATATGTCTATAGCACCATCGTCTGTCAGTGGAGACTAACTGTAGAATAGTTGTTCTGCTTGCCAAGGCTGCCTGTGTGACTCTGGCAGAGTGATCACATAACGTTTAGTACCAAACCGCTGTGGCTTAGTTAAAAAAGCACTAGACGTGATGTTTCCACTAGCAGGACTCTTTAGACATTTTGTGGATGGAAATCAAAGCAAGATCAAGAAAATCCTTCAGTGTACATCATGTGTGTTGCTATTATATAACTTCAAGTAATTAATTACTACTTTCTTTTTTAGTGTTTTGCTAAAACCTAGCAACATATCGTCCATGTTGACATATAGTTGTGTAGTAAGAAACATTTAACATTTAATATTATTATGATTCTTGGTTTAAAATGATCTCTGTAATTTGCTTTTCTTTTCCAATGTAGTATTCATGAACAGCTTGGAAAAGCAGTTACATAAATAGCAAAATTCGTTGCAAATAAATAATGAATTGTAATGCATAAATAAATCATTGTATACAACCTTTATTAAATTAGTAAAATCATCGATCTACAAAGCATACAAAGCGAGTAAGTCCACTGGACTAATAAAAGCGGTACTACGGCGTCTGTCCACTCTAGGTGAGGCTCTCCTCCATTTTGTGTGTGTCTTTGGACAGCGGGAAATTCAGAGATGTTCTGAAGCGGATGGGTATGAGGCGTTCCTCTGAAGGGGTCTGCTTGGTTTCTGATTGGATGCACAGGAGGCCATCTTCTCCAAGGGTGCAGGTCAGCTTGGCTGGGTCTATGTGCTCTGGCAGTTCCACACTCTGAACAAACCCAGCCGGCTTGGGGTCTGCGCCGTTGCGAGAGTCCGCATCTGTGCCATTGGTCGCCATCACCTCCAAACGTCGTCCGGACACGGTCACTGTGATGTCTCCTGGAGAGAAGCCTTGGGTGTCCAGTGTGACGGCCACGGCTCGGTCAGGGACCTTCTCCGTTGTGGGGCCGGTGGGTCTGGAGAAGGAGAGGGGGCAGAGGTTCTCCAGGCTCTGGAGCAGGCTTTCAGGGAGACCCTCACACACCTCTCTCGTCAGCCTGTCTCGGACGTCTGCCCTAAAACTCCCCAAGAGTTGGGCGCGGCGATGGAGGAAGTGCTCTCTGAAGCCGTCCAGTGCCATCCTGCTTCTGGGCCACAGCAGATAGGTGTTGTCGTCAAAGAAGGGATCATCTCTGAAGAGGCTCTCGATGGCTGATTGGCTCATATCGCTGCCTTCTTCTCCGTGCTCTTCGTCGGATCTTTTGGGGTTCGCTTCAGCCAAGCTCTGGATGATCTGAACACGCTGAAGACCCTTCCAGTCTTTATATAGGTTTCCTACAGAACCTCCTTCTGTTTCACAGTTCTCAGCGGTGAGGTCATAGCAACAGTATGGAACAAGAAGCCAACGAAAGGCATGCCTAGCACAGGCAGTCAAGGCTAAAAGAAGCTTTACTGTCAAGTCATGTTTAAATTTACGGTTGACTGGCTCCTCTTTCCTGCTTCTGTGTTGGTGCCGCTGTGAGGACAGTCATGGGCAGTGGGGCAAACAGTGACATCACCATGCTAATTTTAAAGCTTGTTTGCCAAGAAGGTTACCCCTACTTTTGGTGAGTGCTTGTCTAACACACGAGCTATGCTGACTAGGTTAACATGATGTCACATCCTGCTTCATATTATATATAGTACATATATTT
>JAGXOD010001359.1:0-287500 GCA_020368025.1 Brachyhypopomus occidentalis | reverse complement strand
TGCTTTACTTTAGCATTTATTTACTTTTATGGTTTTATGGTTTTTTTTGTCATAGTACGGTGTCATATGGACGAAGAGTTCAATTTTAATTTCTTTTTCCACAAATGTTGTAATGTTCAATTGAATAGTCTCAAAGTCTGTAACCCAAACCTCTGCAATACACATGCACCATTATGTGCTTGCCATGCCAATATAGCACCTTGAATTGAATCGAAATTGAAAGAGAGAGGGTGAGAAAGAGAGAGAGGGGGGGACTGTAAGGCAGAAAGAGTCAAAAAGAGAGATAGACAAAAAGAAAGTGTATAAGGGCAATGAGCAGTGCTGACATAGGCTTGCTGACATAGGCTCGCTGACATAGGCTCGCGTGCGAAGCCGGCCCCTCTGGAGGAAGTGAGGCGTGTGAGAATGGCAGACAGCAATGTCTCGTCTCACCGCCTGCCCTCACTCCCTAACCCCTGGTTCCCTCCCTCAACCTTCTCACTTCCTGCCGTAGTTTTTCTGGGGCCCTGCCAAACGGCACCAGCCTCATTTCAAAACAGCAGCATTATGGAAGATGGAGAAGGAAGCGTGTGTTTTCGGCTGTGTCTCGTTGGTTCACTCCACGTTGACTCACACACCTCCCCTTTTGCACTAGTCTCCGGTGTGCTGATTCTTCAGAATCTGCCCTTCTCTGCTTTTTTTGTTGTGTCTGGAACAGCAGGCTTGTAGTTTATTGCACTTTCTGCTTTTTACACCAATCATATGCAACGTAGAGCAAAAGAGAGGGAGAGAGAAAGACATATAGATAGATAGAGAGAGCGAGATGGTGGAGCATCTGTCAGTTAATTGACTGCCAGTTTCTCTGTAAACTATGAACGATTCAGATGTCCAGAACCTTCCGTCTGGCTTCACTTGAGTCCAGCTACTGTGTGACCCACCTTCAGCAGCAGGACAGTGGCTCTGAGGGCAAGACCAGCACTACAGACGGGAAGACCACCCCCTGCAGTCTGTCCGACTCTCCCCACACACGGGTACCATGCTCTTACACATCGAGGAGGAGGTGGAAAGGAAACGCAGGCTTTGAGAAGATCAAGGAAGGTTCACAGACATATGTATGTGTGAGTGTGTGTCTGAGTGTGTGTGTGTGTGTGTGGGTTTGCCACTTATCATGACCTCGAGTCCTGGCATACTGATCAGAGAGCAAAACCTCTACAACCACCAACATCTGTGCCACTTCCTGTCCCAGCATGCTTTTCTTCCTGTAGATTCATATCACATATATCACATGACCTAAACTTTACATCCCTGCTTTACAAACAGCCATTCAACTCTTCACTGCATCTTGTTTGTTTAATGCACCCTTTTCACTGCTGGTGCCTGATATATATCCCATTGTCATTTCATAATGCACCAGATTGGTAATAATCTGAATGATGGGTATGCATACAGCCTCTCTGCTCTTATGCACTGTTAGGTGTATAGTGCACACTTTTGGAGTTCACACTAGAGAATAGTTCAGTTCCATCCATCTTTTATCTATTTCTGACTCATTACAAGTGTAGACAGTGATATCAAAACTCTGCATTACAACTATAGCTCCTTGCACACCAAAGTTCAGAATATATACGCCGTATTCATAATTCTGTAAAGGAATGTATAAAGGAATCGAACGCCTCCCTTTCTTCCTCTCCCTCACTTTCACTTCCTGTGGGGCTGGCCAGACTCCACTGGCAGATTTACTGCCACGGGGCCAGAGTTTTACACCAGCTCCACATACGTCTTCTCCTCCCGTCTCCTGCTTAGCCTCTCCACCTCCTCCACCTCCACCCCCACGTCCTCAGCAGCAGTCACGAGCCTTTCATCTGCATACCTGGGCTCTTGCTGAAGGGTGAGAGAGCGAGAGAGAGAGAGTGAGAGAGAGGGAAAGAGAGGGAGAGAGAGGGAGAGAGAAGGAGAGGGAGAGAGAGACAGAGAGAGAGAGAGAGGGAGAGATAGACAGAAAGAGAGAGGGAGAGGGAGAGACATGGAGAGGGAGAGGGAGAGAGAGAGGGAGAGAGAGACAGAGAGAGAGAGAGGGAGAGAGAGAGAGAGAGAGAGAGAGAGAGAGAGAGAGAGAGAGAGAGAGAGAGGGAGAGAGACACACACATCTGATAAACATTCGGAGGGTACTTGTCTTTCACTCTCTCTGCGTTTCCACATATTTCCATTGTTTCCACATTTTCCCAGACAAACTTTTTTTTACTTTTAAAATGAATTCTCCAGTTCCAAAGTTTCAGAAATAGTCTATTCTGTGGATTTATAGAGTCAGGACTATACAGGGCCAGTGTATATCGAGTAAACCCGTGAAATCATAGTCTTTACTTGAATTTAGAGACATATGTTTAAATCTATAATCTAAAAACTATAAAAGAACTTGGAAAGCCATTGTTATAGTTACATGTGACCTGATTGATTTACAGCCAACTGAAGTACAGATTTAATATGCAAACAGTATCTATTTTCACCAAAGCCACAAAGTCCCTTATGTGGTTACTTTATTAGACACGTCTGACCTTTCATGACTGGAGCTCCCTTGTATGGAAATTAGACACGTGACCCTGGAGTGTAGCACAAAATCAGGTAAGCATGTTTTCCTTGGATCAGTCTCAGCGTGAATCCATGCTGAAATGGGAAAACTTAATGATCTGAGTGGCGTTGAACAAGGCATGACCATTGGTGCTACACTAGCCAGTGCCTGTATCTTGTAGGATTTTCTCATACAATGATGTCCAGAGTATATGGAGAACGGTGTGGTGAAAAGGGACCTGGTTTATGTAAACAACTTGCTGATGAAAGCGGCCAGAGGAAGACGCCAAGAATCGCGCTAATGAAAAGGCAACGGGCAGCAGAGCAGAATGCATCTGATCCGGATATACAGCTCGTTCCTTAGCATGGATCTGCTATACCTGCATACGGTTCAAGTACCATTGCTCTGGAAACAGGATGGCAAGACTCCAGTGGGCAAAAGAGAACAAAATCTGGAACCCTGAGCCAGTGTAAAAACATCACGTTCTGACATGAATCCAGACTTCTGCTACACCATGTTGACGGGAAGGACAGATTTGACCATAAACAGCAGTTCAGAGTGGTGGAGATGGATGTGTGAGGAATGTTTTCTTGAACACACCCTGGGTCCTCAGATACCTGTGGATGGATGTTTGGACAGTAGGGCTCACCTAAGCATCGTGGTTGACCGAGATCATCGCTTGGAGAGAAGGACACTTTCAGCAGGACCATCCACCATGCCACAAGGGTCGTATAGTCATGCACTGGGGGCAGGAACACGACAGCAAGTTTTTCTTCCCTGGCATCCACAGTCCCCAGATCTTAATCCTGTAGGGCATCGCAGGGATGAGGTAGAACAGGTTGTTCAGAGCATGTCAGTACCTCCATCTCATTTATAGGCAACTTCGAGATGCTATCCTGTCTGTACGGGTTACGTGCACAATGATTTCAACACCTACTGAAATCTGTGGTTTCGAACGGCAAAGAGTTCCGGACACAGTACTAGAGGTCTCTTTCTAATAAAGTTACTATTCTGTGTATATATTTGTATTAATACTATGGAAAAAAGATAGGGAAGAAGGTTTTAGAGTATCTTGACATCAAATAATTAGAAACTGCTCAGTATGACTGAGAACAGGGAAGTAATAAAGCCCCATTAGTTTTCTCATATATAAGGAAACCACAGTGTGAGAAAGGCATGTATATGCACTTTTGCATTTGAAACCCGCTTCTCTGGTACCAAGACAGCACCCAACACACACACAAACACACAAACATGGCTCATTTCAGTCTAGTATCGCTAGCTTCTTATTAGTTTGTATGTTTAATGAGCAAGAGATGTACATTTTGCTTTGATCCAGCTTGTCTCTGGATAATGAGATTTGTTTAGGTCCAGAGACGCTTGCATTTGAAATACGCCTTTTATAACAGATCTGTGATCCAGGAAAAAAGACAGAATGGTTGTGAAAGCAATTTATGACTTTCCATAATCCATAATTTGTAGTGTAGAAAAAATACTTTCTCATATATTTTCCCAACCTATTCCACTGCTCAAAAATCTATTGGTCTCCAGGGTGCAGATTCAACCTTCACGATCAAATGTCATCACTCACACACACACACATATATACACACACACACAAACACATGGACATGCACACATGGACGTGCGTACACAAATGCGCATACATGCACAGTGACATAAAAGCTCTCGCATGACTTGTGCATTGATCAAGTCTGGTGCTTGAGTTCAGTCTGCTCTGGTAGTGGTTCAGTCTGCTCTGGTAGTGGTTCAGTCTGCTCTGGTAGTGATTCAGTCTGCTCTGGTAGTGGTTCAGTCTGCTCTGGTAGTGGTTCAGTCTGCTCTGGTAGTGATTCAGTCTGCTCTGGTAGTGGTTCAGTCTGCTCTGGTAGTGGTTCAGTCTGCTCTGGTAATGGTTCAGTCTGCTCTGGTAGTGGTTCAGTCTGCTCTGGTAGTGGTTCAGTCTGCTCCGGTAGTGATTCAGTTTGCTCTGGTAGTGATTCAGTCTGCTCTGGTAGTGATTCAGTCTGCTCTGGTAGTGGTTCGGTCTGCTCTGGTAGTGATTCGGTCTGCTCCGGTAGTGATTCAGTTTGCTCTGGTAGTGATTCAGTCTGCTCTGGTATGGATTCAGTCTGCTCTGGTAGTGGTTTGGTCTGCTCTGGTAGTGGTTCAGTCTGCTCTGGTAGTGGTTCAGTCTGCTCTGGTAGTGGTTTGGTCTGCTCTGGTAGTGGTTCAGTCTGCTCTGGTAGTGGTTCGTTCTGCTCCGGTAGTGGTTCAGTCTGCTCCGGTAGTGGTTCAGTCTGCTCTGGTAGTGATTCAGTCTGCTCTGGTAGTGGTTCGGTCTGCTCTGGTATGGATTCAGTCTGCTCTGGTAGTGGTTCAGTCTGCTCTGGTAGTGGTTTGGTCTGCTCTGGTAGTGATTCAGTCTGCTCTGGTAGTGGTTTGGTCTGCTCTGGTAGTGGTTCGGTCTGCTCCGGTAGTGATTCAGTCTGCTCTGGTAGTGGTTCGGTCTGCTCTGGTAGTGGTTCGGTCTGCTCTGGTAGTGGTTTGGTCTGCTCTGGTAGTGATTCAGTTCTGCTCTGGTAGTGGTTTGGTCTGCTCTGGTAGTGATTCGTTCTGCTGCGGTAGTGATTCAGTCTGCTCTGGTAGTGATTCGTTCTGCTCCGGTAGTGATTCAGTCTGCTCTGGTAGGGATTCAGTCTGCTCTGGTAGTGTTTCAGTCTGCTCTGGTAGTGATTCGGTCTGCTCCGGTAGTGATTCAGTCTGCTCTGGTAGTGGTTCGGTCTGCTCTGGTAGTGGTTCGGTCTGCTCCGGTAGTGATTCAGTCTGCTCTGGTAGTGATTCGTTCTGCTCCGGTAGTGATTCGGTCTGCTCTGGTAGGGATTCAGTCTGCTCTGGTAGTGGTTCAGTCTGCTCTGGTAGTGATTCAGTCTGCTCTAGTAGTGGTTCAGTCTGCTCTGGTAGTGATTCAGTTTGCTCTGGTAGTGATTCGGTCTGCTCTGGTAGTGGTTCAGTCTGCTCTGGTAGTGGTTCAGGCTGCTCTGGTAGTGATTCAGTTTGCTCTGGTAGTGATTCGGTCTGCTCTGGTAGTGGTTCAGTCTGCTCTGGTAGTGGTTCAGGCTGCTCTGGTAGTGATTCGTTCTGCTCCGGTAGTGATTCAGTCTGCTCTGGTAGTGATTCGTTCTGCTCCGGTAGGGATTCAGTCTGCTCTGGTAGTGATTCGGTCTGCTCTGGTCAGTTTGGTCTGTTCTCCTTGAGGTTCGGTCTGTTCTGGTAGGCAGCTGTCAGCACAGCAGAAGCCCGAGTTTAATCACGTCAACAACAGGGTGAACAGCCCTACTGGATCATGTAGACATTTGCCTCTGGGAGATTCACAGAAAAGTTGCTTCATATTGGTAAAGTGCATTTGAATATGTGTGTACATACATGACATTGTATCACATGCACATGCATATAAATAAATCAGCTTCTAACATGTAAAGGTGTTTAAATATTTAAATAAGATTAAAAGAGTAAAGTTGAGGTGTTTTTTTTATGCATTTGCATAGTATTAATTCCAGAACATGTTTTCATGGTTTCATATTCTCCTGTAATGAACCTCCAGGGCTCTGTGACTCATTCTCTACTTTGGAGAACTTACTTGTATTAATATTTTTGAAACAATCAAATTTCTCATAATATGCTTTGTTTCTGCAGCGGCACGTAAGAGCAGTTTGATGATGGTTACTGGCTTGGACGCACATTGTTCGATCCAGAAGATTTTGTCATGTCCCTTGGCCAAGTCCTGTCGTGTTTGAAAGACAGGCCAGCCCACCGCTCTGGAGCACCCGCAAGGCTCAGGCGGGCGTGTGAGGGAGAGAGGGGGAGCAGCTGCTCCCCAGCATGGAGGGGAGGTGCATGTCACGGCCCTGTAGCTTCTGCCCAGGTGACACCAGGTTTCACTTCTTGTCACGGAGGGTGTGGATGGTGACACAAGGGCACCCGGTACAGAGCAGCAGGAGGAACAGGAAACACTTAGCCTGGAGCATTGCGTGCGAGATAGAGAGAAGTGGGCTGTGGTTTGGGTGTGTGCACATATGTGTGTGTGTGTGTGTGCGTGCGTGCATATGCACACGTGCGTGCATGTGCATGGCTACTGGTGTATATGTGTCTCCACCTCTGGATTGGTGTGTGTGGGTGTGTAGAAGACAGACAGTGGTCTTGGAAGAGATTACAGACGAGCAAAGACGTTTTAGTTCTGGTGTCAGTCACTCCCCATGACTTATAAATGACAAAACATGTGCATGTAGAACAAAGACTGAGAACCATAACTGTGTCCTTTAGTTTGCATCCTAATAAGCAGTCATACGTTTTCATTTTCATATATTCATGTATAGGTATTTTTTTCTAGTGTTGCACACCATCACACACTAATTTTACACAATCATGGTGCCCATCAACAAAATTTGAGGCTAAGGTGTGTGGTTTGGGTGCTGCTCTGGTAGGCCCAGTGCCTGCACACCAGTCACCTGCACACCCGCACACTTATCGTCTGCACATCTGTTACCTGCACAACTAATCACCCGCACTCCTATCGTCTGCATACCTGTCACCTGCACAACTAATCACCTGAACACCTATCGTCTGCACACCTGTCACCTGCACAACTAATCACCCGCACACCTATCGTCTGCACAACTAATCACCTGCACACCTGTCACCTGCACACCTGTCACCTGTTCTCCTGGTCCCTGCGCACCCTGCGTCTGCACACCCAGCACCTGTTCACATAGTGCCTGTTCACCATAACATGAAGTGACAGCTCACCTTCATGCACCAGCAGGCAGCAGATCCCAGGCCAGACCCAGGAGGACTGGATCAGAGAGAAGGAAAAACACACTCACACACACACTCACATACACACACACACAAGGCTGAAGAAAAAGGAAGTAGAGGGCATGAGAAGAAAACCATCTCCATGGAGACGGTGGTGGAGGGCGGGGCATGAGTATGTGATGTGCAGATTCGCGGGTAGTCGGTTCATCGCTCACCGGCTGTCTGCTCAGTGTTGTCAGTTTGTGTGTGTGCAACCCCGCACTGAGACACCAGACATGCATATCTCGTGTACACCGGACCCCTGCAGACAGCACTTCAGAAAGCCGTTGGTCTAAGTGTTTAGGCCAGCTTTGTTTGTGTTTAGACCAGATTTGCTTGCACACACACTATTTTTCAAAGCTGTGGCGATGGAGACAGGAGACAGGAAGAGGGCAGAGATGGAGTGAAAGTTTGCACCACATTTCGTAACACCCCATCCCACCCATGTCTGAGGCCTTCTTAGCCGAGCTCTATGTGCCTCGTCTCTGCAGACTTGCGATGTTGTGCTTGTGCACTGGAACAGATATCCAGGTCGTACCGTTTCTCTTCGGCGGAGAGTAGCAACAGCGAGACGGTCCTGTTCCGTAAGTGTTCAGCAGAGTCCGTAAGTGTTCAGCTGAGTCCGTAAGTGCCTCGTCGGGATCTCAGCCCTCGTGACCTTTCAGGCTCTCAGCTCTCGTGACCTTTCAGGCTCTCAGCTCTCGTGACCTTTTGTCGTGTGTCTTTGTTGTCCTCGCCCTGCGGTTTGTGTAATCTTATCTCTTCCATCTTGCTGCATAAGGGACTGTTTCCTCAGCTCTCCGTTTTCACGGCCTCTCTGCCTCCATCCCTCTTCTCTGTCCTACGTGAGCATGTAGGTGTTTGTACAAATGTGCACAAATGCAGTATTAAGATGGCAGTATTGGATGTGCTGGATATTGGATACATGCTCGTCCGCCCTCAGCCTGCTGCGGTTGCTGTAGTTACTGTTGTCATTCTCTACGCAGGATAATCTCCGTGAGCTCTCTGGTACAACTCCTGCCTCTTCCCACACTTCTGAACCATGATCAATAACTAATTAAAAAGGTGAGAAGTGGATTAGACCAGTGGAATTCAGGCTTTCAAGCCAGAACCATAGAGGCTTCCAGCCCCACTGCATGTCCACACACTCAAATCTACCTTCACACTCATACTCAGGCTTTCTCACATGTTCACACACTCAAATCTACCTTCACACTCATGCTCAGGCTTTCACACATGTTCACACACTCAAATCTACCTTCACACTCATACTCAGGCTTTCTCA
This sequence comes from Brachyhypopomus occidentalis, assembly GCA_020368025.1. Lineage (NCBI taxonomy): Eukaryota > Metazoa > Chordata > Actinopteri > Gymnotiformes > Hypopomidae > Brachyhypopomus > Brachyhypopomus occidentalis. The sequence goes on along the minus strand of JAGXOD010001359.1, from coordinate 278,816 downwards.
CATGTTCACACACTCAAATCTACCTTCACACTCATACTCAGGCTTTCACACATGTTCACACACTCAAATCTACCTTCACACTCATACTCAGGCTTTCTCACATGTTCACACACTCAAATCTACCTTCACACTCATGCTCAGGCTTTCACACATGTTCACACACTCAAATCTACCTTCACACTCATACTCAGGCTTTCTCACATGTTCACACTCTCAAATCTACCTTCACACTCATATTCAGGCTTTCACACATGCAAACATGTTGTTTATACTAATAAATCATATATTGTTATTATATAACAATATAGCAATATAATTCTAATTATTGTTGTTATTATTACACATTATCCTTTAAGTGCATGTAAGTGTGCATCTAATGCTCCTGCTTAGGAGTAGATGTTATTTTGAAACCTACTGAAACTCAGGCCAGACAGAAACTCATGCAAACACATACCAATACATACAAACAGATACAGCCACATAGTAATACATATAAACAGATACAAACCGATACAACCACATACAACATACAAGCTTTCTGCTTTGTGAGTTCTGGCGGCCATTTTGAGGCCCCTTGTTTTCCCTGGCTCTTGTTTAAAGAGCAGTAATTTCCACCTAATTAGTGCTCACTGCTTTAATTGCGGTTTACAGAGCTGTAGCGTTTTATTGGGCTTGTGGATGTCTGTTTGTGTACAGCCTCTGAGGTCTCGTTAGGCTGTAGTAGGCCACAGTGCTCTTTCTCCACTCTGTTGTGGTTGCTGCTCTGATGTCAGCCGGGCTGATGCATACACATACATACACACACACACACACACACACACAGAGAGAATGAGGGTCATTAGAAAAGACCTGCTCATTACCACAGTCAGTTCACCATTAGCGGCCAAACGTCCTACATGGGCTTTCTCCACTGGTGAGCGCTCTGTTACCCAACACCCTGGAAACTTCATTTAATTTCCTGTATGGTTACTCAGAACCATTGTAATCTGAGAGGCTCCCATTTACTGCTGGGCCTATAACAATTAGAGGGTAGATTTACAGCACATCAGCATGGTAGGACACCAGTACCAGTAGTATACAGCTCTGCCATACATCTCAATATTTACCTGCCCTTTACTGCATTCCCTCCAGATAAAGGCTGAAATGAGTACTGATTGTGGGAGCAATGTTTTCTGACAGGCAGCAGTTGGAGAAGGTAGAGATGTGGAAAAGCCTGGCAGAGGTGAATAATTTATTGCTAAGACTGTAGCGTGAGTATGGACGGCCTGCTGTCTGCCTTGTTATAGCTGTCATCGCATGGCTCGGTCCTCTATAACACACTGGAGGGCCGTTCACTCTCCGATACCTCTGCAGCAGACCGACGGGCTTGACTGCTGATTGCTGCCCCTCATAAAGAGAATGAGGCGGAGAGACTGAAAGAGAGACAGAGAGGGAGAGAGAGAGACATATCACCGCTTTCTAACATACACCAACCAGTGATGACACCAACTTTAGTGTGGATGTAATCAAGAAGCCCCATGTACATTCACCACCTACTTCCAGAACCTCCCAGATCTTCCAGTTCAGAGTTCAGACAATAGCAGTGGACACTGAAGAACAGCCTCCTGTGTGGTGAATCCATTCGGGAACATGTGGATGACAGGAAAACCTCTGCAGTATTGTAGAACCCTGTAAACAAATAAGCAAACATCACATAAACACCTGGTGGTGCTGAGAGACTTTTGTAGCCAATAGGAGTTGAGCAGGGGGCGTAGCTCTCTTTTCAGCTCGATGTCTGCTGTGTTCTGCCGCATGGGCAGCTCCAGTGACCCACATCACCAGTGGCATTTTCCATCTACCCTCATCCCTGTGTATTGTTATCAGGTGGCCTAAAAGGCCTTATTCCAGTATTTCACCTTGGCTGGCAGGCAGGCAAGTTGGCAGGCAGGCAGACAAGCATAGAAAGCTCCAAGAGAGGGCAGGAGCAATGAAGTATGTGTGTGTGGGGGGGGAGGGGGGGGGTGGCAGGGCACTCGAGTTCATTTCTCTAAAGGATATCAACCATCTCTCCATGCCTGCACTCTCAGACAGTGGGTTCGTAACACGTGACTTCCTACATCTCCTTTCAAAAGCAGTGACTACCCTGCCTGTGTACCATACATATTAAGGGTGTTGCTACTCCAATAAACATCTACAGGCGTGTTAGCATGCTCGTAAAATGGCTGCCACAACAGTAAAGCTGGACTAACTGTTGTCATAAAGTTAACAACAACAGTGTGTGGAGGGTTTGGGGAGAAGCTTCTGGGTGTGTGCAGCAGCTGGAGACTCTGGTGTACGCAAGCTTCTGCAGAGGGTCTACCGTGGCAGGAGAACATATGCAGAGGGTTCTTCTCACATCAGGATGGTGTTTCGCCGGATGTGTCGTTTAACAGAAAAGCACAGCAAGGGGAACCTGAAAGTGTGACGTGTGATCCAGAGTGATGCTAACGTGACCCTTACAGATGTCATGGAGCGTGCTAAAACTCTTCAACGACAGCCTACTCCGTGTCAATCTTTATACTCCCTTACAAACTGGTGTTCAAAGGCTAATTCACAAAACACGGGGGATCGTTCTAAAACACACTGCTTATGGCGAGAATGTAAGCATTGCTCTAAAGTGGGTACACTTACAATCTTCCAGCACTTATGAGCCTCCTTCTTTTTTTGTCTCGATCTGTGCACAGATGTCTCCCGAAGGCCCAGCCCCAGAGCTCCGGATCCAGCAAACACGCAGATAAGCTCAGCTCTGCGTCCAGATCCTCAGCCCACAGCACCTCGGGGGTTAAAGGCGGCCACTGCCCACATCTGGGAGTCATTACAAACATTCCACATGGCTTACCACATGTTTTTACACAGCCTAAACCCCACAAAGCACATTTTGCTGTCCAGGATTGGAAAAGTGACTTTTCAAAGAATGCATTTCAGATCATTAAACAGCGTTATAGCCTCTTTTTTTTCTTTTTTTTTTAAACAGGACAGCCTGTCCCTACATGAGACAGTAATAGAAAATAGTGTAGTGTGTGTGTAAGTGTGTATGTGTATACTCCTCTCTGAAGCAGCAGACCTCTGCAAACATCACGGGTCCTGCTTTCTCTACCCCTAGGCAGGACTTGTGACCCATCAAAATTCAAATGGTTTTCAGGCTTTCTCAAATAACAAACCAAAACTAAACTAAACTAAACAAAACTAAACTAAATCCAGAGAGTGAAGTCTAAAGTAGAGACCAGAATCAAACAAGAGCACAAAAAATGCTCACTAGTCTAAGGCCCACTGGAAACAGGTGGGCCAAGAACATGGAAACTTACACAAGACTCGAGTGATGTCACAGAGATGACCATAATCCATACGGTCTTATCAGTTATCCATTATGTAACTATTTGAATACGGACATCGCTTTAAGCTGTTGCTTCTACAGCGATTGATCAGTCACAAAACACTGCTGACACATTAGTGATAGGGACAAAACGAGAGCTATGAACGCAGATATCAGCTGCCACAAATAATGAAAACAGTAGTGCAGCACATTTTTAACTAACCAGGGGTTTGGGGGTTAAAGGTCGTGGCATACTGGCAGCATTTATCCCATTTGTAAAAGCATAGGACTGTAAACCAGAAAGGCTCAGCCATTAAGTACTACAGAAGCGTACAGAACTGCATCAATCAGTGGCAAGTAGAGGATCCAGAAATAGCCGGTGGATCCGCCTTCAGAGTCTGCAAATAGCACTTCGCGTTAACGAGGCAAAGGAGAGGAAGTGATGGCGGTGACCAGGGGGTTCGTGTATGCCAGCCTTTCACAATTCAAAGATGTCAGTAACGGCCTCGGCAGCGTTTGCACCTGTTGTGGTCAACAAAACGCCAACGCGCAAACTGCTCGTCTAGACCGAAATGTGGTGAGAGCTGCACTTTGTGTAGACAGAAATCGGGTGTCACTCAAGATGCCAGCAGTTTACGGACCGCATTCACCCAGCTGTTCTCACACTTTCTAGAACACGAGCTGTATGCACAGCCAAGTTTAACTAAATGTAGTATCTGCACCAGCAACATACTACATGGCTAAAACAGTATTAAGACCAACACCACCCCTTTTGAAATGGTGTTAAGGCATGGGATCTCCTACAAAGTAAAATTTCATACTAGTCTTTCTCAACGTAACAGTCCTGGGGACATAAGGCATCAATATATCTAGTGTCTACCAGCCACACGATACAGTCAGTAAGTTGCTGTGCTTTGATCAGGTTTTATCATAAAAAAGGCGCGCTCATCCAGAGTGAGTGCACGACAGTAGCGTGCCAGTAGCGTGCCCTGAAGTGACTTGACGGAAGGGAAGAATGGGAGGAGCCGGCGAAGAGGGGCTGGGAGGGGTTTGGCTTCGTCCGCGAGCACGTGACCGTAATGGCTGCTTGTCTGCTGCGGGAAACGACAGATTTGGCTGCCGCTTCTGTGCCGATACAGAATTTGTCTTGCTTCGCTGAATTATAAGAGGACGTAGTCAGCAGCGTACCGAGTGAAAATATCCTCACAGTTCTCGTCCCATCGACAGGACAGCCCCTGCAAGCAAAGGACCCTCTGGCAGAACCATTTCTGGACTGAACTTCCACCAACCAACACAGCGGTAGGAGGAGTCAACAGGTATTGGCGCTCTTTATTTCACAGCAACGCAATCGACAGCCTGACAGGTACCGTAATTGTAGAGTAATCGGGTTTACCTTGAAAAACAAGTGGAAGTAGCCTGCCTGGAAGCGGATGTTATTCGCCGCTCGGCATCAGAAACTTGTCTGTTCCACTTGGCTTTGGTGTAAAGCACTCTGCTTTTCATTTTTGTCATGAGACGTGGTTTGTGTTTTTGCATGAAAGCGTGTAACGTCATCTGCGTTGTGTCGCCGCAGTGGTGAAATGAGACGCTGCCGGAGTTGCGGCGAAACGCTTGTGATATGTCCCGCTGACAGAACAGCGGCGAGTAGTATTTGGATGATTTGGTGCGATGAGCGTTTGCTGGTTACCGGTTGAAGAACCTATATATAATTTGCTCGCCATACACAACATAGTATTCTTAAACGATCCTTAACTATTGTAAATGGTGACATGTGAGCGTGCGTCCCAAACTCGTTTTACTGTGTGTAAGTATGAAGCATCTATCATATGAAATGTCGCTCAATTTGTCGTATTTAGGACAATTGGCTAAATCTGACGGAGCACATTAAATATGCACATACTGTGTTCCCAAATACGTGAACCCACGCTACAATCCACAATACTGGTGAATTCTATCAACGAACAATCGGCACTTTCAGGCCCAGATCTCTACAGTCGTCAGTACACTTTCTTTTGCAATCTCTTAAAATGTTTTTCACGCGGACTCTTATAAATCTGCATCCTCTCTCAAATAAGGGCCAGCGTCTGTTCAGCTTGTTGACACCAAAAAGTGCGTTATCACCCATTCCGGGATTAGTTTGGTGGTTTTAAGATTGGTTGTCACCTACATTCATGTTGCTACAACAGCTGCGATACCCTAAATGTAAGATAACGGTGTACTCGCGGCCGCCTGCTGTTCCAGCTGAAAGGGGAAGTTTCCAGAGGCGAAATGTCAGTAGTTGAAAGAGGAATGAACACCTCATTTGAGGAATACTTCCTTAAAACTGCTGCCATTCATCTAGGGCTATATTTGTCAACTGGCCTTGGCTTTCTGATTTCACTGTGCATTGCAGAAACGGGGACCCAGTGTAAGCTCCCTCCTCCTGTTTCATCTCTCTCTCTCTCTCTCTGCAAGTTTCTCTCCTTCTCTCTGATTTCCTTCTAAACTCTGGGGGAGGGAGGGCTGACTAAATAGGCCGACGCCTTGTGTTGTCGGCAGTGCAGGGTGAGGGGTGTGTGTGAGTGATGGAGAGTGTGTGCAGGACTAGCGCTCACACATACTCATCACTTATGTCAAACATTTCCAGGAACTAGTGAACGGAAACTCAGGCAATCTGTGTGAAATCTGCATTCCTCACCCCCACCCCATATGACGAGATGCGGAGTGTGTGTGCTTGTGCAGGTTCACTTTTGCGAGATGAACAGAGAGTGATTTGAATGTTCCATCAGTACTGAAGTAATGTCATGGTTAGCTGTGATTTTGCTGTTTTGCAGAAGTGCCGTTGCTCCATGAACAAGAGATTTTCAGAATTCTGCTTCATAAAAGTCGCTGGAGTTCCTCCATTTATGTTCATTATCATTCCTCATACTTGTATGGGGCTTGTTCTGATCTCAGAACCATCTGTCATTTGTGTCTAGTACATATGGACAAATTTGCTGCTGTTCTCTGCATTGAGAAACTTTAATAAAAGTTTATTTTATTATTTAACACCTAAAATCATTTTGCTCCGCACTCTTTGGATCAATCAAATGTTCAAGGACACTCAGTCATGCAGTCAAGGATTCTGGGAAACTGGCCCAAATTTTCTTAAACAAGGTTACCAGCAGAGCTTACTGAATGGAAAATGTGAGAGACATAGAGTAGATGACCAACCACACACAAGTGTGGAAGGCACAGATAAATATAATGAGATATTTGTGAGTACTCTGAATGTCAGCACAGAGTTATTACATTATTGCAGCAGTAAACACTAGCCAGGCTACATGATTACTGTGTTATCATTTTTTTAAATGAAAATGCTAATGTTATTATTTTTGACGGCCATGTGTCTTCTAGCTTCATATATTCAGTAAAGTGCTTGTCACTTCTGAATGTCATACCACTCAGTAGGTCTCTCTGTCCCTGCGTTGGTTGGGGTTACTGTAGGACGTCGGGATGCTCCATGACAAACTGCTACTGCAAGACCTGACTGCCACTTAACAAAATCATTAGTGAAGTCATGGAAGGGACAGAAAGTCCTGGAAAACCCCGTGGTGACTTGGGTGGAGCCTGGTGGATGCCCTGCCCCGTGGTGCATCAGGTGGAGCTGCATCTCAGCTACTTTCATCCCTCCACGTGGGTCTTGGGCTCTCCTCCATCACCCAGGAGTCGGGTGGAGGGCGTGTTCAGAACTGTGCGTAGCCTGGGTTTCTCCTGCCTGCGGAGTAGGAGCATGTGACACAGAGGGCAATAAATTCCTGCCCCTTGACTTCTCCACCTGCACTCTGCACCTCCACCCTGCCTTCTAAGCCTCTCTGTGCTGCTATTGCATTAGGGGCCTGCATGCTCGTTCGTGTGTACGCTGTTCCGGTCTGTCCATGCATGCTGGGATGCGCCCGGATGCTTTGAGTCTGGAGAGGCGGGGTTTGCTGCCCCGAGCCCCCAACTAAAGAGGTCAAGGTTCACAACATTCTCCAGACAGACAGAAGACACCTGCGACTTACTAGAGAGGGACTAGGAAGTTAGTGGGTGTATTTTAAGGCAACACTGGCCATTGGGACCAACCTAGACTCACTGGAGTTGGTAGTTCAAGAGGGGATGGAGAAAAAAACGTTGATCATCATATACTTCATCTCATCCCCACTACAGCCACCACAGCAAACTGTGGAGTGCTTTCAGCTCCAGATGGACCCATTCACACAGCAGTGGGGGGAGTGGTATAGGAAGCCGTTGAGCTCTGATTCCCTCAGGCTCTTAAACTCATCCATGCCGTCTCTGGACGGTAGATAGTGATGTCACCCAAAACCAAGGTCCTTATACTGTAGCGCTTTGATTGTTTATATGCTCTGTGCTGGCCATGACACTAAAGCATCAATCAAGTGATTGATTGGCTGTTTGATTTAGTCGTTTAGCATATGTAGTCTAGCCACTGTTTCCTGTCTAAATATCCTTTCTTGGTTTAAACCTCACTCCAAAGTTCTGTGCCTTTTTCCTTTTGCATCTGAAACTTGAAGATGGTTTAATGTGAGGTCTGACCGTGACCTCACATTAAAGAAGACGCACTAAAGAAGTCTGCATCCTCCTTCCAGTCTACATGAGACATGTCATCAAGCCTCACTGTGTCTACAAGGTGAGACAGCGTGAAACTCGGACAGTGCAACTGTGGCGTTGTTTTCTTCTCTTGACAAAGGTGATGTGGCAGGCTGCTTGGATTTAACGTTCCCTGCTGTTACGGTGCTCTCACACACATGCGGGTTCACCTTTCACACCAAACATTGTGTCGAGACACACCAGATGTGATCTCGTGCTCTGTCTGGATTTGGCCCGAGTTCAAACATGCATGGCCTCAGCGTGCCATCCTCAGCCGCCGCCGCCGTCTCATCTCTGCAAACGTGGCGATGCTCTCCCGCTGCCGCACAGCGTCTGCTCCACCCCCAGTCGAGGTGGCCGGCGAGGGCAGGGGTCACGAGCAGAGCCACACCCTCGTCTTCACAGGGTCGAACACTCCGCACGAACGCTGAATCGGGGTATTGTTTTATTGTGCTTGGCTTCCTAAGCTGTTGTGTGGTATGTTAAAATAAGTAAATCATATACGTCCTTGGTGCTTATATGCTGCACATGTGCTGATCTTACTCACCACTGCTGTCAAGTGTACGGAGCGAGCCAAGACCTTCAGTTCATGCGGAAGAAGCTGATCTGTCCTCTCAGGTCTTGTTTTTAGGGAGGGCTGCAGAGGGAATCTGCAAGTGTGATGTGGGGGGGTTTGGAGCCGTCCCTGGGGGCGTCTGCCGCACGAGACTGATGGAGCCGGGAAACGCGCCAAGCACCGGTCCTGCTCTCCACACTCCCACCGAGCCGCTAGCATGGCAGTGGAGTCGTGGCATTATTTAACAGCTACCGTTAATGGGCCCTGTCTACTGGCAGATCCTCTGTCTGGATGGAGAGAGAAAATGATGCCCAGTGCAGTGTGGGTAGGAGAAATGAACTTGCTTCGTCTCCATGGGACTGCACTGCATACATTTTATCAGGGATTTGTCAATCACCTGTTCCTCACACACACACACACACACACACCAAATGACCTCAGTGCTGGGTGTGCCGAGGCCCTGCACACGCAGGGGGGCAGCAGCAGTTGGTTCGTGCAGATAATCCCACCGCAGGCCCTTGGCTGAACGGCCCCTTAAGTTCCGATCCCGGTCCGACGCAAAGAGTGAGTTTCACACCCATGGCACCGGGACCAGCTTCGCATGCTCAGCGGAATGGACCGGAAAGCCCGGAGACCTCGCCTAACTTCGCAGCTGTGTGGGAAACGGCTGTCCTGTCCTGTCAGCACACGTGCGACGTGCGTCCTGATGAAGTGGCCCCAGTCTGGCACCTGCAGCTGCTCCACGGCCCACAGAATGTCCCCCTGCAGCTCGTGTGCAGCCTGCAGGGTCAGCTGTGAGTTACAGGAAGGGCGTGGCCCTGGAGGGAAGACGGGGAGGGAGACCTCGCCTGGTCCTCAGTGCACCCGAGGACAGGAGTCCCGAGGCAGCGTGAAAGAGAGAAACGTTACATTTATTACACAAGAATCTGTACTGTTAAAGGACAGTTAAACGGTCACAAAACTGAATGGCAAGAATGTAGATTTCATGTACAAACCCGTGATGGATTGTTCGTGTCCATCTCTGTTACCTGTTCCCAAAATTGTATGCTCCTACCAATTAAGGGAAGAGTAATGGAGCACAGAGAGGCAACAGGGAGAAATGAGTCAGTCACTGATGAGTCTAAAGTCTTGTGTAGTATGTTGTGCTACTAGTTGGCTATTTCAGTCTTGCAGACTATGCTAGTTTGAATAGCCTAGCCTGAGGACTGTTGTATTTAGCATAGAGCTAAATCGCATTGAGCCCTACCTGTAAATGGTTTTGATTGCCTTTATGGGAACACTTCATTCTTGAGCACCTGTAAATAGAATCTTTTGAGCACTAGAAAACCGGCTCGGAGAAGTTCTGGCTTCCCCTTTGGCAGGGTCTACTTCCCTCTGTGCCTGCTTACTAGCCTGACCACAGCGCATGGGCGTTTGAGATTATGCACTAAATGGATCAGATGTGACCTTTAGTATGCTGGGAAATGGTCATGAAAAAGCTGCGTGGATCTGGATGAAGACAGGCATGAATTTAGAGGTGTGTGTGTGTGTGTGAGAGAGAGAGAGAGAGAGAGAGAGAGAGAGAGAGAGAGAGAGAGAGAGAGAGAGAGAGAGCGAGAGAGAGTGGGAGAGAATGAGCATGAACATGTATGTTTTGAATTAAACGTCTCATTCAAACCCCACACCATTAAAATGGGCCCAAGACCTGCTGTTGTGTGTCCAAGGCTTCCACTCTGTTGAAGAAGGCCCGAGGGACCATGGACTGATTGAAATTCCATTCACCGTGCCCATTTCTTTTTGGCATCTCTTGGTCCACTGGCAGCCGTGAGCAGCTAGTCCCAGTAGAGCACAACTCCAGCTGTCTTCTGTTTGGACAGCCTTATTTATGCAGTGTCCATCACTTTAACTTGCATGTAACACAGCCAAAAACAGACATGTAAGGTGGGCCTGAAATAAAGGCCTGGATCCATTAAAGACATTTAAAGGAGTATCAGGGGATGTTGCCTCCCCCCCTCCCTTTCTGTTATGATTCCCTTGAACAAGTTTTTATGGTCCAGGAGAGCTTGTTCAGCACTTGTATTTAAAACCATTCCTGGTCAAAGGCTGTTTGAATTTAGATAGCAGTTCATTTTGTTCCTTGGTACCTCTTCTTAGAACTCTAAATGTGGTTTCTCTTCTTGCTGGAGGCTAGAGGTTCACTGCCCTGATGTGTCTTTCGTTTCTAGCTCTGTCGGAACATGAGATCAGAGTGCAAATGTGTGAAAGTGTTGGACCTTGGATCAGTGAGCCCTAGAACTGGTATAGTTTGAAAAAGCTTTCTATAAAGTAAATATTCATTCTGGCGTTTGATTTCAAACACCTTCCACTGCTTTGTAGAAGTTAGCAAACAATTAGTAAAGCTAATCAGATGCTTGGTCACCACACCTGACGACCAAGCAGGTTAGCTGCTAAACTGAGGCCAAGGAACAAGGTTTGGGTATCAGGGCTTAAATGTCAGAGATGGTGACTCAAACTTGAGTCTCATTCTTGAAAGATTCATGATTAAGTTTACGATTCAACTCATGACTTAAGACTCGTGACATTTAAGTGTGGGTAAAGAACAAGAATCTAACCAATCATTTGGATAAAACATCTCTTTTCTGTAGTATTTTAAATTCAGTACATGAGACTTTACTCAGACTCCCGAGACTTTGACTCATCTCAGAGACTCCAGACTTTACTCTGACTTGTTCCTTAGACACTCGAGCCTTGACTTGGATTCATATACAAAGCGATTCTTGAACATCTCTAAATATAACCCAGTCACAGTCTCTTTCAGGGAGGGAGGACCAGGTCTTGTTTAGCAGCAGCGCAGGGTGAAGCGTCCAATCTGGCAGAGCCGGATCAGGTGTGAAATGTCTAGTCCGGCAGATCTGGGTCGGGTGTGACGTGTCCCGTCCAGCAGAGCCGGGTCGGGTGTGACATGTCCCGTCCGGCAGAGTGGGGTCAGGTGCCCAAGGTTCAAGTTGCTTTGGCAGACGATCTCTCTTCTCACCTTCTCAAACTGACAGGTTCACTGCGGTGGCCTCATCACTAGGCTTCGAAGACTAAAGCTGTCGGGCAGATTTCAAACACTGACGAGCAGATGGCCCCAGCGTAACGGTGCAGCGCTACTTGGTGGGGGAGTGTACTCCTCCCCGGCTTCTCTGCAGCGCACCCTATGCGTATCCATCCATCCATCCATCCATCCATACACATCTTGTCTTTGGTTTCCCTACTGCCTGCTTGGGTAGCTCAACTCCATTCAGGGTTGAAGCACTGTAGCTCCTCTTCAATGTAGAGAAGGGCTTCATTCAGTGGGCACTGACTAGGATGTTCTTGACGCCAGGAAACGATTGTATGGAAATGAATATCAGGATGAAAGAGTTTTTGGAAGTGTAAAAGCTCTTTAATACAGAAAGCAGAACTGTTGAGACGAGGCTTCATTTCGAGGACCTGTGTGTTCTACCACGAACCATCGGAAATATAGTCTGCAGTTAGCAACTTCAGATAACTTAGCAAAATGAGTTACGTTATGCAGTTACCCTGCATTCTTATTATTAATAATTTATTTTACATTGCTTAATATTTTACCCATCTTTACCCTCCTGTAAAATAAAATTTTTAGCCCCACGTCCCTGATGGGTGGGGACGTGGGTGGGGACTTAGTGTGTCCAGACGTGCGCTCCACTGTGGCAGGACACACAGGATATCCTGTGGGGCAGGAGCTTGGATGGAAACTGTCACCATGCTACTGGCACCACTATAGGAAGTGGCTCCTAGGAGAAGCCTGGGGTCTTGGCAGCCATATTGGGGGTGTAAAATGCACCACCGGCTCCGGTTTGAAAAGAGGAGGCGGTGGCGTTTCCTCTGGGCGTCTCCATGGCTGTGTGTGCATGCTGGCATGAATCAGCGTGTGCATTAGGGTGTAGGTTTGGTGATCAGCTCTGCGCTATTGTGAATTTGTGGGTGTCTGTAAGATTCTGTGATCTCTAACTGCAGCGCTGGCCTGCACGTCGGACCACTGGGTAACTCGACATCCTTCTTCACTTCTCCTGCACAGAAGTTCATTACTGTCTCTATTTGCTGAAGGTTCATATTTTGGTCTGCAACACTCATTGTGTGCATGTGTGTGCGTGCAAGCGCGTGTTTGTGTAGACCTTCTTTTTTAAATCTTATTTATATATTTAAATATGGAACAAGCCCACTGACACCAGGGTCTCGTTTAACTATAATTTCAAATATTCAAATCACTTAGAATGTAATCTAAAACAAGTAACAACAAAACTTTAACAGAACTTTTGTGTGCGTGCGTGCGTGTGTGCGCATGTATATAAGTTGGGATTTCACCTCTCCCATAATGTTCCAGCCTCTTGGGCTACATCACTAGCTGCTTTCTGCTGAGACCGTTGGCGAAGGAAATTAGTCCTCACCCTCCAACCGCGTTTCCTCATATGTCTCGTACAGCACGTCGATGTGGTGATCTCACGCATGCACCACGCTGTGCACACGTGCAGACATTCAGACTGTTCAGAGAAAACCACCTTCACCCTAGCCTGGAAAATGTCTTCCCACTGCTTTTTGATTTAAGGGGTGTAATTTGGGTGCTTACCTTGGCACTCAGTGCTTCATAAAATAAGCCATCTTAAAAGTAGGTGGTCTGTGTGTGTCTGTGTGTGCACATTCATGCATATGTACACGTCTTTGTATGTTTGCGTGTGTGTGTGTGTGCACATGCTTGTGTATTGGGGGAGGTGTGTGTGTGTGCTTGTCTGTGTTTGCATGCGTGTGCTTGCATGTGTGTGTCTTTGCACATCTGGGAACAGATTTTTTTTTCTTTTCCCTCCAGATCTCTCTTGGTCTTGTTGTATGATGAATCACCCGTTCAGTGGTGTTAAGGGAATCCTCCGTCCTCTGGGGGGGGGGGGTAATCATACATCCACAACGGGAGTGTGTGAGAGCCTGTGTGCATTGTCTGTATGCACGTGCATGTGTGCATGTATTTGTGTGAGTATGTGTGCATGTGCCGGTATGTCCCTACGTGTGTGTGTGTGTGTGTGTGTGTGTGTGTGTGCTTCAGTTGGGTGGGATGGTCTTGATGGTTTTGCAAGTCTTGGTCTGGTAATAATAAATATTTGCATCCAGCAGAGTGACGCCAGTGTGTCCTATTACGACACTGTGTGCGTGTGTATGATTTCTGCATCTGACAGGGTGAATGACGAGGTATGATCACTCAGTTCACGTTCTTCAGAGCTGTGTGGAATAACTGGGCTCCTAATGACCCAGTTTGGCCGGTGCTGTGTGGAGCAGCTTCAACAGCACGTCAGTGTTCAACAGCCGTACGTGTCTTGTCACAAACAGGACGTCCCTGACTCCTTCTCTGACGTGAAGATTTCAGTCATGTACTGCTTTAACACACCGATTAAGCCTATTGATGATCTAGACGGCAGAACTAGTTTGCATCTTCCAGGTACTCGTACTCCCTCCAGAACACTATTGGCTACCAGAAACGTATATTCCCTGCTATTGAAGCAAGGGCATTGGCTGGTAGTGTTATCAGTAACGGGTTTGGTTCCACCCCTTGACCAGTCAGGTGACCGTTTATAAATGAACATGATACATTTGTGAGCTGGTCTGGAGTGGCACTGGAGCTGCCTGAGGCGTATGGCTCCGCCCACCTGACTCACCCACAGCTGACAGAGACAGAGGTCATTTGAGTTCATTATCAACCCATGAGTCATACGCAGTGTCGGTGTGGTGCAGTTCACTGAGGGAAGTTTAACGTGTGTGCGTTTGTGCGTGCGTGTGTGTGTGTGTGTGGTATAGCAGTTTATCTGGGCACTGGGTCCTAGGCTTTGATGGGCTTTTTTCTGTTGAGGTCCGAGGTTGAGGTAGTGTGCTGTAGAGGTGTGGCTGGGTGTTGTTCACCAGGGTTTGCAGAAGTGAAATCTGGGATTTTCTCTTCAGCCTGTAGAGATGTTGGGCTGATGTGCCTTTATTCAAACACAGGAAGCACAGGAAGCACCAGCCAGTCCACCAGCAGAGCCACAGGATCACCTGACAGACTGTCAATTATCTGCAGTTCTCGAGATAAGAAAAAGCTGCAGACAATTGTTAAAACCCAAAAGCAGAAGGCACAGCAGTTATCATAAACAATAGCGCTGTCACCCACTTCACTTAATCGTGTCTTACTCGTCCGTCCCAGGAATAATGATGTCGGTTAATAGAACTCCCGTCCTATCTGTGTCAGAAATGTCCTGTGTCTAAAAAACACTCCATTGCTGGGGGGCTGCTGTATGTTTTATGTTTATTTATCTATTATTTGTGCTGAGAAGAACCACCATAAAGCATCATCACTGATGAAAAAGGATTTCATAAACAGTGACGGTTATATAAACACCAGACTTTATAAATATGTCCAGTATCGGTTGACAACTGGGTTTAAAAGAACCAGATGCTGTATATTCATCTGAGCATTTTACTGGAGGTCACTTCTGCTTTTGATCAGAGCTCAGATCTTAAAAATACTCCTGGAGAGCTGCAGTGGAACACTGCTTGCCTCCTCTTAATTTGTGTTCCACCTCGGCGGTGCCCAAGACAAAGGAACTGAACTAAAGGAACAAAACGAAACTTTTAAAACTGCGAGAGCATAATTTTGCCACGCGCTTGCTCGTTATTGTTTTATATAGTACTCTTCTGGTTTTAGCACCTGACTGTAGTCTTACGTCTCCCGTTTACCATGGTGCATCGGTGCCGCTGGTGGGACCTGCTGCCCTGTGGGACGTGGGTGTCCGATCCCAGTGTCCGATCCCAGCATGCAGTGGCGTAGCCCCAGCCCAGGTTCAGAACCTTTCGGACCTGGGCCAGATGTCCTAGAGCCGCTGCTGCAATAGCCTGCAGCAGAAAAGGACCTTTCTGCAGGAGCCAATAGACTTGTGTAATTGATCAGCCATAATTAAACATCAGTAATTAATTATCACCTGGTCCAGTCGTTTCTGGGCAGCATTGGGATGAGGTAGTAAGTCATTCGACCTTACAGGCTTTACAATTCATCTATAAAACGATTTGAAAACGATAACGGCAGCTGTGTGTTGTCTCGCGGCTCTGCCTGTGCACACACGTGGGCCCAGAGAGAGATGTGCTGTGTCTCCAGGCCGGTCTCCAGCGCTTCCAACATTGATCAGAGTGGAGAGCGACTGGCCTGCTGGTCGATAGCAGCCTATTAAAGAGATGTTCCTGCACTCACTGAAACGCCAGGGCATGTGGGGTGGGGGTCTGAGTGTGGGTGGGGGTGTGAATGCCTGTGTTCTGGACTGTTTTGGAGGCTGCGGTCTGATTGTTCCTGCATCTGTAGCTTTGTGCAGTAAAAAAAAATGTTCTGACTTTGCATTAACATTAATATTTACTACTAATAATAATATATATTATTATTTCACATCTTACATTTTGCTGTTTTCTGTCAATGGTTGCCGCAGCATTAGAAGAATGGGCATTCTTCACAGGTACACATAGGCACACTTTGACCCCGCCTCTAGCCCCAGACACCCAGGCAGTGGCGGCTGGGTTTGGGGATTTCAGTGGGCGTGGCCGGAACCCAGCCAGCCAATCATGGTGCTCTGTGCAGTTCCACTCGTGTTCCCTTCAGCCTGGTATCTTGCTTGTGTGTCCTTCCTTGTCCTGCTCCATTTTGCCTGAGGAGAGGCAGTCACTTCTTGAGTTGAGTGGGACAGCCTAAAACTGTCCTGGAGTTTGACTTCAGTGAAGAAATGACTCGAGTGGAAGTGAAAGTACTCTACAAAAACCAAACTTGTGTTAAAGAAAACTATTAAGTGAAAAAAAAACAAAAATACTCTAATAATGATTTACCTAAATATAATTTATTAGTCCAGATCCATCTGTCCTTGTGAAAACTGATGTTTATTAATGGAAATCTATCAGTCCTTATGAAAGTTGATTGGGTGCTGCTGTAAAACAGAAGTCTGAGAAAATATCAAACACATCAATATTGTACATATTAAAATGTACATGTACCACTTAAATGTAACTTTCTATGTATGTTTTTTACATTTGCATGTTGGGATCATTTGTGATGAGTAGTTCAGCAGATCTTATTACAAGAAAGTAATGTGAATGGTATAGTAATTTGGGGGACTTTGTCTGGTCTTACATGCTGACTGTTCTTACTGCAGTCCGATCTGACTGCCTATACATATTGCTGTATGCTCTGTCTGTCTGAGTGTCTGATTGTATTCCTACTGCAGTCTGATCTATCTGTGCCTAGCGCAGACAGACTGCCTGTTTTGACTGTCTGATACCATGTGACTGATTGTATATTCATACTGTTGTGTTTGTCTGACTATATTCATTGATTGTGTTATTCATCACTATTTATTATGCGTAGTAAATAATAATAATAATTGTAGTATCATATCATATATTGTATCGTGTATTGTGTTGCATGTATCATGATGCATATATTGTAACGTTACTTGCAATACCCAGCACTAGTTCCTGACTATCTGACACATGATAATTTTGATAGCATTCTGTGTACCGTCTGTCTGTACTGGAACGTCTGTTCTTCTGTCCTGACAGCAGTCTGAGTGACCATCTGTTCTGATTGAATTACCACCTGTACTGACAGCAGTCTCTTCTGTCTCAATGATTATCTGCTCTGACTGTCTGAATGACCGTCTGTTTTGACAGCCGTCTGTTTTGACTGTCTGTCTTTCTTTGGTCCATCTCTTCTGAATGCAGTGCTTTATGACTCTCTCTAACTGCCTTCTTCTGACTGTCTAACAGACCATTGCCCTGTTTGACTGACTGACCATCTGTTCTAAATGCTGTCTGTTCTGACTATATTACTGTAGTCTGTTCTGGCTGTATGGCTGTAGTCTGGTCTGGCTGTAGTCTGGTCTAGCTGTAGTCTGTTCTGGCTGTGTGGCTGTATTCTGGTCTGGCTGTAGTCTGGTCTGGCTGTGTGGCTGTACTGGCTGTATGGCTGTAGTCTGGTCTGGCTGTAGTCTGGTCTGGCTGTGTGGCTGTACTGGCTGTATGGCTGTAGTCTGGTCTGGCTGTAGTCTGGTCTAGCTATAGTCTGTTCTGGCTGTGTGGCTGTAGTCTGGTCTGGCTGTAGTCTGGTCTGGCTGTGTGGCTGTACTGGCTGTATGGCTGTAGTCTGGTCTGGCTGTAGTCTGGTCTAGCTATAGTCTGTTCTGGCTGTGTGGCTGTAGTCTGGTCTGGCTGTGTGGCTGTTCTGGCTGTGTGGCTGTATTCTGGTCTGGTTATAGTCTGTTCTGGCTGCTGTTTTGTCCGTCCTCCATTAGCATGTGTTTACACCCATGGGGACACAGATAAGCCCACAGGGCACCTACAGTCCAGTCTGCCAGTCTCTTCATTCCTGGCTGTCTCTTCAGGAAATTAGCTATTTGTCTGAATTATGCAGGAGCTTGTTGGTAATGCAGCTGTCAGTCGGTGTGGTGGTCTGTGTGGCAGTGTGTCAGTCGGTGTGGTGGTCTGTGTGGCAATGTGTCAGTCGGTGTGGTGGTCTGTGTGTCAGTTGGTGTGGTGGTCTGTGTGGCAGTGAGTCAGTGTGATGGTCTGTGTGTCAGTGTGTCAGTTGGTGTGGTGGTCTGTGTGGCAGTGTGTCAGTCGGTGGGCTGGCCTGTGTGGCAATGTGTCAGTCGGTGTGGTGGTCTGTGTGTCAGTTGGTGTGGTGGTCTGTGTGGCAGTGAGTCAGTGTGATGGTCTGTGTGGCAGTGTGTCAGTCGGTGGGCTGGCCTGTGTGGCAGTGTGTCAGTCGGTGGGCTGGCCTGTGTGGCAATGTGTCAGTTGGTGTGCTGGCCTGTGTGGACAGGCTTCTGAATGCTACTCTCCTTAGCTGCTGTTGTGTCTTGCTGTGAGGCAGGCCATCTGCCTGCATGAGTGTTTTAGACGGGTGTTGACACATTGGAATACACATAACTTATACTGACTTATAGACATGCAAAATCCACATAAAGCTATATCGTGTCTCTCTTGAGTGTCTTTTGCCTTCTACGTCTTTCTGTTTTTTTCTTTCTTGCTTTTTCTTTTTGCTAACACACACACACACATATGTAGGCCAGCTCCTTGTCAAAGAGATTGGATTGCAGTATTCAGTGAGCAGCCCTCCATCTTTTTCCAAAGCAGGGTGGTCCTGTTTGGATAGGCTAGGGTCAGGGGTGAGAAGTGAGTAACCTTTGACCCCCTTGGGGTCCTCATCCATTAGACCCTGATGTGTGAATATCATTGGCCACCCTGCTATGACCATTTGTCTTACAGAGGGTCATCTTACTCTCGGTCTGCGGGACTCCAATTTCTCTCCTTGTCTTCAGAGTTGTGGACCTCATCCACAGGTTCTTAGCGTTCCTGATCGTTTGTACTCACAGACCCACATTTTCACATCCTCCTCGCCCTCCGTTGTCGTCCCTTGCCTGCTCCACAGCTCTCTCCTTCTCTCACTCCTCTGCTCTCCTGTTTGTCATGAGACAGAGCTCAAATGTCTTGGAATGTTTGCCAACCTGTGATGTTTGAATTTTAAGCATCACTTGTTTTTCTCTTGGTACTTCAGCTCAGATGTCTCCTTGGTCATGTCATGAGAGCTGTCCTGCTGTACTCCAACTGTACCCTGCCCTACTCTACTATACTCTGATCTACTCTGGGACATTGTGACTTGCTAAGGCAGGTTCACTGCTAACGTGGGTCATCTCTGATGTGCTGGCGTCACTTCCTGCCAAGCCTTATTTATCCCGGAAGGAGGGTGAAGAGGAATCATGCGAAGCTCTGGGCCTTTGGGTAAATGCAAAATAGGAGCAGCGTGACTGTGTCTGTAGCTTTGTCAGGAAACCAACAGCCCTTTCTTCTTTTACAAAACCTGATCATCCAATCACGTGCGGGTGAGTCGTGTTCATACGGTGTGGTATGCAAACATTCCGGAAAGTTCTTTGAGGTTGTTTTTGATGTCTCGCTCTCAGACAAACTCAGATAACCTGCCTTATAGGCAGATAACCTGCCCTTAAGGCAGTGCAGTACCCAGTAATTGGCTGATGTCTTAGGAAAAGGTTGCATGCTGTTTCAGTCTCATGAGTGTGCGGGAAGTTCATAACCTTGCCTTCAAAACCTTGTTTTTGCTGAGCAGAAATGAGATGCAGAGGTCAAACAGTCTCTCATACAACATCAGACCAGACCAGACCTTGTGGAATTCAAACATAAATATCTTGGTCTTTAAAAAATTGAATGACTCCAATAAGACACATGCCTCCCTCCCCTGCCACATCATGTGGTGTATATATGTGTGTGTGTGTGTGTGTGTGTGTGTGTGTGTGTGTGTGTGTGTGTGTGCATGTGGCTGGTGAGAGGTCAGGGGTCGCTGCAGGGACTGGTGTGATCCTGGGGTTGGGATGACAGGACAGACGACCTGCTGACCAAGCCCCGCCCACTGCAGCCTGCTGACCAAGCCCCGCCCACTGCAGCCTGCTGTCTGTACCCAGGCAGGCACCACGCATGGCTGGTGCTCAGCAGTGCACCAGCCTGTGGAACACTGCAACAGCAGGAACCTCTGGGTAGTCAGACAACTTTGAACCAATCAGGAGGCTTGAGATGATTTTGCTTTTTGCCAAACCAGTGTTGCTGGGTCACATTTCTTAGAAATGTTTCCTACTCGTCTGTTTGCATTGTGCATGTTTAGAGAGAACAGATTGTTCTTGGAAAGAGGGCCATTGGTAGTGAGAGGGGTCTGCTGGTGCTACACTAGGGCCGTTGGTTTGGCAGACTAGATCATGTGTGATCAGGAGCTGATTGTTTTGCTCTTTTGGATTTGGAAACACATCCAGTCACACTTCAGTTCTCAAACAAAACCAAGATTTTATCTGGTTGACCATATAGGTTGTGAAATCACGATCGCTTCCACGTCAGTGATGGAAAAGCTAATACTAGCAATTTAACTGTAGAGTGAATATCTATTAATATATCTGATTAGCTTCTGAGTTGTCATGTTGAAGTTTACGTCTTGTTTTGTAGGTTTAACACCACCCTATTTATTTTAATCAGTGAAAACCCCATACTGTCAATGCCAAAATCTTTGCAAGAAGGGCAACAAAAGATCAACAAAAAGTCCTAACAAACATAATGTGAATATTGTAACACCTACACCATTTTGTCATGATATCCTGACATGATATAACACACGTCACCCACCATGTATGTGATACATTTAGTTATAAATCATAGAAAAAATTGTTTATTGGGGCCAAACACACTGCTGTATTGGGGGCCAAACACACTGCTGTATTGGGGGCCAAACACACTGCTGTATTGGAGCCAAACACACTGCTGTATTGGGGCCAAACACACTGCTGTATTGGGGGCCAAACACACTGCTGTATTGGGGGCCAAACACACTGCTGTATTGGGGGCCAAACACACTGCTATCTTGCACATTTTATTATAGGTGCCATAGAATGGAAAACTATATTAATCCTTCACATTGTTAAATAAGGAGAGTTTTGTACATGGAACTGACATTCAGTGAACCACAAACACTGCTGTTTCCTCATGTAAATGTAAATCCCACATAAGCAGAAGAGGGGGAATTCCAAAGCTTAGACTGTTTTGTACCAGTCTTGGCTTATTAATATTTACACACCCAAAATTTACATTCACAAGTTCACAGCATCTAGCCCAGGCAACATGGACCTGCCCAGCTGAAACTTCAACAGTTTTGCATGTATTGTTGAGAACAAAACAACCGCATTAGAGCATCAACAAGGAAAATGGCAGACTACGTACAGAAATGTACCATTCCAGAGAAATGAGCAAACGTTAATTCACTTTCTGTTGTCAAGATCGAAAGTAAGTAGCTAGTGTAGGTAACATAAGCTTCTAACAAGCTCCAAGTAACTAGCATAGCTTACTAGCAAGACAACTAGCTTATTTATACAAGGTCTAATTTTATTTTTCTACCTGTGCCATAATTAGGTTTAGGCCTAGTTCTCATATTTTCAAAATGTCACAAAGACACAAAGGTGTTGAAATTATTTTGCAATTATACAGTCTCTACAGTTATGTCAATATTTAATTTCATATCATGGTAATGCTAAAACACGATTAAATTGTCAAGCTGCAAGTCCTAATGTCCCCAGGCCCACTACATAACACAGTGCCAATTCTCTGAGGTTGATTATGGTTCTGTTTTGTGGTGTTCCTCATGATTCAAAGCTGAACTGTTCCATACACAGCCGAGCTGGAACGGATCCAGGGTCAGACTGAGCGTAGGATTCTTTGGGGACAGTTTTTTGAAGAGCATGGCTTAAAAACCAACAATGGAAAAAACTGCAGTCACTTTTGTGGAGGACAAAGTTGTTTTGAAAAGATGACGAAAGGTTCTTTCACGCACCTGTTCTGAGGTGCTATGGGAGAAAAGCCCCCAGCTGAGGCACTTCTTTCTCTGGGTTTCTTTTCTCTATCTCTCTCTCTCTCTCTTTCTTTCTCTCTCTCTCTGTCTATCTCTATCTCCCCCCTCCCCTTCCATTTCCCTCTCCTGGTTTCCTCAGTACTAATGGCCTGCTTGAGTTTTTCGTCACCATGCTACTGCACACACAGCCTTTCTTCTCTCCTTGTGTGTTTGGTTTGGTTCCTCTGAATCAGCTGTTAGTGTACTTCTTACCCAAGCTAAACGGGAGCAGAAGAGAACATTCCACCTGCAATACGAAACACTCCAAGCAGTCTTGTCATAAATGAAGATCATAGAATGTTCAAACATTTATAGAGAAGGGTTTATACTTTACTTGGTGCTTGCATCCAAAATAACTCTCACTAGGATTTATATCCTGCACCACATCCCCTTAATTCTGATTTTCTGAATTTCTCTACTACCCAAATGGTTCAGTATGTGTGTACAATGGTGGGCCTTCAGACCTTCATGCATCTTGCCAGCTGCAGACGTCCTATCTCCTCAGGCGTGTGTGCCTCCTCAGGTGTCTGTGCCTCCTTGAGCGTCTGTGCCTCCTCGACATCTGTGCCTCCTCAGGCGTGTTTGCCTCCTTGGACATCCTGCCTCCTCAGGCGTCCTGCCTCTGTGGGCATGTGTGCCCCGCTCCAGGTATCTGCCTTCTATCTGCAGATGTTCCTTAAGCATCTCTGAAAAGATCTAAGATTATTGTTCCTTTAACCGAGACTACCACTACCAGCAGGGAAACAGTCCGATGGTCTCTGGACATCTTAATGGACTATTTCTGATTTTTCAATGCTCTGAGCTGCATTATTGCTGTTGTATTTAATATTGCATCTCTGTGCATCTTAGAGCTTCATATCTTAGAGGGAAAAAAACTAAACAATCAAGCAAAAAGCTACTTCATATTTGAGTTGCTTATCATTTTGCTCCTACTAGCCCTCGCCTGTCCCCATGATGTGTCTGTTTCAGAAATGGCTTTTGATTGGGTTGATGTGGTTGTGGGCATCCTATGTGGCTATGATGGGACCCAGCAGCCCAGCAGGGTGGAGTCCATGGGTGAAATGAAGGTGTGAGACTAAACGTTGATGCCAGTGCTTTTGGGGTGACGAGTCATTTCATGTTCTCCCTTAAGGTCTTTTTTTTTATTTGATTGTAAAGGTTAAAGGCGCCATGATGATGGTATTTTAATAAGAGCATGATGTAAATCATGCAGACTTCACTCTCATGTTACACGCTCAGCCTGGCAGTCTGGCCATGAATAATGTAATATTTGTGTCATTTTTTTTCTGAATGCCTGCTGACACGAAGGAGAAAGCTAATTTGTGAACAGTCAAACATTCTAACACACACGCACTCACACACACACAGGTATTTACCTGAGTATGTCTTTCTCTGTCTCTCTGTGCAGGCTTCTCTGTGGGAGGAACCTTTTCTTCTGGTGTGGGTTTGTGAAGAGGATTTGGAGGAGTCCAGGAAGCAGGTAACCACAGCACTCTGCAGTTCTCAGGCTTTCACTCAGTTTGAATCTAGTAGTGAGACCAAGAGGAATTTTGGAGGAAGGAGGGGAGCGGGAGGATAAGCTGAGAGGAGCCCACTCACAGGTCACTTCTGCTGGGCTGGACCTCTCCTGTGGTCCAGGACCCTCCAGTATGCGAAGTTTCGGGCTCTCCACTCTGAAGGACTCCTCAGAATGGGTCTCTGGCTGGTCCGGGACGAGAGGCATTATCTCATATACGAATACGAACAGAGCCTGGAGATTATGATATTATCTCAGTGATTGGCAGGAGGGTGAAAACTGGCAGTCAGAACTTTGAATGCTGGCACTGTGACTGACAAAGGACTGTCTGATATGATGGAGAGAAGGAATGTAGATATAGCCGTCTGTGCAAGAGCCCAGGTGGAAGGGAATCGAGGCAAGGAACACCAGGGGTGGTTCAAGCTGTTCCGTCAGGGTGGATGGAGGTACAGGTAATGGGGTACAGGTACTCCGGAAGGAAAAGTACGTTAAAGTTAAGTGTGCTATAGGTGAGAAGAGTGTTGGACTGATTGAGCTGTATGAAGGTTGAAACCAAAAGTGTGATGACGAGGTGTGATGTGCATATAACCCGACACATTGGGTGGGGAATGGAAACGAAAGAGAGTTGGATGAAGTGGTTAGGAGTGTCTCCAAAGGAGGCCAGAGTGGGAGTTGGAGTGGACCTCTGTGGGCATGTTGGTGAAGGGGCCAGAGGTGATGAGGAGGTGATCTGTAGGTATCGTGTCAGGGAGAGGAAGGAGCATGGTGGTGGTTTTTGTGAAAATTATGCAAATGGACATGTTGAATACTTCAAGATGAGAGAGAAAAATAAGGTGACATTAGACTGAAGGAAGATGCTCACAGATGGATTATAATTTATGCAGGGGGCGTAACCTAAAAGAGATTGGAGTCTGCAAGGTGGTGGCAGAGGAGGACGTAGCTAGGCAACATCATGGTGATATGTAGGGTGACTTTGGAGACCAAGTGTGAAGGAAGAGGGTGGTGGAAGCTGAAGATGGAAGGGTGCTGTGAGGAATTCGGGGAGGGGTTAAGGGTCTGAGCACTAAGGATGAGTAGCTGGACGACTACACAACTACCGCAGAAGCGTCGACGGAGACGTCTAGGAAGGTAGTTGGTGCGTCATAAGGACAAAGGGAGGAAGATGAGGAGATATGGTGGCAGAATGAGGAAGTGCGGGACAGAATACGGAGGATGGCGGAGGATGGTGGAAGATGTGCGATAGGCGAGAGAGACGAGAGAAGAAGACAGGATGGCAGGGCTCAGGATGGAGGCAGTGAAGGCTGAGGGAAAGGCATCTGGAGAGGGTGTGAGAGGCTGGATACTAAGGAAGGTGCACTTGTACCACAAGGCTATACAGAAGGCCAGAGCCGAGCAGGAAGTCTGTGGGGTTGGTATGATGAAGGATCGGGATCGCAATGTGCTGACAAGTGAGGAGAAAGTGTTGAGAAGTTGGAAGGAGCACTGATGAATGAGGAGAACTGGAGAGAGAAGGTAGATGATGCAAGACTTGCAAATCACGGAGTACAGGGGAATAGCAAAGATGAAGTTAGGGCAGCTATGAAGCGGATGAAGGCATTTGGTCCAGATGACACATACCTGTGGAGTAGAGACTGCAGTGGAGTTCTTGACCAGATTGCTTAACACAGTCTTGGGAAGTGAGAGGACTGGGAAGTGCACTGGACCGATTCTCAGGAATAAGGGTGATTATGTCTCTGCAGATGCTACAGCTTTGCACCACGCTGATCATTCACAGCATGGGGATGGTATGGGAAAGGTTGGCGGAAGCGAGATTAAGAGGAGGCGTGAGGATTAGTGCGCAGCAGTACAGATGCACACTAAAAGCACCATAGATGCCACGTGTGCTCTGGGAATGTTGATGGAGAAGTTTAAAGCAGAGGGAGTTGCACTTTCTTTGCACAAGAGTTGCAGATTGTTTGAAAGCATTGCCAAGACAGGAGGTGCAGTATTGTAGGAGGACGTCTGGAGTGGCCGTAAAGCATGCGAGAGTGGTTATGGATATGCGAGAGCGGATCGGGATATGCGAGAGCGGTTCGGGATATGCGAGAGCGGTTCCGGGTATGCGAGAGCCGTTCGGGATATGCGAGAGCAGTTATGGATATGCGAGAGCGGTTCGGGATATGTGAGAGCGGTTCGGGATACGTATGAAGGCAGCGTGACAGTGGCAAGGTGTGTGCTGGGATTGATGGATGGTTTCAGGGTAGAAGTGGGTTTGCATCAAGGATCAGTGACGAAAACAGGAATCAAGGACACGCAGTGGTGACCCCAAACGGAAATAGCCGAATGCTGAAGGTCTCGGGGACTGGCATGTGATTGCCCTGCAGTGTTGGTGCTTGCAACAAAAAGACTGGAGGCTCGTTTCTTCATATTAAAAAATAGGCCCAATAGCAACAGATACTCCTCCTCCTACTACTACTAAATAATAACAATAATAATATACAAACCAACCTACCTATTCCACTCAAAGCTGTGTGTGTGTGTTTACTTTATTGCTATGGTAGAGCATCAGGCCTGGAGCCTAAGGACATTTATTATTTCAGTCTGAGCAGGTCTTCATGAAGTTCAGATTATGTTCAGGAGGGATATGCGAGATATGAGGGTCCAGGTGCTCCTTATCCCAGCTTAAGAGGAGACCTTTGGGTCTCCGCAGACATATCAGTGTGTGTTGACCGCGTCCTTATTATGAATACCTGGCAGCTATTACCCTAGGTTTTATACGTCCAGTCATTATGAGGGGCATTTATAACTAATGTTAATAGGACACGTAAAATGTAAAATGTATTAAATCACGTAAAATGTACTGCATTAAAAACATATTCCAGTACATTGCGCTGTGTTGTGGTTTTGTGACATTATACAATCATTTTAAATGCGGAATATGACCATGCTCTCAAAATACTGTCAGGAAATTAGTGCTTACAATGGAGAATGTGCTCTACATAGTGTGTGCATGAGAGGGGGTACGTACTGTGTCTTATTTGGTCACCCAGTAAACATAATATAGGTCCTGTAAAACTGAAACAGGCATTTAGCACTTTAAAAATGTGTGCCAAGCCGCAGCCCAAAAGAAACGGACTTCCTGAACACTTGTGGACTGCACTGGGCTGGCATAGGCATGCCGTTTAGTGGCGGGTGTGTAAAAGTGTGGTCACGTGCTCGTGTGTAAAAGTGTGGTCACGTGCTCGTGTGTAAAAGTGTAGCCCGTGCTCGTGTGTAAAAGTGTGGTCACGTGCTCATGTGTAAAAGTGTGGTCACGTGCTCATGTGTAAAAGTGTGGTCACGTGCTCGTGTGTAAAAGTGTAGCCCGTGCTCGTGTGTAAAAGTGTGGTCACGTGCTCGTGTGTAAAAGCGTGCTCACGTGCTCGTGTGTAAAAGTGTGGTCACGTGCTCTGGTCTCTCTGAAGTGCTGCGGGATGAACACTGGTCTATATTTTTTTTCTTTCCTACATAACTGGAGGACATTTCAGTTGTAATGAGTTGCAGGTTTTGCTGGGCCTGTGTTCCTTGCAGTGGGGGGGGTCGCTGGCTCTGTGCCAGCCTCGGTCAGGGGCAGCTGGGATTACAGCGACTTATTGCATCTCAGCATGAAATCGAGATATCAGAGCAGCGTTTATTGCTCCCGAAGTGGTGGTGTGGACATGAAGAACACCCACCTGCCCTTTTGGCTCCAACGTGTGAACACCGAGTGGTCTGGAGACGTTTCGTAGAATAGTCCTTCTTCAGAGCTGTCTTTAGGTGGTGTTAAAAGGCGAGTGGGTCTAACATCCGTGTGATTGGACTTTCAAGATAGTAGGATTTTTGTTCATATGCTGGACTAACACACGCTACAGGTCAATATTTTCAAATGTGTAGAGCTAGACCACTTGGTGACAGGACGGTGTAAGGTATGCAGGGTAGAGGGCTCTGCTCCGATATGTTCCCTATGATGTCCACTAGATTTTCAACTGCTGCATAACACACTGACCATGTTCAGTGGTCTAGGGGGCAGCAGTTTCCTAGCTGACCTTTAACCTTTGCCTTTCCAGTTCTTGCTGTATTGGTTTCTGTCCAAAACTGCTTCAGTCCCTTTGTGAACATGGCAGTAGACTGCTGGGCATTAGCTGGGTCCCTCTCTCCCTCTCTCACTCTGTGTGGGGGTGTGGGTGTAGCAGGGGGCGGAGCTTTGTGGAGTGCTCTGCAGTGTTGTCCCTGATGGCGGTGTGCGTGCATATCATTGCTAATGGCATCATTAGGAAGGCAGTGTTCCAAACCGTATTAAAGGCCCCTAGCCTGAGCAGACTTGAAGAATGATGGGCCATGTTCCACTCCGACGCGGGCAACAGTTGTCACCTCCATCAACCTCCTCCTCCAGTCCTCCTCCTCCACACTAATGCTGTGGATAGCAGTTTGCTTTTTACATTCTTTTTTAAAATACAGTCATTTATCTAATTTTGAGCTAATCTGGTTATTTAGAATTTACAGAACTATAGACAGTAGTTTAATCAGTAATTATTAGTAATAACTGTAATTATTATTCTTTAACATGAAGCCAGCAATAGATTACATTGTATAGTTTTTACAGTGTATAGATTACAGTGTAGATGTTTATATGTATAAATATATTCTGATTATATTTAGTATAACAATTCAGCATAGTGCACAAGGTTTACAGAGAAATGGGCCATTTAAGACAGAGGCCCCTTAGTCAGCTGTGCAAAATGTGCTCATATATATTTAAATGTCCTGTTTCTCTGGAAATCTTGTGTACTTCACTACTATTTAGAAGATCTCTACATCTCCTGCTATATATATATATATATATATATATATATATATAAACTGGTGGTTAAAGTCTCCCTTTCAGGCTATTATTATCTTTACATATAAGTAGGCCTTGCTGGTCTGAAGGCATATTGAGAGAAGCTGTTAGTTGACAGCTACCCCTTCTGTGTGTGTGTGTGAGTGCGTGTGTGTGTTTGTGCGTGCGAGTGCGCCTGAAGTGGTGGTGGCTGTTGGGAGGATGGGGGTGTGGATGGAGGGAGGGGTGGAGAGTCGCGCTCTGTGCTCACATGCACCGGGTGATGGATAATCGTGCTCTCAGCAGGCTGAGGGAGCTGGAGGCGTAGTGCTGATTAAAACTCAGTCTACTATCTATCACCCGCACCCCCCCCCCCCTTATGGTGTCTCGTAATGGATGGATTTCCCAGAATCCAATATTGTTTGCTGCAGCCGAAGCCGTTTGCATGTGTCCGTCCTCCCCACAGCGTGGGGCAGTGTGCTGGGTTGCGTCCCCTTTTCCTTATCCCACTGCTGCTCTCCCCCTTGTTCTCGCACAGTCACCCTTCTTCTCTGCTGGCTCTTCCTCACCCTCTCCTACGTTCCTCAGGCCTCAGCCAGTTGAAGTTCCTCCTCTTATCTTCTCATTAAGCCTTCACAATGAAATACAAACTCTCCCCCTATCTCTCCCACTCTCCCCCTATCTCTTCCACTCTCCCTCTGTCCTCCGTCTCTCCCCCCACTCAACCTCTCTCCTCCATCTCTCCCTCCCTCCCTCCCTCCCTCTCTTTTCCCCCTTCTTGCTGCGGTGCCTTGGGTGTTGAGTACTACTCTAACAGGATCATGCGTACTGTTTCAAAAACACCCAGATCACCAGGATGTACACACACACACACACACAGCTCACCAGGGTGTACACACACACACACACACAGCTCACCAGGGTGTACACACACACACACACACCCAGCTCACCAGGGTGTGTGGGAACAGTGAGCAGCCTGTGAGCACCCTGGTCAGGCAGGAGATCGCCCACTGGGATAAAGAAATACACACACACACACACACACACACCGTTTCTGGGACACAGATGCAGGCCACTTCACCGCCCCATTCAGACCTATTGACAGATTTCTATTCACTATTCACTCACTCACTTTGACTCACACTCACATGCCTGCTCACTTGCTGGCTCATTCACTCACTCAGTCACTGTCAGTCACTCACTCACTCTTTCCCACGTCATTCTCACGTGTGCTTGCGTGTGTGTGCTTGCGTGTGTGTGCATTCCCTTACATTACTCATTCTCCTTCAGTGAGGATGTGGCAGGTGTGGGTTCAGGTTCAGCCCAGCTGTCACCTCTACCTCCACTGCCACTCATTCTACGCTCAGAGGAACCGGAGGAGGTCGTGCCCCTCGGCAGAGTGGCCCATGGAGAAAGGGGGAGAAGGACTCACCTGGGTGGGGTCTTCTAAATGTGCTGCCTTCATGGTTTATGTGTGGCTGTGTGGTGGAACATCTGATTTCATGAGGGAAGCCCCTTGGTCTGGATCTTCCGAGGCTCCTTGTCATTTTTCATCATACTCTTAAAGAAAGATCAACTCCCCTTGTTAGCTTCCCTATCTCTCTCTCCCAGGCGCTGTCTCTCTCTCCCTGGCGCTGTCTCTCTCTCCCTGGCGCTGTCTCTCTCTCCCTGGTGCTAACTCGGCTTCCCTGTCTCTCTCGCCGCAAGGTACCATGTGTGAGAAGTTCAGTTCTGTTTTGGCCCGTGTCACTCAGCATTCTGTTGGAATGTGGCAATGCCCAGAGCTCACTCCGGCCGTGAGCTCACTCCGGCCCTTAGCTCACTCCGGCCATGAGCTCACTCTGGCCCCGGAGCTCACTCCGGTCACTTCAGTCATTCAGAGGTTCCGTAGCGTGCATCTGTCCTTTCAGCACATGCTTCCTGCCTGCCTCTTCCTCACCTCAGCCCCTTGATCTTTATCTTCTCTCTCTCTCTCTCTTTTACTCTCTCTCTTTCACACACACACACACACTTAGCTGCAGCGTACTGATGCCTTTAGCTAAGTAGCGATTACAGAATGTGTGCTTCTGTGTGTGTGTGTGTGTTCTGCTTTAATTGCACTGCATCCTCAGTACCCTATACATGCATGATGAACATGTCCATTTAGCGCTGCCTGTTTCAGAAAGGTGATGGACCTCATTTAGTTTAACGATTTATTGCCTCCTCTTAGCTCATGGCTTCAGTAATGGCTCTCTCTCTCTCTCCTCTCTCTCTCTCACCCTCTCTCTCTGTCTCTCTCACCCTCTCTCTCTCTCCCAACCCCCCTCTCTCATGTGCCTCCTTTACCGTGTGCTTCTGCAATATCTCAATTCATTTTCTTTCATTTCATTTAGATGTCTTAATGGACGAGGGGATGGGGAAGTGGAAGCCATTACTGAGCTATGGACTTTCATTATTCTCTCTCTCTCTCTCTCTCTCTCTCATTCACTTGCTCCAGTTCCCTTCTGTGCATCTTTAATGGCGGCTGATAATGAACAGCGACATCTTTAACAAAAAGACATTGAACCAAAGAGCAGCCTTCTGTTAGGGAGAACAGATTATGTTGTATTGTTTCTGTGTGCATGTGCATGTCTCACTCTGGAGCATGTGTTCAGTGCCGACGGGTTGTCACGGCTTCGCTAGTGATCGCTCTCTTTGCCCGTGGTCACTGTGCCCCTGTGTCTGCTCGCTTCCGGCATTTCCCCCCAACAAGCTAAAGGAGACGTGCATGGGTTAAACACCGCGCACAGCACCCAGCTCGACTTGGGCAGGTTGGACAGTGTCCAGAAAGCCCTTCCCTGGTGCCTCTTCTGCTGAGAACCTGGCCTTGCTAACGTCCCGAGCCCTGCTGAGTCCACCAGAGCAATCCTCCCCCCTCTCTCTCCTGTCTGGAGGGTTGCCAGATTCCTCCCCACAGTTATCCCTGCCTTCAGCATACACTGCCCTGGCTAGATGCTCTTACTCTGGCCTACATTGCTCTTTCTCTTGGCTGGAGGGTTGCCAGACCCTCTTCCTTTTTTATTTTTTTTTTAACTCTCCTTGAATGCAAGCTCTCTTTCCAAAAGTCCTTGGCTTGAAGTCTCCTGCTGAACGTTAAATGTCCCCAGGGGAGTGCTTGTATGGTAAGAGTGTCACATTCCTCGAACTTGCACATTTTCCTCCCCGATACACACACACACACACACACACACATATATGCACACATGCAGGCACAGACACACACACACATACACACATGCAGGCACACACATACACACATGCAGGCACACACAAATATAAAAATCCATTCCATGTGGGCGGTCAAACTGTAAATTTGAGGTGTGTGTGTGTGTTTTAAAAATTATAGCAAGTTTATTTTATGAGTATTTTCTAGGCCTTTGTGTCTTGGGTT
This sequence comes from Brachyhypopomus occidentalis, assembly GCA_020368025.1. Taxonomy (NCBI): domain Eukaryota; kingdom Metazoa; phylum Chordata; class Actinopteri; order Gymnotiformes; family Hypopomidae; genus Brachyhypopomus; species Brachyhypopomus occidentalis. The sequence goes on along the minus strand of JAGXOD010001359.1, from coordinate 247,109 downwards.
TTATGTGCTGGGAGAATGCATTAGTCCAGTGGTGCTGTCACTGAGTATGTGGGTGTGTGTCTTAAAGACGCGGGTGAGGGAGACCAGAGGGAGGACTGTTGTGGGTTTGATGTTATCACTGTTTGTCAGCAGACTTTCTCCACCTCAAACAGATAAGGAGTGAGTCGGTCAGAGTGAGTGTATCAGCGGAGTGAGTTGGTCGGAGTGAGTGCATCAGTGGAGTAAGTTGGTCGTAGTGAGTGTATCAGCGGAGTGAGTTGGTTGGAGTGAGCATATCAGCGGCGCGAGGTGGTCGGAGTGAGTATATCAGAGGAGTGAGTTGGTTGGAGTGAGTATATCAGCGGAGTGAGTTGGTTGGAGTGAGCGTATCAGCGGTGCCCACCAAACACCAACGACCCACACCAGCAGTGCCCACCAAACACCAACGACCCACACCAGCAGTGCCCCCCAAACACCAACGACCCACACCAGCAGTGCCCACCAAACACCAACGACCCACACCAGCAGTGCCCACCAAACACCAACGACCCACACCAGCAGTGCCCACCAAACACCAACGACCAACGACCCACACCAGCAGTGCCCTAGATTCTTCTGTTTGCAGTTGGCTTTATATATAAGAAAAGGAAAAACCCCGAAGCGCCAAATAAAGCCGTGTGAAATGGGGGGAAGATTTCTAGACGCTTTCCAGTTATCGCACTCAAGTACACGACACCAGCCCAGTGTGGGATTCGTCTCGTATGAGACCAAAACTCTTTATGGTTTGGTTTTATAGCTTAGAGGAAAGTCCATGAAACCATTAAAATGCCTTTATGGTTTAGACAAGATAAGCTGAGGCCAGCAGTAACAGTAATCAACACATTCTCAGCAGGGAGTGAGTGACAGTGAAGTGTGTAGTGTGGTTTGATCGTCGGGCTCCAGCAGTCCTTATAGAGCCGCTAAATCTTTAAATCATTGATTTGGTGATTTGGATATATTGATCAGTCATAAACAATAATAAGTCACTTGTCAAGGAGGAGTTACATGCAGCTGTAAACTGTGCAAGGGACATGTCCGACACACCTGGGACATGTCCGACACACCTGGCTTCACAGGGTAAGCCTAGTTGCCCCCCCCCCCCCACCCAATGTCACCTATATGTTGTCCTTCAACTCCTGCCTTTGTGTTTCTGATTGAGTCCAGACAGAGGAATTTGCTGGAGCAGCAGGTCTCCGTGGCCACACTCCTTCCTCACAAAATGAAGGCTATGCCTGTGGAAAGTTCTCATCTTCACACGGTGTCAGAAGGGGTCAAGCCTGTGCTGGAGACAGCACCGTCCTGCTGTGCTGGAGCTCTGAGAAGGACACAGCCCTGTCTGGATCACTTTGACCTTACTAAACAAAACAATGTGCAGTGAAAGGAGTGAAAGGGCCCCGGGGGAGCAGCAGTGCCCTGCTGGGTAGTCTTGGAGGGCCATCTGGGGGGGGGGGGGTTCCTTGTTTGGGTGGCTTTGAGAACACTGCGTATTGCACTGTAATGCCCTGCAGTCTCAGCCTGCAATTCAGTGACAAGAACAAACCCGTACGTAAACGCCGATCAGATGAATCACCGTGGACCCAATCATCAAATTGAAGATCTAGGTCAAATAACCGCATGATGTCAGACCTGTCTGAATATCGAACGTCGATGTCTTTTAATGGATAATGGTGAGAGTGTATGCAGCCATACGGGAGATGCTGTAATGGTACCAGTCCTCACCTCCAGCAGTTGGCACTGTGTGTTTACAATAAGTCATTTTCCCATGGTGGTATATATTTGGCATGGGAGCCTCCTGCAGACATAATGCCAAGAGTAATTGTTGCTGACAGTTGCCATCCACACACACGCACGCACGCACCCACGCACGCACCCACACACACACCCACCCACACACACACACACACGAGTGCTCAGGGCTTCATGCTTCACTGGTTCTGACATTCTCATCCATTAGTGCATGTAGGTGAGATGCAGACCTGTGCCACAGGCAACCTTGGAAGGAGTAAAGGGGATGTGTGTGTGATGGTGTGGTTGTGTGTGTGTGTGTGGGGGGGGGATTGTGTGTTAGTGAGAGACAGAGAGAGAGGCATGGAAGGATGGAGGGCCTGTAAAATTGGCACATCCTCCTTCTGAAAACAACAAAGGTCAAAGGTCAAGGCCAATGTTGTTACCTCTTCCCTTACATTCTTCCTTCCCGCCTCTCTGTCCAAGACACAAAGTCCAAAAACAAAAATCATGAGATGTGTATTTAAAATGTATCAACAGATTTCAAACGTTTCATGATGATGATTTTCTTCACACAAGTCCATGTTTTGGACTCAGATTCATGCAGTTTGGTCTCTTGGTGTCTGCACTTCTGCACTTCACTATAAATCCATTGCATATATGAACTCGCCCAGTAGTAAGACCGCTGTACAGCACACGCACATGCACACAGGCTCACAGGCCTGACAGTAACATGCCGCTCAGCAGCCCTGATCCTCTGGGCCTGATAGGCGGGGCAGGTTCCACAAATTAGACCTGCTCCTGTGAGCCTGTTAGGCGCTCCACGCACTAGACCTGATCCTGTGGGCATGTTAGGCGTTCCACACACTAGACCTGATCCTCTGGGCCTGTTAGGCATTCCACACACTAGCCCTGCTCCTGTGGGCCTGTTAGGCGTTCCACACACTAGTCCTGCTCCTCTGGGCCTGTTAGGCGTTCCACACACAAGTCCTGCTCCTGTGGGCCTGTTAGGCGTTCCACACACTAGTCCTGCTCCTCTGGGCCTGTTAGGCGTTCCACACACAAGTCCTGCTCCTGTGGGCCTGTTAGGCGTTCCACACACTAGTCCTGCTCCTCTGGGCCTGTTAGGCGTTCCACACACTAGTCCTGCTCCTCTGGGCCTGTTAGGCGTTCCACACACAAGTCCTGCTCCTCTGGGCCTGTTAGGTGATCTCTGTGGGGCAGGTTCCTCACACTAGTCCTGCTCCTCTGGGCCTGACAGGCACTCCCTGTGGGGTAGGTTCCACATGCTCTTGTGGATTTCATCCTGTTCCTCTTTGTAGTAATGTAGCATTTTTCGGTGACCAGTGCACCTGCAGTTTGAGCGTGGACGGTTTGCCCTTATTGGATCAGAACCAGTCCATGTGTTTTGAAAGTCATATACAAAATGTTGATCAAAAACACTTCATTTATAGCTCACACACATAGTGAACTAGTGTTATTTCACATTTATATTGTGTGTGTGTAAACAGTAAATATTATCTTCAGTATAAATGCGCATACAGAGAGTTGCATGTGCTTCCATGTCTAAACTTGCATGTTGATTGCTATGTAAAGGGGACCTATGGGCTTTAACCTACTTAGCACAGCATTTAAAAATGTATGAGTGCGATTTGAGAGCCGTGCACAGCACAATAAGGCATCCTTACCCACTTTGATCTCCCTCCCTCTCTCTCTCTCTCTCCCTCAACTCTCCCTCTCATATATATTCCCCTTAGCATGTTCTGTATGCTTCTCTTTCTTTCGTTTATTCTTTATGTATTTTAGGTCTCCTCTCTTTTAATTTCTCGTTTCTTCTGCCTTTCTTTCGTTCTTCCTCTGGACCAGACCTACTGTAGGTGTGTGTGCGGCTTCGCCCTGTGCCTTATGGGGAGATTTAGAATCCGTATTACACAAGGGAGGAATTGTGAATGAGATTTATCTGTGCAGAATTTCATATCTTTTTTTGCGTAGGCTCAGGAAATGGAAGGGCAAACAAGATTAATGAAAGATGGATGAGAGATGGAAGGATGCTAATATAAACAGATGGACTGACTGAGGGAGAGATAGATGGTTAGATTTTTGCAATGAAGGAATGATGTACAGGCAGGCCTGTAAAATACACAGACAGGCACGCACACAAACACGCACACACACCCAAACGCTTGAGCTCCAAGAAGTCTGAGATCATTTAGCTTCTTTCGATACAGAGAGACTTTGTCTTTAAAAAAAGAGATTTCACATGATGTTCACTCGAGAGAGAGATTTCTGTTGCCCTAATGGTCCCCCGTGGAGTGTTCCTGTTCTTCTGTGATGTTCAAAGGGCTGGTGGAGAGCCCTCTCCTCACTGGAGCTTGCGCGGATCCAGGTCGTATCCAGACGGCTCGTGCTAATGAGCGCTTCTGACAGCCTGCGTGTGTGAGGAGCTTGCGCTGCGTTCCTGGGGGAGGACTGCGGCTCACGAGGGTGTCGGGGAAGACCTTGGCCTCGTTTTCCCACGCTGTCATCCTGCTTCCTTCACACAAGCAGAAGAACTCGTGTATTCAGTCTGCATGTTGCTCCCGCTCTCTCCCCCTCTTTCTACCCGCCTCTCCCTCTCTCCCTTCCTCCCTCCCTCCCTCTCCCCTCTAATGTTGGATGATTTCATTATTGTGAAATATATTACAAAAATATCACGGTCTATGAACGAACACGCACGCACACACGTGCACACTCGCACGTGCACACACACCTACAGAAGAGTTTGAGTGCCTCAGTTTCATCCTCTAAGCCAATTTAATTTGTGAATTTATTAAGGGAAAATTTCCTTATGACTAGGAAGTTTTCAATGTAAAGGAGGAGGAGCATTTTTGTTTCGCCGTCTCTGTTCTTTCAGGACCCGTCACCGTCTTACACGAACCACAGGTCTTTTTGTTTGTCATGAGCGGACTCTGGTCACTGAACAAATCCATACCCTACCTGTATTTCTGCACAGGTTTGCATGAACAGACTCTTTTTATCACATGCTGAATGGATCCCATGTCTAACATCAATATAGGCCATTTAGCTTAAGGACGAACAGCATACTAACTTCCAGATAAACATTTTCTGAGTCACTGATTTTTAGTCTTGGGTATTCAGTCTGAAATATGTAGGATTTAGTGCTTTTTGTTTATTTGTTTGTTATTATTTAAGTTGTCTTGTATCCTTCAAAGTGGATTTCTATAGGAAGATTACAGTTTTGGTTTGGTCCAAATGTACTGTTAGAACCTCTGAGTGTGCTTGTCATTCATGTCCAGACGTTGCTGTAACCCTCTCTGTGTTGGTAACAGCAGTGAGAGGTGATATGCACAGAGGAAGCATTCAATGTCTGCACTATTCTGTCTGGGGGGCTGACAGATGTTCATAGAACGCCTCTAACACATTTATAAGAATTGGAATTGGTATGCAGCTCAGAAGGTATGTGAGATAGAATCTCTGTTCTGATGCAGCCAGGACCATTTCACAGGCTCTGCTGGCATTCTGCTTTTAGGATTTGGAGTCTCTCATTTCCTGTGGTGCAAAGAGAGTCCTACGTCCTATGTACAGACCTAAATAGGGTCCTCAGATCCTAGTTTTAAACATGCAGACCTAAAGAGGGTCCTCAGATCCTACTGTTAAACATGCAGACCTAAAGAGGGTCCTCAGATCCTACTGTTATGCATGTACAAACCTAAGCAGGGTCCTCAGGTCCTACTGTTAAACATGTACTAACCTAAACCATTACTCTCTTTCTCTCTTCCCTCTCAGGGACTGCTCCACTGACTCATAGGGGCGGAGCTTGACCCAGGAACACCATGTGACCTCCCAAGTTCATCCTCACTTCCTGTCACCCATCAAGCTGAGCTCGGCTCGGAAGGCTCTGAAGCTCAGGAGGCCCCTCTGTGGGCAGGACTCCCAACAGGCTCTCCCTCTCCTCCACCTCCCTCTCCTCCTCTCTAGGATGGTAGGAGCAGTCTGCACTGCTGCCTGGCTGAATGTCTGCTTGGTGTTTAGTATTGCCCTGGTTGGGTTCTTGACGGAGGCAGACAGATTGGGAATTTAATGACTGGTTTCCTTGATCTTTGGGAAGTAGCTGAACGGAAGGATCACTCTCACAGTGCAACGCTCTGGACTACAACACACACATAAGGGGATTCTCACGCAAATGGTTGGATGGGGTCATCAATATTTTCCTAAATTGCTTGCACTGGATTGATAAAACTGGTGACCTCTTTCTTACACACACACACACACACACACACACACACCATCCGCAGTGAGCATCTTCATGCTGGATCACCCCAGGACCTCATGATGGAGTAAGTGTGTGTTGCCACCGTGTGTACTCTGCGTACTCTACCCCGTCAACGACCAAGGCCATGTCCAGCAACGGCAAGCCCCTCTCCAGCTCGGCTGGGGTGGGCACCCCTTTGGGGGCCTTCCCCATGCCTCCTTACCCATACTTCTTCCCCCATATGCTTGGGGGTCTCTCCCCGCCTCCTCTGCCCGCCCTGCCAGTGAGTGGATACAGCACGCCTTCCCCTGCCAGTGAGTACCAGCACATTCCCTATAACTCCGGCTTTGTGCCGCTCGACGGTCTTTAGGCAGCGTGATGGATCCTGCCTCACTGCTAGAAGATCACGGTTATGCACTTATCCGCCTCACCTGCTCATGTAGCTGGCTGGCCAGTTTTTCCCCACTGTAACATAGCTGTGGTGATGGCTGACCTTGGCTGGCTGTTCAGGGTGATGACCTACAGGTCAGGTCTGTCTTTGTTTTTGCCTGTTTGGCTTTTTGCTGATGCTGCTTTCATGTTTCTTCATAATACATCATGTCACCTTTGATCTTGCTTTCAGAGTGGCTATTGCCCATGTAGTGTTTTGTTATTAGTTGCGTTGTCATGGATACTTCCCTTATTTATCATCACGCAGCACGTGGTTAAAATCAGCATACGGCATCAACTCTCTCCAAGGATCAGCTAGTCTGCCTGTCCCTGCCAGTCCTGCTGAGCTTGTGTGAAACCAGAAGCATCTTTCACTGCACTCCTGTTAACGCGCGTGTGGCTGATTCCTGACATACGCGTGAGACGTGGCTTCTTCAGGAAGCATTTAGCCTTTGTGTGTCTTGATCGCTGTCCAGCCTCAGCGGGGGTGGACGTCCTTCACGTGGATATGAACAGACTATTTCCGCTCTTCCTGTCTAAACGGCGTGTTGTCTGGAACCTGTGTCTGTCATTCCGGCCCCTGATTCGTCCAGCCCTGTTGGTTTGGTTAGCCTCTGATTGGTCGATTTGACCTGATCTTTGTCTAAATGAAAACCAGCAGAACGTTCCAGAGCAGCGAGTCGTATTCACATCACATAATAGGTGGTCATCTGTTATTATTATTATTATTATTAATAATAATTTGATTATTATAGTTGTATATAAAGTTACTTATATAGTACCGTTCACATGCCCAAGGTCACTTTAACAAAAAATAAATAATAAACATTAGCCTCTAAGAGGGAGTGAAAATATTCTTAACATGGACTTTGTAGGTAGAGAGTGAGAGAGAGAGATACAAGTATAGCTAGATGTGAGTAAGGAGTTCTAATGAGTAGAGTAGCAGTGCTGAAAGACCTGCCACCCACAGCTAGCAAACCAGAATCAAAGGACCATAGTTTGTGAGGCGGGACATGTGGGAGTTGTAGTTTTAGGTGCAAGGCCAATCAGGGAAAGTACTACAGAAGGTGTTTTAGAGATTAAACCATAGAACAGAGAGTTGCAGTAGTACCTGCTTGAACTTGTAGAGGGAGGGAGACAGAGTGTGTGTGGGTGGGTGTGTGTGTGTTTGTCCTCATTTACAGATCTTTGGCTGCGTCCAAAGTGGACCATATAATGTAATAAAATGTAGTACAGTACGTAGTATTTACATTTTGGAATGTGATGACTGCATGATGTGACTGTTTTGCACAAGGGTCATTAGATTGTGGACAGAGAACATACTAGACTGGGTCCAGCTGATCTGTGGCTGTTGTGAGTTTGATCAGAGTGGCTAACGAGGTCAAGGCTTGTTGGAGGTCTGGCAGTTCTTGCTAGGCTTTTAGATGACTTTAAAGAACACTTGGGCTAAAATGTCTACATCTGGAATGCTATGTCTAGAATAGTAGCACAGTCAGCAGCTAAACATTTCAACATGGTCAGGCTTTATTAACCAATCGGATAATTTCTCTACGGGGAGGCGGTTCTCCTTGCCTGCCAGCTATTCTGCATGTACACACACAGCAAACAGAAGGACACGCCGAGCTTCAAGTGTACATGTGTTTGGAGTGAGGGCCTTTGTAGAAAGGGGAGGTGGCTGTGGCATTGATGGGAGGGGCATCTCTTTTGGTGTGGCGCAAGATCTCAAGAGCTGTGACAACATACGCAGCAGCTTTAAGATGATATCAGACACCTCTTCAGTGTAACGAGTCGTTGAAGTATTTTCTCAGTGTGGGGTGGTAAGATGTTCAGAGACAGCAGGCTAGGGGTGAAGCTCACCGCTGGCTCTACCAGATGCTGTGTCCTGTCAGCAAGAGCACTCAGCAGTGGGGCAGGAAACGTGGGCTCCCCCTGGGGCTGGGGTGAGTAATGCTCCTGTCTGTATAGCGCTGTGTGACAAGCAGCTCTCTGCCACTCGTGCAGGCTAATTATCCACAACCCCTGCTGGCTTGTGAACAGACACCACAAGCTGCAACATCAAGCAGGAAACTTTCGAGAATGTGTTGGGGCGCCGTAAGCCTGTGAGGCAGGGGAGCTGGGGGTGCTGTAAGCCTGTGAGGCAGGGGAGCTGGGGGTGTTGTAAGCCTGTGAGGCAGGGGAGCTGGGGGTGTTGTAAGCCTGTGAGGCAGGGGAGCTGGGGTGTTGTAAGCCTGTGAGGCAGGGGAGCTGGGGGTGCTGTAAGCCTGTGAGGCAGGGCACCTGGAGGTGTTGTGAGCCTGTGAGGCAGGGGACCTGGAGGTGTTGTGAGCCTGTGAGGCAGGGGACCTGGAGGTGTTGTGATCCTGTGAGGCAGGGGACCTGGAGGTGTGGTGAGCCTGTGAGGCAGGGGAGGTGGGGGTGTTGTAAGCCTGTGAGGCAGGGGAGCTGGAGGTGCTGTAAGGCTGTGAGGCAGGGGAGCTGGGGGTGCTGTAAGCCTGTGAGGCAGGGCACCTGGAGGTGTTGTGAGCCTGTGAGGCAGGGCACCTGAGGGTGTTGTGAGCCTGTGAGGCAGGGGACCTGATGGTACTGTAAGCCTGTTAGGCAGGGGACCTGGGGGTGTTGTAAGCCTTTGAGGCAGGGCTACCTGATGGCACTGTAAGCCTGGGAGGCAGGGGACCTGGGGCACTGCAGACCTGCTAAAATTCTGCTTGTGATGGTAGATGGAGATTTCAGAATAGGACACCCCACATGTGTACAACACTCCAGTTGGAGCGTGCATGGGCATCTCTGGAGGTCTCTTCGGAGATCTGAGGACTGCCGGGTAAAACGCGTCACATATATGTAATTTAACCTTGAAGCATGAATCCTGTTATTGCTGTTTTGCTTGAGAAAGTCTGAATGCAAGGGCCAACATGAACAAGAACACTTTTAATATATTTATAAATATATATTCTTGCAAGCAGCATAATTGACAGGTGCAGAAGATCTCCTGTGGACGCGATGCATTTGACAGAAATGAGTGCGTGTCCTTTGTGACTTTGAGTAGCCTTGAAGAGGCTTGAGTGTGAGAGAATGAAGACGTTTAGTTCAAATGGAAATGAATTGCGTCTCCTCTGTCCACTCTGGGGAGTTTATGTTGTGACACTACATAGTGTCAGATGTACTGCTAGAATATCAGTCCTGTGCTCCGTTCCAAAGATCCTCCGATCAAAGACTCTTGAAAACAGCTGCTGAAAAGCCCCCCAGACCAACACTGTCTTGATCCTTGCTTGTCAGAGGAAGTGGGCTTGTGTCAAACCAGATTTATTGTCGTGGAGTTTACACTCTCGGCCCGTTTTGAGGTTCTCCTCCCAGCAGGTGTTGTGTGGAAACAGAGCTCTTAAGTTGTCCAGATCGTGGTGGAGCAGCTACTCCACCCCGGCTACACGCTGCACAAAGCTCCACCCTGCGCACACAGGCCCCAAAGCTTCTGGAAACTCAAAACCAGTAGTTTCAGAACAACAAAGTAGCATGTAGTGTCACTCAGTTTCCATACAATGCGGATGGAAGATTTAACAGAACATGGAAGTTCTGAATGAACTGAGATGCACAGGGTCTAAACCAAAGAAAGGCCATCATGTAGCACGAAAAGTATTGCTGGTCATATTTGAGGAAATTACACCTCTATAAAAGGCGTGAAGAACTGTTAGGAGTGTGATTAATTAGGCATGCGAAGTTTAAAATTATTTTTCTAATTTAGTATGTGGTTTATTTGACTTAACAGCTCTCCCCAAAGTTTCTTCCTATAAAGTGCTGAGGCTGCACATTGTAATCACAATTATTTAAGGCAAGAGACACATCCTTGGTTTTCATGGTGATATTGGGGGTTGTGGGCAGAGAAAAGCCCAGCGTTGCTTCGCTCTGTCCGGGTGCAGGGCTGGCCGGCTGCAAATTGAGGGCTCCACTTGCAAAGGTCCCCACATTAGTACCGTGTAACACTAGAACAGTGTAAACGCAAACAGTTTAAGCAAAGTTTAAGCAAACGGGTCCTATAGTCTTGCATGTGGCACACACCTATTTTTTCCAACCGCACAAAATCTCAACGGCTGGCTGTAAATGGGTGTGTGTTTGCCACGCCCCCAGGGGCGGGCTTATCTGTTGATCTTGCCTGTGGGGCCACTCCCCCTACCTACCCCGGGAGGTGCTGACCTCCTTGGCTGGGCCCCCAAGCGCTCTGTCTCAGCAGGGCTGATGTGCTGTTCACAGTCCAGCACTATTTCTGCTAGTCCTGGATGGTTTGGTTCCATAACCCACGCCCCATAGCCATGCTTCAGGTAAATATAGAATGCCACTTAATGCCACAAAGTGGAGGGTGTTATTGATCAAGCCTACACACACTCAATCTTTCTCACACACTTAATCTTTCTCACACATTCTCTCTCTCTCTCGCACGCTCTTTCACTCTCAGTCTCTTACTCATACGCACACACACTCTCTCTCTCTCTCTCTCTCTCTCTCTCACTCTCACACAATCACTCTCGCCCTGTCTCCTCAGATGCCTCTGAAACATGAGTAAGAGGAAGTGTATCCTGAGCTCAGTGAGGTGACTCTGCTCTTCAGGGAAATAACGGAACGGATCACAGCTTGGCTGCATTTGTTGTTGCTCTCTTGCAGTGCACCTATGGTAGGATGTCCTCGGCAGGGTACCTTGGGTAGGACACCTTCAGCAGGGTTCCTTGGGAAGGACACCTTCAGCAGGGTTCCTTGGGAAGGACACCCTCAGCAGGGTTCCTTGGGAAGGACGCCCTCAGCAGGGTACCTTGGGAAGGACGCCCTCAGCAGGGTTCCTTGGGAAGGACGCCCTCAGCAGGGTTCCTTGGGAAGGACACCCTCAGCAGGGTACCTTGGGAAGGACACCCTCAGCAGGGTACCTTGGGTGTTATTGCACAGGGACACAGGTTTTGTAGTTCTGACCCTGTACAGGTCATCTACAACTGGTCAGCCATATAGGAATCACACCCCTTTTCCACACTGATGTAGTTATAAATTTTGACAGACTTGTGTGTCTAATTTCTGTACTGGCTCTAGCATTGATTCCGACTCCGATGTCTGGGTGACGCAGCACTGAGCTATTCATTGTTTTTGTTTTGTTTTAAAATGCATGTAAAACCATTTAATACTTTGCATGTGTTTGTCTGTCTTGTATACATGTGGTTTATACACACACATTCACATGATATCATACTGCCTCACACGCATGATCAAACGTTCTTGCGTGCACCATCGTATACCTTTTCATCATTAAAGTCCAGTGCAGGCACTACTTCTCACAATCACCGTTCATCCTCCATGCACGCTGTCCGAAATACACACGTGCCTAGCAGCAGGAGCAATGGTGTGAGTGGGAAAATGTGAAGGTGTGTGAGAGAAGAGTGTGTGAGGAATGCGATGGGGTGAGTATGCACAGTGTGTGTGAGACAGTGTGTGATGGCGTACTCATGAGAGTTTAATAAGGACTGGGAGAGGTTTGATGGGGTATGCATGAGTTTTTGATGGTGGCTGAAGTTGATCGAGAGAGGATAATGGTTCGATAGAGTGGCTGAGTGTAACTATATGCAAGTTGCTGAGTGTTCTGGTAGGATGTGAGAACACAAACATGACTGTATCTCGCAACACCAGTATGACTCAGGACGGGCTTCGGGCCACGGAGGAAATGAGATCACCTGTCCATTTACTTTGCTGATGTACCAGCCAAGGATGTGCCACGTGTGATGGCTAACTAGCTAACTAATGAGATAGGTAAAGTTAATAAAGGTTGCAACTGTGGTAACGTTAGCTACAACCTGACAACATGGACAACAGGAAGTGGTCTGCAGGGATCCGAATCTCAACAGCGGACTGTCGCCCCTCATCAGTATTTACAGATAATGACTGTCGTCTCTGTGGCCTTGAAGCCTCATTGGAGAAATTCTGTCTTTTTCGCACACTGTCAAACCCTCATACATACACCACCGTATTTCTGACACTGTCAAACTCTCATACATACACTGACATTACATGCACAAACATATTTATTGTGTGTCTGTGACACTGATGGTATGTGATTGAGAGTATGACGTCATGTGAAAGAAGTATGATGGTGCATGTGGTGGGTGAAAAAGTCATGTATGAATAAGTCTGTTTTGTCTGCATGTAGGCAGGTGTGTGTGTGTGTGTATGAGTGCGTGTGCATAGATGGGATTTCTGATGTGGTCAAGAACAATGATGGAATGTAACTGGACTATTGGCATCACTACACAGGGAAACATTTGGTGGCGTTTGCAAACTGACCTTGCATCCTGTGTGAAAAACCAGCATTTCCCTTACGGTTCCCTGCACTCTCTGGTCATCACAGTCTGCCGGCTCCATGTAGGCCAGACGACACCGAGCTGGTATTAAAGCAGCAGGACAGAACCTGAGCTGCAGTGGGACACTGGGCCTGGACGGACTTCCTGCGCAGGATACATGCCAGTGCAGCGGTGTGTGTGTGTGTGTGTGTGTATGTGTTGGCGGATGGAGGTGGGAACAAGGTATTGGTCTAAGTCCTTACGTCGCAGTGTGCTCTGACAGCATTGCCGTCGGTGTCGGAACGCGTTTGAGCATGTCTGATCTGATGTTTTGGGTCTTCGGTTGCTCATGCCTGACAGTATCGCTCATGGTTTCTCATCAGTCTGTTTTTCATCTGGTCTGATGTTTGCGCTCTCTAGCTAATATGACCAGGGGCTTTGGGTCTCTCTGGATTTTGCTGATTGTTTGGACCTTTGAGGACGCCGCCCTCTGAGCTTTCTCACGCTTCACTTGCTTGCGTTTTGGTTTCTGATTTCTGTGTCGGGTTCAGGTGCTGAATCACGAGTGAGAGTGATGGGGCCACTTTTGGCTCCGCCTGTACAGGACGTTTCCCCAACGACTGTATCACAGCACAACAGCTTGCTCAGAAGTGCAGGACAAGGCAGCTTCTCTAACTGCTGATGGAAGCTTTAACTCTTGTCTCCCTGGTGATACTGTTGCCTCGGGTCCCCGCCGCGATGCTGCTGCTCCTGGATCGTTCGGTCCTCACCAGAGTAAAAGTGTGTGTGAGATTGACCGGCTCATTTTTTTTGCACAAACATACCACAGTCACACCTACAGTGATGTGTGAGCAGAGACACTCTGGAGGGACGGAGTACACTGCTGTCACGGAAACATGCTAACAGCCTCAGGAGGCTGGGCACCAATAGGGACGTGGCGGGCCCATGTCCCGCTAGAGGGTGGAGCTTCACAGCATCAGCCAATCCTGCTTTGGGGGTAGGGTGAGGGGGCGGGGCCAGCGCAGGCCCGTGAGCCCCTGTGTGAACTCTGAGAGAAGTCTCTCATTGGTCCCTTCAGTTTCTCCCTTTGCCTCTGCAAATGTCTTCCTATCTCTTAAAAAAAAACCCCACACAGCTAATTACACACTCATCACATCCTCACGCCTTTGTTCAAAAGCCAGGAATTCAGTGCGTGTGTGCGTGTGTGTTTGATTGCGATCGTGTTCGAGCGTTTCAGCATATCAGCCATCTTGCGATTGGCCAGATAGGAGCCCTGCTAGCGGCTAATGTCCTCGGGCCTGCGGGACGTGGGCCGCCAGACATCCTCACACACAGAGGCTTTTCTCTGGGTCTCCGCCCTGGCGTCGCGGGGGTCCGGCCAGGGTAGGGCAGGGGCGGGAAGGCTGCTCTGGAGTGGGAGAGGCTCTTAATGAGCCCATGGGAGCCTCTTCACTGTGTCACTGTTAACAGGACGCCAGTCCCCGGGTGCTGAGAGCCTGTCGAAGGAGCTGAGGGGTTTTGCTGCCGTGCCATAGTCTCCACTCACTCACGCTTCCTCTTCCGCTGCCACATGGTTAACCTGGGTGCTGTGAAGGGGTTAACCTGGGTGCTGTGAAGGGATTAACCTGGGTGATGTGAAGGGATTAACCTGGGTGCTGTGAAGGGATTAACCTGGGTGCTGTGAAGGGATTAACCTGGGTGATGTGAAGGGATTAACCTGGGTGATGTGAAGGGGTTAACTTGGGTGCTGTGAATGGGGTTAATTTGGGTGCTGTGAATGGGGTTAACTTGGGTGCTGTGAATGGGGTTAACCTGGGTGCTGTGAAGGGATTAACCTGGGTGATGTGAAGGGATTAACCTGGGTGCTGTGAAGGGATTAACCTGGGTGCTGTGAATGGGATTAACCTGGGTGCTGTGATGGGATTAACCTGGGTGCTGTGAAGGGATTAACCTGGGGGTTGTGAAGGGATTAACCTGGGTGATGTGAAGGGGTTAACCCGGGTGTTGTGAAGGGGTTAACCCGGGTGATGTGAAGGGATTAACCTGGGTGATGTGAAGGGATTAACCTGGGTGATGTGAAGGGGTTAACCTGGGTGATGTGAAGGGGTTAACCCGGGTGTTGTGAAGGGGTTAACCTGGGTGCTGTGAAGGGGTTAACCTGGGTGATGTGAAGGGGTTAACCTGGGTGCTGTGAAGGCTGTGGTGGAAAACGTAGTGCTGTATTTGTATTTGAGCGGCTTTGCTGGTATGTGGCTACATGTTACAGCTGCTGTAATGCCAGTGTATTGACTGCACTGTTGACCGCCTGAGATGGTGCGTTAAGAGGGTCCTGCATGACTTTGTCTGGAATTCTGTGTTGCTTGTAGGGGCTTTTGAATGCTGCGATTCATCTAAACACAGGACACACACGTGGAAGCATTAGTCATGCTGACATCACGCAGTAAAAAACAATTGTTTAAATTGTTTACATTTTTTGTGGGAGCTCATATGTATATTAGAGCCTTCTGTGGTGGGTACTGAAAAGGCTGATGCTGTGATACAGTAAATACAATACATGATATACAATATATAATCTACATCATATACAACACATCATATACAACAATATACAATACAATATACATGCATACATCAGCCATCAGCTGTGCATGGGAACAAGCCTTCCTGTCTACAGCTCAGATAAGTGCCAGGTCGTGTAGGCCTTCAGCACTTCGGCCCATGTCCACACGCCCATGTCCACACGCCCATGTCCTCACAGCCATGTCCACACTCCCATGTCCTCACAGCCATGTCCACACGCCCATGTCCTCACAGCAATGTCTTCACAGCCATGTCCACACGCCCATGTCCTCACAGCCATGTCCACACGCCCATGTCCTCACAGCCATGTCCACATGCCCATGTCCTCACAGCCATGTCCACATACCCATGTCCACACGCCCATGTCCACTCCAGTACTCTTTCCCACATTGTGAGAGATGGACAGTGGTCGCCATGGCGCACACAATCTTGATGCTCTTATCTCCTGGGCAGTGCAGCAGTTGCGTGCTGATTGGTGGTGGGTAAGTATGGTGATCATCAGGCCGCTCTGCCTGGAGGCTTCTCTGCTCTCCCCCTCCATAAACGAGACTCTGCTGAGCAGTGAAGGAGCTTTTTACTGGTACACTACAAAATGCCAGGCAAAGGGAGTCTGAGCTTGAGTGAGTGCTGGACTGTGTGTGTGTGTGAGTGTGAGTGTGTGTGTGTGTGTGTGTGTGTGTGTGTGACAGTGTGCGTGTGTACACGTGTATGCATGCATATTTACGGGGGGTCACATTCTTGAGATGACCCAGGATGCACTGAGAGGCCCCAGACACTTCACTCTTTCTCTCTCTCAAACACACACACACACACTCACCATGTAAATCAAGGATACTGGATGGAGGCCTGGGCCTGTAAACTCCCTCACTGAGTTACTCAGCATGTTTTTATGGGCATTTCAAGAATGCTTCAGCACGTATGTTTCCTCTGCTTGTTTTCCTGCTCTAGCGTGACGTGTTGGGACGTCCTGAAAGCTGCTGGGGTCCTGCAGGTTAGAGCACAGGAACACGATCCTCACCAAATAGCGCCGCTGGCCCGGGAGACACGGAGTGGGTCATGTGTCCAGAACACGGGCCT
This sequence comes from Brachyhypopomus occidentalis, assembly GCA_020368025.1. Classification (NCBI taxonomy): domain Eukaryota; kingdom Metazoa; phylum Chordata; class Actinopteri; order Gymnotiformes; family Hypopomidae; genus Brachyhypopomus; species Brachyhypopomus occidentalis. Next base: position 230,726 of record JAGXOD010001359.1, on the reverse strand, counting down.
GCCGAGGGTTTAGAAGCAGCAGTACATGCCACTTGCAGGGGGGGAAATAGCAGAGTGTGGGTGTGTGTGTACACATGCAATTGTATGGGTTTGTTTATGCCTGCCTGCTAACAGATTTCTTGGTGTAACACAACAAACACACACACACTCACACACCCCAGTGAGTGTACATCAGGTGAGCTGTGTGTTCTAATTACAGGGCTTGAGTCACCTAGCAAAGGGCTTAGCGCTTTATAGCGTATTACTCACGATCGTGCTGTTCGAGAAGACTGGTGAAGTATGTCTATTAACAGTGTTAACACACTGTCTGTGGTTTTAACACACACACACACGCAGTATTAATGGAGTTGATGAAACATACTCTTAATCAGACAATGAAAAGCATCAATCATCTGCTAAAACATGCACTTAATGGCAGTAGGTGTCAGGTGTGCGTGCGTGTGTTTGTATGTGAATGCACTTATGAGTTCGTTTTTTGCTGTCTGTCTAATGGAGGTCATTTGTGTGTGTATGTGTGTGTGCGCACGTGTGAGTGTATTTGTATGTGCATACCATCATGATGGATTAACTGGGTGGTTATGTACCATATATTCTGAATACAAGTGTGTGTTTGTGTATTTTTTATGTTGTAAAAAAAAAAAATAAAGGCTGTACTTTGTGACTGGTGTGCGATATGAACACCATGTGTGAGCCATCAGGTTAGTGTGTGTGCTTGTGTGGGTGTTTTTGCATGTGTCTGCACATGTGAATGTGCGTGTGTGTGTTTGTCTGTACTTTTGTGTCTTTGGTGTGCATGATGTGCACCACATGTGAGCTATCAGGTTAGTAGTGTGAATGTACAACTGTGTGTGTGTCTTTATGCATGTGAGTGTGTGTGTGTGTGTGTGTGTGTGTGTGTGTGTGTGTGCCCTCCTTTTCTGCAGGTCTATAGTCTGGGCCTCTGTGCTGGTGGAGAATGAAGTGGTTTATTGGCTTGTCAGACAAGGACTGAATTTACTGCCTGCAGACAATGTTTATCCGTCACCAGCGAGTACTGGGAGTGAGGCGCGTGTGTGTGTGTGTGTGTGTGTGTGTGTGGTGGGGGGAGCACATAAGGAGGGAGCAGAACAGCCACAGTGTGGGGGAGGACACCCATCACCCATTCTCACTGTAAGCCATAAATCGCACGCACCCCCGCTCAGTCCTGACAGACAAGCAGGAAGGAGAGAGGAGCAGAGGGAGCAGGGAGAGACAGGGGAGAGGAGGGGAGAGACAGGGAACAGGGAGAGGAGAGACAGGGGAGAGGAGGGGAGAGACAGGGAACAGGGAAGGGAGAGACAGGGGATAGGGAGAGGATAGGGAGAAGATGGGGAGAGGGAGAGGATGGGAGAGACAGGGGAGAGGAGGGGAGAGACAGGGAACAGGGAAAGGAGGGGAGAGGGAGAGGAGAGACAGGGTAGAGGACAGACGGAACAGGGAGAGGAGTAGAGAGATGGGGAACAAGAAACGGAGAAAGGAGAGATGAGGAGAGACAGCCTGATGACTGTCTGTCACACTCATCTCTTCGCCTAGCCAACAACCTGAAAGTTATGTAAGTGTGCACAACTGGTCAAGGGTCTGAATCTGTGTGTGTGTGTGCTGCATTCGTGCTTTCATTGTATCATTGACAGTATTGGCTTTATTCTATTCGTCTGGAGTAACGTTGGCATTGCTGATGCATGTGCATTGTGTTGAGGAGGATTCATGTGACACAACTAGAGGAAAAATGCCACTCTCAAGCAGGAGGTACTAAACATGTTTGTGTCCATCATCATCATCAACACCATCATCATCATCATCATCATCCCACCAGCAGCCAAGAGTTTTTTTCAGAAGTTATCCAGTTGGATTTTGGATTTCAGCACATCTCCAAATTCCAAGCACATATTTCAGCTTTTAAACCACTTCAGCTGAAAAGCTGAAATTGGGCAGGACGGCTCTGCCTGCACACACACACAGACACACACACACACACACACACACACACACACACATGTGCATAGAGGGGACCTTACCTTCTCTCCTAAGCGCAGTGCAGCCAGCCTTGTGTGTGTGTGTGTGCCTGCTTCACTTTTGCTTCCCTGTTCTGTCCTCACTGAAACCACTCTCTTTCCCTCTTCTCCCTTCTGTCCTCTTCCTCCTGTCCTCTTCCTGTGCGTGTCTCTCTCTCTCTCTCTTTGGCCTCTCTGTCCACAGGGCTGCTCAGTAATTAATAGAGGCAGTCTGGGTTGAATAAAACACATCAGTCTGACCTCGTGCAAGAAAGGCAAGATTCAGAGGCAGGAGGCAGTCGCCATGTCCTGCTAATGAGACATTATCCCGCATCCTACTGCAAACACATTACCCCACACGGTGTGGGCTGCTCAGTGGGCCTTGCACACACACACACACACACACACCCAAGGCTTGTACTGTGACTCATGCATTTGTTGGAATGCATCTAGACACACATGTAATCTCTAGAAAGCATTAACTTTATGGCTGGATAATGTATTCATGACTGGGCATCGCACTTCTGGGTTGAGTATAATCCATTACAAAACACACACACACTGGCATGGCCATTGGTTGCCACCCTGTACCAACCTCCATCCACTGGAAGGTGCCCCATGGTGCACGTTGCTGCGTATCTGGGCCGGTTGTGCCGCTCGGCTGGCTGCAGTATGGCCGTTTGAGAGGATGTGCCGGTGGGGTGTGCTGATTGGTCCCAGAGGAGCTAGAACTTTCACCCGATCATTTCCCACTCATCCGTGGCACATGGGCAGAGTTTCCCGTTGTTAAGTACGGCTGTCTGCCACAGACGCGCTGCCAGGTTGTGTTCCACAGCTCCGCCCTGTGCCGTGCGTGTGCGTGTGTGTGTGCGTGAGCGTGTGCTATGCATGTGTGCACTAGTGTGTGCTGTGTGTGTGTGTTTGCTAACGTGTGCCAGGTATAACTGACGAAGCAGAACACCAGAACACAAGGGCTCATCGTGGAGTCACTTGGTTGTACCCAATAAAACACGGCTGACGGGTCATGTGACCACGAGCAGCATGTCTGTCCTGAGACCGTGTCTCCCAGAACTCGGTGATCCTCGTGTATGACATCACATCAAGCTCACGTGGAACCCATGCTGGCGCAGGCTCGTCTGGGTTCTGGGCCCGCCGCGTGTGACCTGCTCCCTCACAGCACACTGCAGTGCTGTTATTAAAGCCCGTGGGCAGGTAGTTATCCAGCATGTGCGGGTCTTTCGCCTGTGTGTTCGTGAGACGTTTGCAGCGTCCTCCAGCGCTTTACGAGGCGGATGTGTGTCGCGCGGGGAAAAACAAGGGAAACGTGCAGGAGGGCAAGCCGAGCCCAGCCACTCCGGTTCTGTACCACTTCAGACGTTGCGGCTGGAGAGGGAGTCGACGTCCACGTCTACAAAGAGCCCCGCATGGAGCTGATCCGTCCCGAGTTCCGTCTTGAGTTCCGTCGCAATGGTTCCACGGCTAGTTCGCTATTATCAGTACACTTTCAAAGAGTCGAGACGCCTGAATAAACCGGTGTCCGTTTCTGAGTACAACATTGGACAGTGTTGTTTGTATTGGTTGTTTCCTTGACTACATCTGTTTCCTTGGCTGCATCTGTTTCCTTGGCTGCATCTGTCGGTGGAAGTGTGGGCTGATTCGGCTCTCGTGCGGCCCTTTAGTGAGAGGGAGGGTGATGTGTCCACACTGGAACTCTGAGCGTCAGGACCTCTGCACTGCTGGCGGATTTTTGTTTTGGGCGGAGGATGGAGAATGCACATTACACAACGTCTGATGAACTACGTACCACTTGCCACTTAAGCTTGGAAATGTATGTGTATGTATATATATATATATATATATATATATATATATATATATATATATATATATATAGAGAGAGAGAGAGAGAGAGAGAGAGGGGGGGGGGATGCAGATCTAGAGATGAAATAACGTGCAAATTTCTAGATGTCCGCAAAGTCTAACAAAAGCAAGTTTCTCTTCATGAAATCAGATGTTGATGTGATGCCAGTTCCAGCTTCTGTTCCTGTAGGCTTGAGCGCGCGAAGAGGCTTCTGGGATGCTGCCCTGCTTGTTTTCTCAGACTACAGTCTGGAGTCAGGAAGTTCACTGCCCCTCCGAGTGAGACTCCGAGAGGACTCCAAGTGGGCCGTGGGTCACCCCTCCCTCCCCACCACCTCCACCACCGGGGTTTGCATCTGCCCAGGGGGCTTTGGGGGAATCCCGTCCAGACTGATTGGCCGTATCTGCTCTGAGAATGCGGAGGGACTGAGGAGGCTTGGAAGAGCCACACAGGATTTCTGGGCTTGTTTAGATTTCACTGCACCCGTGGTGCACACATACGCACACATACGCCGGGGCTGTTGCTTAATATCCGTAAAGAAAATCCTTTGGAATTTCGTCACCTGATTCAGATCTTTGCGCCTGTAAGCCTGTGGGCCCTAGGAGAGAGATTTCCTTGTTAGTCTGTGTCAGTGAGAACAGCTGGGCTCTGCCTCCCGAAGCATGTTGGGTAGGGCTGCTTATCTTTCTGTTTAGAGAAGGTTCACCTTGGCAATGAGATGGATTTGTGACCCAAAGACTCAAGTAGACGGTTGTTGAAATGTACCGTACTGGTCTTGCCCTGCTCTGTGTCCACAGTGCGGTACTGGTCCTGACCCGCTCTGTGTCCACATTGCGGTACTGGTCCTGACGTCTTCGTGACATCAGCTCTTACTCTGCAGCTACAACACCCTGTAGAGAGCAGAGAGCAAGTGTGTGATGTTCAACAGGTGCTCACCTTTACATTCCTCCTAAAGGGGGGAGTTAGTTGTTCTGTACATGGATAGGAGACTGATTTGTATATCACAAGGGATGTAAAAGTGTTTTTGTGTGTGTATGTATGCATGCATGCGCATGTGTGTGTGTATGCATGCATGCATGCATGTGTGTGTGTGTATGCATGCATGCATGCATGTGTGTGTGTGTGTGTGTGTGTGTGTGTGTGTGTGTGTGTGTGTGTGTCTTTGAAAGGAGAACCCAGATGTGAGTATTGGGCTGTTCGGGGAGGGGCAGTGGTCCTTCCAGATGGTCCACTAGGGAGTGGGTTAAATATTCTCCCCCAGCTCACCCTGCTGCCGGGTAACACAGCCTCTCCGCCACACTCACTGCCCCCGGTTCCCTGGCCCCACCACGGCCGCACTAGTGAAGATGCTGTCTGTTCGCCCAGCGGGACATACATCTGAATCGTCCTCATGCATATGCACACACAAAATGTATACAGATAGTTTCAGCCCAGCAAAATAACCAGCGTCAGCGCATCTAAGATGAGACGTCACTATACATCAGTGCAACTGCGCAGTGCATTTTGGAGATTTATCTTTTTGTATTAATATGTACATATGCATAGTAGTTATGTTTTATTCATTAGTGAAGCTGCACAGTACCTAAACATGCATACACTTCTCTACATAATTGCCACATAAATTCTCTACATAATATTATTATTATATAATAATTAACCTAAAGCCTTAATGCCATGCATGTGTCTGTTGCTGCATGGCTGTGGTGTACAGAACAGTCCTTTCTGTCTTTTCTTTCTTTTCTTTTGATGTAGAAAGTTTGCTACATCAGCCCCGTTTGAGCCGCTCCACGGTTGGAGGTGGGTGGAGATGGGAGTCCCTGCCATCCGCATTGGAATTCATGCTGTAATTCATTAACATTTCCCAGCAGAAAGCATTCAGCAGACGCAACTGAGCATCTGATTCTCACCTTCGGCCATTTCCATGTGAAAGAGCTGAGAATCCTCTCTCCAGATCCCCCTCTCCCACCGTGGGCCGCTAAATTCTCCAGATCAGGCTCGGTAACCTCACCAGATTCCCCTCTCAGGCTCATAATCGCGGGCTCATAATCTGTCCGGATCCCCCTTTCTCACTGAGGGCCGGTAACCTCACCAGATTCCCCTCTCAGACTGTGGCCTCGCTATTGTAAATGAATCATAGGGAGGGGTAAATATGGGTTAATTGCCTCCCCAAAGTGGCCGGTGCACTCAAAGGAGGGTCACGCGGACATAATGGCACATTTTCCAGGCCATTGTGGTGCGTCGGGGCGAAGTGACTAGCATGGCTCCCCCTGTAGAACCTTTAGGAGGCTTTTAGTGATGAAGTGGAGGGTTTGCGTTGGCATGGTTTTGGAGGTCCTTGGCCTCTAGGATCGATTTGTCAGGAGGCCTCGTATCTATATGCAAAGCAGGCTTGGCTAGCACACTTGGCCCTTTTGCTGTGTGTGTGTGTGTGTGTGTGTGTGTGTGTGTGGCTAAGCTGCTAAGGGATTAGGGGCTGCCTATTGTTGCTCAAGCAGCCTGATGCTCTTATGCACAGTGATAGGAGCTCTGCCCCAGGCAGGAGGCCTGCTCTGATAAGATAGAAGCAGCATGCCTAGGAGACTGCTCTGTGTGTCTGTGTGTGTGTGTGTGTGTGTGTGTGTGTGTGTGTGTGTGTATTTGAATTGCGTGCATGAAGAAATCACTGTTTTTTTGTTTTTTGTCACTGTATCTGACGTAATAAATTCTTGCTGCCTAGCCGTAAGATCCACCCCCCACCCAGGAGAGTGAGTGAGTGAGTGAGTGAGTGAGTGAGTGAGTGAGTGAGTGAAGGAACAGGATTTGCCTCTGGGGATGTATCAAGGTAATGGGCCTGTTTGGAAAGCAAATCTCTCTCTCTGTTACACACACACACACACACTCACACATGATCATTCACTCACTGATGTGGTCTGTGTGGTTTTAGAGGGAGGGATCCTTTTCATCTCATTACCATCCACAGAAGATAGAGTAGCCCACTGACAGGGACTGGGGTCAGCACCCCTCCCTCACCCCTCACCCCACTCCCAGCCCCTTTGAAATGCTGATGATGAGGGGGTGACCCCCACTGCCCCCCGATGTGCTGTCCTCAGTGGGGCCTTGCGTTGGTCTGTCCACACCGCCCCTGCTCGTCCCCGCCCCTCCCCAGAGCGTCCCGTTCTGCCCGTCCTGCTGCGTTTGTCATGTCCTGAGTCAGGACCCTGCAAGCTGCACCTCTATGGCCTTTTGTTCCCACAGACCTGCTGGCTAAGCAGACGGTTTCAAATGGGCCATTAACATTTGAACCAGCGCTGCACGGTTCCCTGTTGCATCCAGCCTGGGCCGCAGCAGCTCAAGCACCACAGAGACCATCCCGCTGGCCAGTGCGTGTGAGGGACCCCGTATCCCATCTACACACACACGCATGCAATTTCACACCTGACATCTGATAAAACCCTGCAAACACTGCTGTAGCCATACTGCTAATGACACGTCCAATGTGGCTTAATCTGAGGTGTGCAAGAGTAATCTCTAATCTATCGCGTAATCTCTAATATCTATCGCATGCACTCTCCGGCTTTTAGTAACATGCATGCAACATGCATGTGAATACAGGCGCACACACACACGGTCTAGATATAAAGCCTTGAGCCCTGTGTTTGCGTGTGCATCTGTTATGATGCTGTAGACATGTTGATGCCAACACAGCTGAAGCAGCTGCATGAAGCTGTAAGTGTGGGCATGACCGACCCTGCCGCGCCTCACCATGACTCCCGTCCTGTCAGGAAGAGCCCAACTAATGCTACACGGTACATGCAAAAACGTGATGATGTAACAATACATTGTGATTGTGAACTTCCTTGTAATATTTGCACAATCTGGTTTGGTTACTGAGTGGCCAGTAGGATTTTGACTAATATTATTTGTATTGTTTGGCTGTGATATATCAGAACATCATTTGGTATGTCTGAAACTGCTCAGGACGTTCATAGCGCATACAAAAAAACTAAACTGGATTTTTTAGAGGGGTTTTTACATAGTGCAGCCTTCTGCAATTTTGTAAAGGACAATATCGCAATTATAATTAACAATCAATATATATCGTGCAGTTTCAAGGCCAGCTACAATATTTTAGCTCTAAATGTCATGTAGAGCTGTCGTGAATGTAGAAATTTGAAATGGTTCCAAAATCACACACACACACACTAGAGGAGAAAAGACGCCGTTAAAAGTGACCTGGCACTGAGAAGTAAATGTATGAATCCATCATTTGGTGTAGGGCCCTAAGAGTGCATGATCACAATAGGCCAAGAAGTTCTCCGGTCTCCCCCAGCCTCCATCATCTGGAGGACATCTCACAGTAGCTAATCCACACCATATGCCAACCCCGGCCAGAAGCATTACTCCCAGAACGCAGGCTAAACCGGGAGGCCAAGACACAAGCTGGGATGTTCCTGACTTCCTGAGCTTTTTTTTTTTTTTTTTGGAATCGTTTTAGTGATTGTATGATTTACCCATGTTTAATATAGTTGTATCTTATGCTTAGGACATTTGTGGGAAATGAATTTGATACAACGCAGATTGGTGGGCTTGCTGCTGCTTGTTGATATAGAATCACATACAAAAGATACTTATATTACAAAGGTCAATGCTGATAGATCTAATGATAGATCTAATGATTTTATAGCTTAATGTTATTGGTTACACACTCTGTAATTAGTAGCCAGTTATATGAGGGTACACACAGTGAAAGGTGCCTATTACAAGCAGTTTTGGCAATCATTAACAAGCTTGTTTTGTTGCAGTAGAGTTTTGGTGTTGAAGCAGTACAGGGTACATTGGAGCAGAGCATGTTGGGTAAAAAGAATCATGCGACCACCACAATTATGAAAAACAGCAGATGTGGCTATTTGAGGCTTGCTCTGTGCTAAAAATCTTCCACATCCAGGTCAGAACCCAAATGAACCAAGTCTAAGTAACCGAACCCTTTTGGGTGTGTGAGGAGATAACAACATTTGGAAACATATTATGATTTGTTTTACGAATGTACACAAATAAAAAAAAACACTCATTCGTTTCACTAACTTTACAAAGCTTTTAAAAAAGTAGCAGATAGCGACGTTGAGCGCGCAGGGCAGGTTCTGATCTTTAACATGCACTCGCTCTGTTAACAAATACAGTAAAGTTAATCCGGCGCAAGTAGCCCGGCTTTAATGGCAGGGATACAGTCGTCCATTTTTATTTCTGACTAAAGGTCAAGGCGTGTCAGCTGGGAGGGGACTGGGACAAGTGTCCTGTGTCCTGTGTGTGGACGCAGAGGGGACAGTGAAGGATGGAGCTATTTTCATGCTTATTTGAGGGTTGTGAGTGGGAGGAGGGGAGCTGAAGGTAATAAATAGTCTCAGCCTTTCAACTTGCCGGCAGGCTTTCTCATGCATTTCCTCCTACTGCCATAAAGTCTTTGAATTCCTAACGGCCCCCCACGGTCCCTCCCCCCTCCCCTGCGAGCATTTCATCTGGACTCTCACCCTGACTGCTTGAACCTCGGCAGACTCACAACTTTGCCTAATTTGCTCCTGTCTAAGACTCAACTAGTTCTCCTTGCCTGCTGGTTGTCATTCCGATTAGGATTTACTTGGGATACCTGGTTTGTTCTAGTTTAGCTTTCCTAGTTTAGCTCTGACTTCTAGCTAGATGGTTTACATATGTTTTAGAGGTTAATTAGATTGCACTAATGCAATTTAATGCCCAATGCAAAACAGGCCAGCGTTCTTGGTTTGTAGCCTTGGTTATGGTGTTTATCGGTGAAGATGTCTGCAGGCCTACAGAATGCACAACTGATGTCTCTCACACACACTCTCTCTCTCTCTGTTTGAATCGAACCACCTGTATTTCCAATCTTCTGTGCACAACTTGCAAAATGCAAGTCATTCTTAAATACTATCAACCAGATATGAGCATTTGGACATTTGTATGTGGTGTTGCCCAACCTTTGTGCGTAGTTTGTCGTCATGAGCTGTACTAGATGTCCAAGTGTTGGGTCGCTCCTGGAATGAAATTGTTGGCGTTCAGTTTTGAATTCCCTCATGCCGAGAGTTGCGTTGCGAAGGACGCGCTTGAATCGCATTGCATCTCACTGACATGAGCGACGTGAGGCGTTGTTTCCTGTGGACCATCTGTTCCGTCTACAGCCTTTCAGAGTCGTTAACTTTTTTTGTGATAGCTTTATTATGTTGCCACTGGCATGCTAAATCCTTGAGGAGGGTCGCATTCGTTTATTCAAGGTCGCGGACTTTGGCGTAACTCGGCGTCAAATTTAGGTTCATTCAGTTCAAGACAGTTTCCTTACTCCGAGGGAAAGACTCTGTTAAAATATATAGCTTTAATTGATATATGACTGATGCTGTTCATGCTGGCTCACGCCGCTCCCTGTGGAACGAGTTAAGTGCTTTTGGGCAGAATTATGTGAAACTCTTTTTTTAATAATTAGACTGAAAGCGCGTGTCAGGGGCGGTATCAATCACAGGCTGCACTTTGGTCGTTTCATTGCGTGATTCGAATCGGGGCGGATTTAAGGGGCACGTCCATTAATGGACGTGTTTTTTATTGAAAAAGGAGCCCTTTCGTGTAAAATCAATATTCTCCCTATTGCATGTCAAGGACAAAAATCCTAGCGCGGAAGCCGGAAAATAAGGAGCGGCTAATACATCGCTCCCCTGATGGATGGAGCTATCACTGGCTGGCAGCAGCCTTGGGGTGCCGGTCTGACTGATGCGGCCGGGCCGTTGCTTGACTATTCATTGTCTTGTTATGAACACTGCTCTCAAACTGCGGCGGTCTACGGCCCTTCCGCTGGGGGGTTTAGTAAAGTGGTGCGACTGCTCATGTTCTCCGGTTTGAATAGGCTACCTGCCGTAGTCTGCCTGTGAACTACCATTCAGCAAAAACAGCGAGACTTAATTTGGTATTTGATCCAAGTCCGTTCTGCAGGATATCGTGACATTATTCAAGTGTGTATGTGCGAGTTGCATTTCCCGGCGTGGCTAATAATATTTTGTAGATAGTCCTTATTGTTGCTCCCTTAAATAAGACACTGCGGTTCTTATTTTTTGCGTTTACCTTCCCCAGCACCGACACGAATGCAATCATAATTTGGATCTTTGCATTTTGTGTGGGCTGTTGTCTTCCAACATCACCTCTATCGTTAGTACTTTTTGGCTTGGTTTGCTGTTCGTGAAATAGCTGGACGTCAAGTTGAGAAGAATGGGAAGATTACTTTCGTCCATAACCAATGAGAGACGGAGGAAGGCAAAGGGGAGTTGTGAGTGAGCGGAGGAGGTGGGCTTTCTGCGCAGCTGCTGACACTCGTCAGACTTTGCGGTGTAGGGTAGCCTGGAGAATGAGCAGATCGGAGATACCCTTGAGACGGGTGCTCGTCTTGAAGCGAATCTGTCTGAAATAAGAAAAAAAGGACCGCGGAACGTAGGGGAGACTTTGAATTTGCCTGCTTGCTCCGTTTTGAGAAGTAGGACGAAGTTTTTCGCCGTGCCGTTCGTGGCGCTGCCTACGCACGGGAGATTACTGCCGAGACGTTTTCTGTCGTGGATGGGGACAGGTCCTGTGGAGTAAATATGAAACATAGTACGAGACTGTTTTGGATTTCGAAATCGCACGTTGTTTTGTTTTGAAACTAGCAACTCATCGGACTGCTGCTAAAACCCTTTTCCAACGCGATTTTGGAAGTACACGTTTTATACGGTTTTCTCGTGTCGCGCTAGCACAGCACCTTTACTTTTGCTACACTTGTATGCGCTTCAGTAAAGCTACGATTTCTGAACATTAATACGCACGTGAATGCGTTGCAATTATGCAACGACGACAAGCCAAATGATCTCAGGAATGCATCCATTTCATTATGGACTGTCGTCGAGTTTGTTAGGGTCGCTATCAGACTGACCCAGACAGTCCTGAGTTTTGTGTGCAGGCCAAGTTTTCGAGAGAATTTAGAGCAAATAACATCTCGTCACGCATCGTCTGTTTTAGAATTATCTTACGGAGTTGTCAGCCTACTTGTTAAGACGATTACATTTTAATCTTATATTTTCGAGCCCTCTGTTCGAAAACGAAGGTTAATACGGACAGCTCGAAGAGACTTTTTGGGGGGGAGAGTATTTAATTGTTCATCATGTACGAGAGCGTGGACGTGGTCGGGCTGACTCCTAGCCCTAACCCATTTTTAACCATGGATTACTACCACCAGACCCGCGGCTGTTTGATCCCGGATAAAGGCCTCGTGTCGGGATCGTCGCGAGGATACGGCACCTCTATCAGAAACCAACACTGGAGCGGCTCTAGTCATTGTAGGTGACGTTTTACCTCCTTTCCTGTGCGAACCGCAGTTTTCCAAAGTTGGATCGGTCCGTACGAAAGCACTTAACAAAACGCGTTGACTGTTTAATGTATACCTCCCGTGTTTGGTCTCGCGACTGTAGCTGGCCGGGGCTTCAGTGGGACAACTGGCTGCGTGCCAGCTGATGAGCGCGCGGCTTATAACTTTTACAGGAGGGACGAAGTTTGCAGCTACAGCTTAGAGATGTAGATAAGACGATTCAAGCAGTTTTCATTTTTAGCAGTGCATTATGCCCTGAACTGGGTTCGCTCGTTTTGCGCAGGATCTTTTTGTCTTGTTAATGTGTTTGTTTTGGGTGGGGGTGTACTTCTTGATAATTCATTAGCCAGTTTGCAGTCCATTGTACCTACAATTTGAGCACGTAGATTTTTTTTTCTGTGCAGCAAACCGTATCGAGTGGTTGTGTATGAAAAGTTTTAAAAGAATGATTTTCGAGATTTGTCGCACAGTAACGCAGTTCTGCGTGAACGCGCGTAGAAGCCACGCTATTTGGGTTCGTACTTGTCACAAGGTCTGGTAAGGTCTCGCAGCACGAATGTGACATTTCAGGGGACTGGATCTGCCCGGAAACACGGTCCCCAACGATTGTTTGGACGCGTCGACATCGGTAAGCTCGTGTAAGCCTGTTTGAGGGATGATTTGTTCTGCAGCTCAGTATTCTTTTCGTATGGAGAGTACCGCCACCAGTCGAAGTACTTACCCCAGCCCCCTTAAAGGAAAAACAAACCAGGAGGATCAGTGAGCCACAGAGGCGAAGAAAACGTGTTAATATTGTCACACACACACACACACACACACACACATATATATATATATATATATATATTAAATTAATTAGTTTATTATTTTTTTTACTCAAACACACTCATGGCTCCAACACCCCAACGAAGGCATTGCTGGACCATTGACCTGATGTCCGTGTTCCACGCACGCTCATTTACGTACCATTAATTGCATTATTATTATTACCTTTTGCAGTTTTTAGCCTTCCTTCTCCTGGCCATGGATTGCGGTATGATTATGCACACAAGTCTTCATTGTGATGATGCTGTATTTCCAGTTTTAGCTCCCCAAAACTAGGTTGGCTGAGCGGAGAGTGGCCGCTCGCCTTACAGAAGTGTGCCACGCGATGTTGTCATGCACACGCCATGCACTGTGTCTCTCACCAGTGTTACCAGACCCATGCTCATTACGTCACGCATGTGGCTAGAACTGCAATTTCCCTGACAGTAAAGGTCCGACAATTAAATTGGAACCACATGTGCTTCCATATTGGACTATTAAGTGTTTTAGTGTAGGGCTCTTACAGTCAGTCCAACACATCGCACAAAGGAATGTTTGACTCTTGATCATAAATTACTTGGTCCTCTTCAATATTATAACCAAATTAATGACACACGGTTTGGTATTTATAGAACTAATAAATACAGGTGCACACTTTGTAATTCATTTCCACAGTGCATTTTACTGAGGAGGATACTGTGGTCTTTCTTACTTCTGCATAGTGGGTTTTTTATTAACAGACTCTTTGACCTTCTTGCACAAGCTTTTGCCTGCGTGGTCACCAGGGAGAGGTGGGGCCTCCTGGCTGGTTTATGTAAGGCCCCACCCACCATCTGAGTGAAGGGAGGGGCTAGGGCTCACTGGATCTCAGGAGGGATCCATCACAGGCTGTTTGAAAAGCTCTCCATCACGCTGGCCGGCACCAGCAGAGTGACGGGAGGCAGACTTCTCTCCACACACGCACACACCCACCCAAATATATACGCACACAAACACATTTCCCCCATGAGACTGCTGTCAGCAGAGAACAGGCCCTTCTTCTGAAACAAATGTTTATTTATAAGAATAATGGTCTATGGAAATGGTAAAATATGGGTGTTTGAATTTATATTTCTAAAGTTATAAACATTCCACTGGTGCCATGAAAATGGTAAATGTTAAACAGTATTCAATAGGCAGATTATGGGGTTTGGGTGATTATGTGAAAGAGTCCTGCACTATATATATTTTGTGTGTGTGTGTACATAAATGTGTGTTCATAAATGCATACACACAAACACACTGTGTGGTACGTACAGTGGAGAAACTTCTGTTGTAGAAGCTGTTGGAGCTCTGGTGCTGTCCCTGAGGAGTTTCGCTGATCATTCTGCAGCGAATCAGTAGATATATGTACATGTCCTTCCTGCACGGTGAGCCTGCTCCTCTCGCTGGTGGAGCCCTTGGGAGCCTCAGGACCAGATAAATGCATAGGCTGATTAGATGGAAAAACAGACAGGTGGGCAGACGCGGTCAGGTGGACACGTGGATAGGCACGTAAAGAGAGAGGTTGATGTATGCGATTGCTTGAGGAGATATGAAGAGACAGAGGCCTGCTGTGTTATCCCGGTGAGGAAGTGATTATGCTTTACAAGGAGATGTGCCTTGTAAGAAGAACAGGAAGCAGACAGAGATGGCCTGTTCTGCCGAACCCCTCCAGGACCCCGGTCTCCGCTGACCCCTGTGTCACCGTGGAGCGGTGTATGTTGGTGCTTTGGCCTGTGTTAGCATTTCGCTGTGGAGTGGCGTGTGTTAGCATTTCGTTGCGGATCATTGGGTGTTAGCATTTTGCTGTGGAGCGATATGTATTAGCATTTCGTCGTGGAGAGGTATTTGTTAGCATTTTGTTGTGGATTGTGGTATGTGTCAGCATTTTGCTGGGGAGCGGTATGTATTAGCATTTCGCTGTGGATTGTTGTGTGTTAGCAGTGGAGAAGTATGTGTTAGCATTTTGCTTGCTGCCCTCCCTGCAGGCAGAGCTAGTCAGCACCTCACCGCGGTTTGGTTGCCTGGTCCGTGTGTTTGCTTCTCCTGATCTTAAATACAGAGCAGCACTCGTGCGGCTCCGGGAGCTGTAGCGGCTCTGGCGAAGGCGGTGTGTGTGTAGGGGTCCGGGCTGGGAGCAGCTGCTAGGAAAGTGGCCTTGGGCATTGTTCTGTGTCCTGTGGAGGGCCGTGAAGGAGCAGGGAAGGTTCTGCTTGTCCACGTCACATGGCACCTCTGAGTGTGCCATGATCCAGTCAATGTGAGATGCCCCCCACAGCTACAGATACTGCATAAACGCATGACCGCATACTGAACGCTCCGCTGCTGAAGGGGGTGAGGTATTGATCCTGGAGAGCTCCAAGGGCCTCCTCCAACCATTAGCCGCCCTCCACCAGCTGAGCTGGGCGGGAGGGTCGACCCAGATGGCTGGTAGGAAATGAGCGGTGAGCCGAACCGTGACTTCTGCTTTTGGCTCCGATGTTCAGAATGATGCGTGCACAGTACATCATACTGCATGCTCGCCTCAGGTCACAGCCCACGGGCTGCCCTTCCCCTCCGATTCCCCCCGATTGAAGCGCTCTGTAATTAAAACTGAGGAAAGGCATCGCTCTTGTACCA
Organism: Brachyhypopomus occidentalis; assembly: GCA_020368025.1. Classification (NCBI taxonomy): domain Eukaryota; kingdom Metazoa; phylum Chordata; class Actinopteri; order Gymnotiformes; family Hypopomidae; genus Brachyhypopomus; species Brachyhypopomus occidentalis. The sequence goes on along the minus strand of JAGXOD010001359.1, from coordinate 215,047 downwards.
ACACAGGACCAGAGTGAGGGGATTTCACAACACATGGCGCCCTTCCAGATTGTGCCGCTGGCGGTGGCTGGACTGTGCTTTAACTCTTCTGACGAGTGCACGCCAAACCACAGGCTCCTGCCTCGTGCACATGCACCACACTCTTGCTCCGCTCCTGTGGAACCACACGGGTTCCTAAAGCACGAAGTATTTGGGATGTCGGGCTTTTTGTCTTGGTCACGTGTCTGGTTGTGCAATTTTGTTGAGGGAGTGTGGAATTTCTGCAGTCAGGAAAACGGAGTGTTTGGCTGCGTATGCGCACACACACAGACAGCAGGAGCTGAGCGTGGATGAAATGCGGAACGATCCCAAAATGACATGGTTCGGTGGCGAGCCGTACCTGGACAAGGACGGCTTTTCGGTTCTATTTGTAAGCTCTGGATCATTGGCGTGGCGTGCGGTTTGACGGTGGGCGGAGCCTCTAAGGCCCCGGCCACGCGCACTTGCCTCTTCTTCCTCTTTGATTATGTATATGGGAAAATAAGACAGACGCTGGTCAGATATTGCCATGCCGGACAGATGTTTTCTGATGTTTTTCACATCTGGTATGAGACCCCTCTGATCAGTCTGTGGGGGACTGGGATTCAAACCCCATCCAGGCTAGTGCTATGTTACACCAATAAGAGTCCTTGGGCAAGACTCCTAACACTACATTCACAGCCTCTGAAACATGCTTGAAATTGTAAGTCACTCTGGGTAAGAGTGTCTGCCAAATACATAAAAAAAGTGGCGGTCTATTGATAGAACATGATATCAAGCACATTCCAGGGCTTGATTTCCAAGGGAAAAAACAACAGGACTTCATTGGGGGAGGCACTTAAAATCGCAGTGCAGGGGAAGGGGGGCGTCTTTTGTGTTGCCGGTCATAAAACGTCAAGGCAGAGAGAGCAGAAGGAGAAGGTAAGATGGGCCATAACCACAGGCTGTAAAAAAAAAAAAAAAAAAAAAAGAAGGTGGCTGAAGGCTGAAACCTGTTCTGGCTGGGTGCCAGAGGGGGTGGGGCTAAACAACCATGCACAGAGCCTGGGAGGTGGGGCTGACCAGCAAGTTGTGAAGGATAGTGGGCGTGGCTGGGCGGTAGCTTGAGGGGGCAGAATGCGGGAGGGGCTAGCGTGCAGCTCAGGGATTGGAGAGGCCTAGCACGATGGGCGTGTGGAACTTGCAGGTGTGAGGCCAGGCCACCTGTCCACCTCCTGGCTGGAGCTGTGGTGCGAGTGAGAATGAACACCCTGACCTAACGAGGCGAAGGCGGAATTGTTGGAGTGGCTCCTTTACCCAGGGGGCACCTCCACAAGAGTCACCACGCAGCGAGAGCAGGAGCGGTTAAGGATGAAGGATCCGATGTGTTCGAAGGATCGCAAAGTCTTAACCGAGCGTACGACGCTGCCCTGGAGTTCCTGCGTGTTGTGTTCATTGTGCTGAGTATTATGACTCTCATGCAGGTAAAGGATGTAGGCAAGTGGTGTGGAATGTGTGGTGGAGCGCGTCAGAGGGCTTATCTGCTGTTTGCCTAGGGGTGTGTGTGTGCATGTTATGCGTAAATGATCAGTTTGCAGGGAGATGCATCGCCCTAAAATATGTTACCCTGAAGTGTGTTTCCATATGGTGTGTTACCCTGACATGCATTACCGTAAGGTGTGTTACCCTGATGTCCGTAACACTGAAGTGTATTACCATAAGATGTGGTGTCCCATGATCCCATGATGGTGGGGGGGTGGGGTGGAGCTTGAGAGTTGTGGACGGCGATCCTCTGAAATGCAGAGTGAAAGGGGTTGCTGGGGTCAAATCGCACTGAAGACACTGTAAACTGATCCTACCATGCTGGTCTCAAGGAGTGAGGAGTTTGACCTTTGACCCTGTTTGAATTCTTTCCCTCTGTCTCCCTCTTCCTTCTCTAAACTAATTAATGTAAAATTGACAGTAATGGTGGATATGAAAGGAAGGACTATATCGGTTGCTTGGCAGTACATGGACCAGGCTAGTTGTGCTGTTCCTCTTCTGTTATGGCAGTTACAGATAAACTGTCCTAAGTCAGTGGTTTCTCAGTTTTCTGAGAAAGACTTTATTTTTGGTGATTAGAGATTTGGTTTAGGGATTCGGGGACCATGGCACTAAATTTTGGCTCCGTCTTCTTGCTCTCTCTAGTCTTTGGGGTGTTTGTGTTTTGTACATGAAAGAACAAAGTGTCTCTCCGTTTCTCCTGCTCATATAGATTCCGTGCTCTCTCGTCAGCCAGGTTTTCTGTGTTATGCTGTTTCAGTGGCCAGGGTTTGATCACTGATTCTGTACATTATTTAAACCTGTCTCTGTTGCCATTGGTTTTGATGAGATACTCTGCTCATTTGTACGGGTGCTCAGGCACATCATAACACACTTGCTGCCTCTGTTTCTCTCTCCCTCCCTTTCTCCCTCTCTCTCTCTATCTCCCATCTCTCTCTCTTCCTGTCTCTCTCTCCCTGTGTCTCTCTCGCTCTCTCTCTCTCTCTCTCTCTCTCTCTCTCTCTCTCTCTCTCTCTCTCTCTCTCTCTCTCTCTCTCTCTCTCTCTCTCTCTCGCTCTCTCTCTCGCTCTCTCTCTCTCTCTCTCTCTCTCTCTCTCTCTCTCTCTCTCTCTCTCTCTCTCTCTCTCTCTCTCTCTCTCTCTCTCTCTCTCTCTCTCTCTCGCGCTCTCTCTTTCGCTCTCTCTCTCTCTCTCTCTCTCTCTCTCTCTCTCTCTTCATCTGTGTTCTTTTGGATGCCTTCCCAATCCAGTCTCCACAGCAGGCTTCTGGAGCTGAATGGAGGTCATTGGCTGTTGGTGGGGAAACACACAACTTTGCTGAGCTGCGTGAACGTCTCTCTTCACTAGTGTGGAAGGCATCGTTCTGGCCCTTGGTCGTCTCCCCTCAGGCCCCTGCTCTGTGTGTGACTGCCTCGAGTACATTTTTGCACTGCTTCAGTTGTTGGCTTCTCCAAACATCTTAAGGCACTGGTTTAATCTCATTACTAACCTTGATCTAATCAACTGCTGTTTCTCTGTTTGACCTGGCCTGGTGGCCTGGTGTGAGTTTGTGTGTGTGTGTGTGTGTGTGTGTGTGTGTGTGTGGGTGGGGGGGGGTCGTCTGGTGTGGATGACTTGCGTCTGGCCAAGTGTGTACATTTTTTTTTGTCTGGCCTGGTGTATGTGTTAGGCCTTATGTGATGTGGTGTGTGTGTGATGAGTCTGGCTGTGTGTGTGTGTGATGGGTCTGGCTGTGTGTGTGTGTGTGTGAGAGTTTTGGTTTTGCTGTGGTGGCGGGCTGGCGGATTGCCGTGCTGGTGTTTGTCTGTTAAACCATGCTGGGAGTCATGGGGGAATGCAACTCACACCACCATCACCTCCTCACACCACCACCACCTCCCCACACCACCACCAGCTCCTCACCTCTGTCTGTGCTGCAGACGTTCCTCCCACCAGCCTCCTCTGTGCTGCCCAGGAAGCCCATAAAAATGTGGCTTAATGGGAGAGTGGCAGGCCCTGGGGCTTGGCGGCGGCCTGCTGCAGGAGCGTGCTTGCGGTCTCCGCTGCGCCGTGGCCAGACCTGCATGAGGGCAGCGCTCGTGTGCGCCGGGGCCAGCAGCTGTCCGCCCTGCACAGAACACTGGGTCCATACCGGCCCGGCCGTTGGGCCCTGCTCTGTTTGTTTATATTTAGGACCCTGGGCAGCCTGTGATGCGGGCGGGCAGGAGTGGGGTGTTTTTTTTTCCGTCTTAATTGTGTGTTTGAGTTTTCTTTTAACCTGCCTTCAGTACATTTAGACATGTGGATGTTAATTTGAGATTTTAATGTGCAGGCAGTAAAATCCCTTTTCTGGCAAAGACCCAGGGCTGCTGGGAAGTTTGTCAGGCGTGTGCTGAAGGGATTACAGGGCCCCTTTGAAGCAGTGGCACCGTAGCTGGAGATGTTCTAGATCCAGAGGCCTTCGGTCTCCTGGATAAGATCTCTGGGGAGGTCGTGAGCTGGTGAGAGGTCATGTGATCGACGGATGTCCCCGTCATGCGCTGTCCCTGCCATGCTCTGTCCCTGCCATGCTCTGTCCCTGCCATGCTCTGTCCCTGCCATGCTCTGTCCCTGCCATGCTCTGTCCCCTTGGAGTGGTTGAGGTGCTGCTTCAAGAGTTGCCGTTCTAAGGTGTAGTAGTGCGACCAGTATGTGCCTTCTGCCTTGTGCGGTCTACACCAGGTGAAATGGATCCTGCAGCTCACCTGGTCGAGTAGGTCAAGCGAGGTGACGGCAACACCAAGGTCATGGGTTTGGTTCCCAGGAGCCGTATGGTAATACTGAGAAATACGCAAGTCTCTCTGGGTAAGAATGTCTGCCCAATGTTGTAAATAAATGGACAGGAAGGCAGGAAAGCAGTGTCAAACCAGAAGTAGAAGAGACAAACCCAGAGTCTACCCCACACTGCTGCACCTGTACAGGAGAGACAAACCCAGAGTCTACCCCACACTGCTGCACCTGTACAGGAGAGACAAACCCAGAGTCTACCCCACACTGCTACACCTGTACAGGAGATACAAACCCAGAGAAACAGAAGTGTTTATTGGTTTACACAAAAAAAATGTCATATTGATCTGCTTGCTTATTTTTTTTTTCTTCATTTCTTCCTGTAAATTCTGACATTATTTATGACTACTGGACCTCTCAGGGTATTGATTAGAGAAGTGACCTTTGACTCGAGTCTGGAGCCCTGTGAGGAGGAAGGGTGTTTCGTGGAGGGAAGTTGTTGGGAGGGGTGGGCAGTGCTGCGAAGCGTTCCTCCCACAGCAGTGTCTGCTCACGAGCCAAGCTCACCCTGGCCTCTGTCCTGAGTAACGGGACCTCTTCAGGCTCCGGCATACCGTCCCGCAGCTGTGTGTCCCGCGCTCCTGCCCTGGCTGTAGGAAACTCCGAGCTACACTGAGCTAAGAGCAGCTGGCGGCGGCGATCTGGCCTCCTCCTTCCTGTGTCACACCAACGCGACCTCCGACCCCCAGCTCCCACTCGCTGGACTCTGTCCTGGTCCTGCATGTCAGCGCAGTGACTCTGCGCTTTCCTACTGCAGCTGACAACTGCTGCCCCCTGTGGTAGTGATGGGGGACAGCGGTCCTGAAGCCCCCCGGGGGGAGGAGCGGCGGGACCTTATTGGCCTGCCTGCATCCACGTGGCACATCAGAGACACGCTCGACGCATCACATACAGGTGCTAGAATGGAGCGGTGCACACACGTGCGACTCACCCTGCTCCCACACACACATGCAGGGCTAGAATGGAGCGGTGCACACACGTGCGACTCACCCTGCTCCCACACACACATGCAGGGCTAGAATGGAGCGGTGCACACACGTGCGACTCACCCTGCTCCCACACACACATGCAGGGCTAGCCCAGGCAGCTGGGGCCTGGTCCTTGCATATATGTGTGAAGGTGCTGTGAGCGAGTTGGCAGGGTGGTTTTACATGTCAAAAAATCTCCTTTGCGTTTCAGGTTTTTTTTTTTTTTTTTTTTTTTTTTTTTTTTACACGCGTGGTTTAAACAAAAGCCGTTGCGTTCCTACAGTGCTGGTTACTGGTTTAATTTTGCGCCTCGTATGCAGGAAACCGAACCTATTTCTTGGATTGTCATACTTAAATTCTGCTATGAAGTAAAATGTGCAGGTATAAATAAAGACGTGGTGTTGGGCTGCTTTCACACGCCTGGGTCTGAGGGCCGTTCAGCTGTCTTGTGGCGTCTCATTAATGGTGCCATGTACCATCTGACACAATGAGGGCAAAACGGACTCTTAAATCTAAAGCCCGACGCTAAGAATGTAGGTTTTCAGACGTAAACCAGCAGTCAGGAGACCTGAAGTCTTTAAGTGGCCTGTTTATTGTGCCGTGGCATATATTTCAGAGCTTAAAGCTCTTGGGCCCTGTGTCTTAACCTTTTCCCACTCTGGACTTCCCCCTCACAGCAGAACACCAGAAGCTCTGATCTGGACTAGACAATTTGGACATCAAAGCAGAACAGCAAACTGACAAAATTTCATCCTGTCTACATCTCACCAGGTCTCTAGTAAAAGGAATGCCTTGTAGCTGTCCCTTATCAGCCAATCCGAGGCAAGGGGAGGGGCTTGGGAGAGCATGAGTCACCAGGTTGGCAGGAGCTGTATCAGATCAAGTCCTGTGACTCACTGGCACACTGGTGCTAAGTGACCTACATTGCCATCTCATTTGAGTGTTTTTCATCCCCCCCCCCAAACACACACACACACCTACTCAGTTTCTCTCTCGCTGTCTCTCTCTCATATTGCAGTAATGATAGCATTAATGATCACTCCCTGGGATGTGTTTGCAGCTATTCCCTTTCCTGACTAATTTAGCTTTGAATAACAAAAAAAAAGATCTCTCCTGTGATGGCAAGGAGGTGTGTGTGTGTGTGTGTGAGAGAGAGGGTGTGTGTGTGGTGTGTGTGTGTGCGTCTGTGTGGTGTGAGTGTGTGTGTGACAGGCAGGGTGTAATAGTCGTAGCAGGATGTGCTTTTTCCCAGGAGAGCTCCAGTCTCTAGCACTGCCAGCTAGGCACTCGTTTTCTTTCATCCTCTGCCCTATTTTTTCCCACCTCTCACTCATACACTGTCTCCATCTCTCCTTCCCTCTCCCACTCCCTCTCTCTTTGACACAAACCCACCATCTCCTTTCTTTCTTCCAACACAGTCTCTCATACACACAGTTTCTCTTATATTCTCAATCTTTTCCTCTCTCCACCTGAGCTGTCACTTGTGCTAGCACACAGCTGTCTCTCTTTCCGGATTGCTGTTGGGGAATAACTCAATAAGTATTTTTTGTACCTCGGCTCTGTCTGTTTACAGCTTTCTCCTCCACTATTTTATGTATTCCCCCCCTCACAGTGTTGTTTGGTGTAGAGCCGGTGCTGCTGGGAATGCACTTCTGTAGCAGCCTGAACCCACTAAACCCACACTCACTGGCCCTTAACTAAACCCACACTCACTGGCCCTTAACTAAACCCACACTTAAATACATCAACATTAACTGGTCTTTAAATACACCTTAAATAAACCCCAATCTTGTCTAAAACCAAATGATTGAACCTAAATTCAAATTCATATCTGGGCCTTAGCTAAACCCATTTGTACTGGGCCTTAAACCATTTTTGCTGGACATTAACTCAACCCATTTTCTGGGCCTTAACTAAACTCAATCTGTCCTGCCTGAAAGCAGCATGTGCCACTCACCCCGCCCTCCCACTCACCCCGCCCTCCCACTCACCCCGCCCTCCCACTCACCCCGCCCTCCCACTAACCCCGCCCTCCCACTAACCCCGCCCTCCCACTAACCCCGCTCTCCCACTAACCCCGCTCTCCCACTAACCCCGCTCTCCCACTCACCCCGCTCTCCCACTAACCCCGCTCTCCCACTAACCCCGCTCTCCTCCCACTAACCCCGCTCTCCCACTCACCCACCCACCCCCCTCTCCCCTCCCACTCACCCCGCTCTCCCACTAACCCCGCTCTCCCACTCACCCCGCTCTCCCACTAACCCCGCTCTCCCACTAACCCCGCTCTCCCACTCACCCCGCTCTCCCACTAACCCCGCTCTCCCACTCACCCCGCTCTCCCACTAACCCCGGCCCAGCTGCCTGCACAGGCCCCCCGTCCTGGACACTGAGGTGCAGGCTGCTCTATTGGGGACAGCGTTTCTGATTAGTTCATTTGTAGTTCCTGCCCGGGCGGTGTGTGTTGTGAGGGGCGCTCTGTTGCTAGGTGTCATGCTGTTACATCATTAACTGGAATGCCTGTGAGCAACTTCGATCACTACAGTGTAACGTTCGGAAAAACAGACGGTATTCCCAAAGCGACTGGCTATGGCAGAATACTTGACGGTGTCCTGGATTCACATGTATTTCCGTGTCACTCTCTCTCTCTGTGCTTTCTCTCTGCTCTCTCTCCTCTCTCTGTGCTCTCTCTCTGTTCTCTCTGTGCTCTCTCTCTCTCTCTCTGCTCTCTCCTCTGTGCTCTCTCTCTTTTCTCTCTCTGCTCTCTCTGTGCTCTGCTCTCTCTCTCTCTCTCTCTCTCTGCTCTCCCTCTCTCTCTCATGCAGTGTGGTAGTAAGTGTGTGGTGTACTGTGATGACCTTTAGTAACCTGCAGAGAGCTGCAGGTCACCTCTGCAGAGCTTGTGCAGGTGTGTGTGTGCTGTTGGTCTGCTGGCTGGGAAGGTTTTGGCTTTGTTTACTGGGTTCGGCAGAAAGCTCCTCCAGCAGTAAAATGATCAGGCTCTTGTATGGTATTGTTTCAGAAACACATGCTGTATTATGTTTAGTATATTGCTCTTATGCTACGGAATTGATATAATCAGCAGAGAATATGCCTCTAAAAGTATGCTTGGATGGCAGTGTGAGTTGTGCGAAACTTAAGCCCTAAGCCCTTCCTGTGTGTGTGTGTGTGTGTGTGTAAGAATGTATCATATCTATATTTCTTATTTATATAGATATATTCTTATATATACTTACATATATATATATATATATATATATATATATATATATATATATATATATATGTGTGTGTGTGTGTGTGTGTGTGTGTGTGTGTGTGTGTGAGTATGAGCGGATGCAGCACTGCAGCACTGCAACTGTGCAAATGTTTTTATTTCTACATATGTGTTATGGAAGGAGTGTGCATGCGTGTTTGCGTGTGCTTGTGCACGCATGTGCATGTGAGACCTGGGCCAGTTGCAGACTGCAGGAAACGCCCTGCCGACCCCGACGCACCTGGGTGCTGGCGCACTACAGGTATAGCTGCTCCACCTGCTACACCTGCTGTTTGGGCCCGATCCAGTTCTCCACCCACCCACACAGCTGTGGACCACAGGACTGCCCTGTGGCCTGTTCGCTCTGGCTCCACAACAACCTGCCGGGTGGGGTTAGGCCGAGGCGTGGGCAGTTGAGGTGGTGTAGCTTGGGTGTTTGGGTGTAGCTGTGTCTGCCCCGGGGATCAGGGGGTGGTGCCACCACCTTTGGCATGGGGGCTCCGTACTACTGGGCGGAATCCAGCAGACCGGAAAGACAAAGGTGCATTTGTGTGTGTGTGCGTGTGTGCGTGTGCGCGTGAGAGCGTGTGAGAGATGGAGAGAAAGATGTAGCAACAGATGAGTGAGAGAAATGTGTGCAAAGTACACACACAAAGCACACACCCACTCCTGTTGGACCATGGTGCTTTCTGCGCTCTCGTGTGTGTTTGCACACCCTGTGTTGCAGTGTGCAGGTGAGATATTCTTTATTGCCATAGATTTGGTGAATGTGTACGTGTGAGAAGGCAGGTCTGCCTGTGGGGGTGCGGTTGGTGTCACGTTTGCATGTGCGCTTTGTTCTGTCTGTGTGCCGTGTGTTTGTTACAATGGATTAAAGCAAAATAGTCCTTCCTAGTTCAGCGCGCGATCTGCTTTTGCCATAATACTGGAAAGGATTGTGGAGTCTCTCCATCCCCATTCCAGCCCAGTCCTCCCAACGTCCTGTATCCAGATCCTCAGGATTTACTTTTAGTCCTCGTGGATCGGAGGCCCGAACTCCCTCCATCCATTTACCTCTACAAGGACAGGCGGCGTTTCCTTCTCCCCCGCTGAGGACACGACGGCTCTGCGCATATATACCCTGGAGAGCGGCTTCCTCTGCTGGTGACAGCAGCCTGGATTGCTGAGGGTTCTGCTAGCGCTTCCTCTGCCTGTCACAGCTTTATTAATTAAAGGCACGAGAGTAGAAACGGGGACAGAGCGATGGTGACGGACAGACGGGGTTTGTGGGCCGCTGTTGTGTGGCTGCGCCCTACCTGTCTGCTCTGCCTGTCTCCTCAGGGGGTCTCACTCACACACACACACACACACACACACACACACACTACTCGAGTCTCCTCAGGGGGTCTCACTCCACATACACACACACACACACACACACACACACACACTACTCGAGTCTCCTCAGGGGGTCTCACTCCACATACACACACACACACACACACACACACACACACTACTCGAGTCTCCCTCAGGGGGTCTCACTCCACACACACACACACACACACACACACACACACACTACTCGAGTCTCCTCAGGGGGTCTCACTCCACATACACACACACACACACACACACACACACACTACTCGAGTCTCCTCAGGGGGTCTTACTCCCCACAGGTCTGCGAGACGCAGCACTTCAGGATATTTGAGGTACAAAATCCTTCATGGGTAGATTTTAATAGCTTGATCTGATCTCTGTTCCTATGGTTGCAGCACATTTATGAAGACGTAGTGCGTTGGTATGGACAATGTTGTTTTGTTGTCGTCCCTTTTTTTTATTTTTTAACAAACAAAGCTCGTGCGTAGGCCGTTCTGATGCCCTCAGCTAAGAGACTGGGTGAGCTTTGCCTGCTGGGTTTCTGTCACGCCTCTGTGATTACTGATGCTGTTGGGCAAAATGTTCATTTTAGACTTAGTCGTTACATTACACGTCTGGATCGGATGTTCACATGCCTGCGATGTGAATGGAGTGATTTGGAAGAGAGGCGCTTTGATCCTCGCTGTAGGACACGTATGCTGCTCCGCCCGGGGGGGGTGGCAGGGCGGGGTGGCATGTGAAAGGTGGGACATTCATGCGTGCGTTAAACCGGCCCCTCTTCTCTCTCTCTCTCTCCAGCCGTGGAGACGCAGAGCACCAGTTCCGAGGAGATCGTTCCCAGTCCGCCGTCCCCGCCCCCGCCGCCTCGTGTCTACAAGCCCTGCTTCGTGTGCCAAGACAAGTCATCGGGCTACCACTATGGGGTCAGCGCCTGTGAGGGCTGCAAGGTAACGGCCACCACCCGCTGGGACCACCCACCACACACCACCCGCTGGGAGCATCCTCCACCCACCACACAGCACCCACTGGGACCACCCTCCACACACCACACACCACCCGCTGGGAGCATCCTCCACCCACCACACAGCACCCACTGGGACCACCCTCCACACACCACACACCAACCGCTGGGACCATCCTCCACTTTCCAGGTGTCTCTTTCTCTCCTGAAAAAACTTTGCAGGTTTTTGATGAGTGTTCCAGGTGGGTGTGGCCATACCTCTACACCTACACCACCACACCCCTACACCACCACACTCCTACTCTCTCACTCTCACACAACCAGAGTTCCACTGCACGGTTCATTGGGCAGCAATATAAACCCCAAATACCTGAAATACCTCAAATTCTTATTTTGCTCAGATTTCTCAGCACTGCCCTCACTGAGACACACACACACACACACACACATACAGACAAAGAAATCTAATCCACCCCTGGCACAGTGGTGAAGCCTAGCCCTCGGGTTCTGTGCTTTTCTATAATTGAAGAGCAGTGTTGTACAGGATGTGTGCTATGTGGTCATGGTCCACTCATAGGTGTGAGCCTGGCGACCAGAGACACAGTGGTCAAGCTGTCCCCCTGTGGACACGCAGGCACACGCCACCAGCACACAGTGGTCAAGCTGTCCCCCTGTGGACACGCAGGCACACGCCACCAACACACAGTGGTCAAGCTGTCCCCCTGTGGACACGCAGGCACACGCCACCAACACACAGTGGTCAAGCTGTCCCCCTGTGGACACGCAGGCACACGCCACACGCCACCAACACACAGGGCAGATCACGCCCCAGCCACACATATGTGTGTGTGTAGGAGTATATCATGATGAATGAAATTTACTAACATCCACACTCCCTGCACTCCTGGCCACATGTGCACACTGCCAGCTACGCGCACACACCCACCTACACACACACACACACACACACACACACACACACACACACACACACACCCCCTCCTCTCCTCCCCTCCCTCCCCTCCCCTCCCCTCTCCTCCCCCTCACCTCCCTCCCCTCACCTCACCTCTCCTCCCCTCCCCTCCCCTCTCCTCCCCTCACCTCTCCTCCCCTCCTCCCCTCACCTCTCCTCCCCTCTCCTCCCCTCCCCTCCTCCCCTCCCCTCCCCTCCCCTCCCTCCCCCTCCCCCCCTCCTCCCCTCCCCCCTCCCCCCCCCCTCCTCCCCCTCCTCCCCCCTCCCCCTCCCCTCTCCCCCCCCCTCACCTCTCCTCCCCCCTCTCCTCCCCTCTCCTCTCCTGTTCTTTTGTTTCAAAACCAAAACCTCAGCACCCTTCTGCATGTGTACTGTTCTACCAGAGAGTGGGTCACATGTACTGGATTTTCTTTTAGTTTCATTTACCTCAGCATTCTCTGTCTTTTCAAGTAGAATTCTGAAACATTTATATGTAATTTAATCAGCTGGTCATGGGGGCTAGACAGCCCAAGCTTGCTGTGTGTGTGCGTGTGCACATGCGTGCGTGCGTGTGTGTCATTCCTCATGTGTGTGTATAGCACTCTGTGTTGTGCGTGTATTGCTTTCTCTGTGTGGGTGGTGCTCAGTGTGTGTGTGCTGGAGTCTCTGGTGCTCAGTGTGTGGACGTGGGGTGATGTCTCTGTGGCTTGATCACCAGCAGGTGGCGCTGTCATCAGACCAGCTGAAATGCTCCTGGAAAAAACATCTGCACGTTTACTCATACACTCCTCCACACACACTGACATCTTCCTCTGGTGTGTTCTCTTCATCTTCCATCAGTTCATGTGCATGTGCATAAGCGTGCGCGTAAGCGTGAGCATGAGTACTCCCCAGTGCATGTGTCAATGTGAGTGTGTGAATGTGTGTGTGTGTGAGTGCATGCTTGTGTGTGTGAGTACATGCTTGTGTGTGTGAAAGCATGTGTGTGTGTGTGTGAGAGAGAGAGAGAAACTATCCCCCAGTGTGTATATGTGTGTGAGTGCGTGTGTGTGGGTGTGTGCGTGTGTGAGAGAAAGAGAGACTATCCCCCAGTGTGTGTGTGTGTGTGTGAGAGAGAGAGACTTTCCCCAGTGCATATATGTGTGTGAGTGCATGCGCGAGTGTGTGAGAGAGGGACTATCCCCCAGTTTGTGTGTGTGTGTGTGAGAGAGAGGGACTATCCCCCAGTTTGTGTGTGTGTGTGTGTGTGTGTGTGTGTGTGAGAGGGACTATCCCCCAGTTTGTGTGTGTGTGTGTGTGTGTGTGTGTGAGAGGGACTATCCCCCAGTTTGTGTGTGTGTGTGTGTGTGTGTGTGTGTGTGTGTGTGAGAGGGACTATCCCCCAGTTTGTGTGTGTGTGTGTGAGAGGGACTATCCCCCAGTTTGTGTGTGTGTGTGTGAGAGGGACTATCCCCCAGTGTGTGTGTGTGTGTGTGTGTGTGTGTGTGTGTGTGAGAGGGACTATCCCCCAGTTTGTTTGTGTGTGTGTGTGTGTGTGTGTGTGTGTGTGTGAGAGGGACTATCCCCCAGTTTGTTTGTGTGTGTGTGTGTGTGTGTGTGTGTGTGTGAGAGGGACTATCCCCCAGTTTGTGTGTGTGTGTGTGTGTGTGTGAGAGGGACTATCCCCCAGTGTGTATATGTGTGTGAGTGTGTGTGTGTGTGTGTGTGTGTGTGAGAAAGAGAGACTATCCCCCAGTGTGTGTGTGTGAGAGAGAGACTATCCCCCAGTGCATATATGTGTGTGAGTGCATGCGTGAGTGTGTGAGAGGGACTATCCCCCAGTTTGTGTGTGTGTGTGTGTGTGTGTGTGAGAGGGACTATCCCCCAGTTTGTGTGTGTGTGTGTGTGTGTGTGTGTGTGACTATCCCCCAGTTTGTGTGTGTGTGTGTGAGGGACTATCCCCCAGTGTGTTTCTGAGCACTCCGGCTCTGCCCTCCTGTAATTAAAGCCCGTGTGAGTGAGTGTCAGGCTCTCCCTCCCTGCTGGCCTCATCTCTCACCTCTCTGTGCCCGCCGGCTGCTCCTCGCTAAGCAGCCCATTACGGGCTTCACCCCCCACCCCTCCAGCTCATCATACTGTCATACTGAGAGATTACACCGCCAAACCCAGGCTGGGTTCACTCAGCCACAGCGCCTGCTAGTGGCAGATATGTGTCAGTGATATTATCTGGATAGTTTATTGCATTATCCAGCACAGGCCAGTAAATGGGGTTGTTGTGGCCGTGCGCTGTGGTTGATGACTGAGTTCATCTCCCTCTCTCCTCTTCTTCTGTGGTGCAGGGCTTCTTCCGTCGGAGTATCCAGAAGAACATGGTGTACACGTGTCACCGTGAGAAGACCTGCATCATCAACAAGGTCACGCGCAACCGCTGCCAGTACTGCCGCCTGCAGAAGTGTCTGGAAGTGGGCATGTCCAAGGAGTGTGAGTGTCACCACGGCAACCCAGGGCATGCACAGACACACACACACCCCCGCTTGCACTGGAATGGGTGTGTGTAAGGAGTGTTTGTGTCCCGCAGGCCCACTGGCCCCGCCCCTTCCTGCACACTTCTGTTCCTGTTTGCCCTCTGACCCTGAGTGCCATCTTTAGACCTATTAAGATTTGGAGCAACCAAAAACTCTCAAGATTTCTCCAGCAGAGTGTTTTTGCACACTAGCTCCTCCTGGTGGCAGTGTGTGTGTCTGCTTTGTTGCACCAACTAGCAAAAACAAGTATGATGTTGTAATATATTTAGAAGGGTGTGTGTGTGTATGTATGTGTGTGTGTGTTAGGGCAACTCTTGATTAAGGTCTGACTTAGAAGGCGCAGAGCCAGCAGGTCATGTGATTCCTGACCTCTGTGCTGGTGCCTGTCAAGTATGTTTGCTGCGTCTGTCCTTCCCCTCTGCCAGCCTGTCTGACCTTTGACCTCCGTTTACCAAGCTGTTCCAAGGTCTGAGCAGAAGCCCTTCTTGGCCTTTGTCTTGCTTTTAGGTTGTAGACTTTAGACTGGTGAAGAAATCCATTGGCATTCAATTATTAAAATTCAACTTTTAACCGAAATTTGCCCATTTCTGAATGATGAAAAATATTTTATGGTAATGATTGTGTTTATACTTCTTATTATTATTACTATTATGACCTATTTATTATCACAACAAAAATTCAAAGAAAAAAATCATTAAAGACAAAGGCAATAAATACCATTACATTGAAGAACTAGAAAATACCTGAGCAAGAAGAGCTTCCAGCTCACCTGCCCCTACACCTTGCCTGCCCCTACAGCTCACCTGCCCCTACACCTCACCTGCCCCTCCAGCTCCCCTGCTCCTACACTGTACGTGCCCCACCAACATAATCCTACCACTAGTGAATGTTCTGGAACTCTGATGCCAGTGAAAAGGTTCTGCTGTCGCGGCTGTGAGATTTGACCACTGTGTGCATCCTCTTCCTCTTTGTCCTGTCCAGCTGCTGTTGAGCTGACACGACGTGAGGGCAGAACGCTTTACAATCATTCCTCCAGATAGATTGTTTTTTGAAATATCCTCATCTCCCACACCCTTTCTCCTTATTAATGCATGTTCGAGAAGCAGAGTGTCTGTACGGCTTTGTTTTGTTGTGTGCATGTTTGTGTTGTTGTTGATGTCATTGTGAAGGATGACTTCCTTTCACTAATAGTTCTTTAATGGTTCCATTAGATGGTGTTTTCAGAGCTTATGCTGCCCCTTGCTCTCTCCGGGGGTGGGGTGGGCGTGGGCTACAGGCATTCCAACCCGTGTGTGTGTGCGCGCATGCGGGTGTGTGTGGGGGAGACGCATTCTTTTAGAAAAGGAGAAACTATGGTTCACATGCAAAAGCAGTCAGTAATGTCTGTATGTACGGAGTGTGTGTGTGTGTGTGTGTTGTAATGGAGAGTGGTTGGAATAGAAAAACAGTGCTGTCACATATGGAGAGTTTGCCAGGTGGAGGTGCAGAAACACCTTTTTTGTTCTCTCCCCACAGATTGAAATTGTTGCTGTTCAAATATTCACTGTAGGCAACACTGAAGCTCATCTGAGAGGTTTATTGCTTTATTTGCCTAACCCTGGCGGCTGAGTTCCAGCCCTGGTCCAAGCTCTTCACTCTGTGGCCCAGGTGTCCTGGGAGGGGACGGGAGCGTCCAGCAGGGTAGTCGTCCTGCAGCTCGGTTAGAAATGTCTGCTGCGAAGTAGCTGAAGCTTTAGTGTGTCTGCATGTGTCTCAGCGGGGGGACGGCAGAGTAGAGACAGGAAACATGATTTACTGAGGGAGATACTGAACCACAAGGAAAATGGGAAATGAAAAGAAATGATTGAGCTGTTCATTGAAAGGCAGGCAGGGAGATTGTGGCGAGCTGTTGAGGGGGGGTCACTCCAGCTGGGCTCTGTCATGTGGGCTTATGAGATTAAGAGCAGCATTGGCTGCACACATAGACCGTTCATCACTGTTATTAACAGCTTCATCTGACAATGCCTAACGTGCATGTGCGTGTGTGCGTGTGTGAGAGAGAGAGATAGGGAATGGATACTTTTTTTTTTTTTTTTTAAATATATTACTGTCACTAGTATCTCAAACTCTTTAGTGTTTCACTCTCACCCCTCTCCAGCTCACACACTCTCAAAGAGTCAATGCAATCATGAAAGAGGGGGGAGGATGATGATGATGATGATTTAGTTACTCAGTAGACCACCAAAATGCAACTTCAATATTCCAGTCTTAAGTAGTCCTGATCCCTGGTCCTGATCCTTGGTCCTGTACCAGCACAGCGGCCTGCCTGTGTCTTCTGCATATGTCCTGCTGTAACGTAGCCCACCTGTCACTGTTGGAGCCTCTCGGGATCCCAGCCGTCTCCCGAGCCGGGCCTCTCGGGATGGCAGCCTGCCGTTGACCGTCATTTGTTTCCTGTTCACAGCTGTTCGGAATGACCGGAACAAAAAGAAGAAGGAGGATAAGAAGGTGGAGTGTTCGGAGAGCTACGTGCTGAGTGCTGACACGGAGCAGATGATCGAGCGAGTGAGGAAGGCCCATCAGGACACGTTTCCGTCACTATGTCAACTGGGCAAATACACCACGGTGAGCACCACAAGCCACGCCCACAAGGGGGCGCTAGAGAACCTCTCCTGGCTGACCCCGTGGACTAGAATTTACTTTCAGATTTGATGAATGTTTTTCGAAATCCTATATATAAATGTCCTAAAGGCATGAGAAGAATACATGTCCCGCGTATTTAAGCACCAAGCCCTGTTTAAGTGGCCCTGTAACACCTTCCTCCTTCTCTCTGGTAGAATAACAGCTCAGACCAAAGGGTGGCTCTGGACGTGGACCTGTGGGACAAGTTCAGCGAGCTCTCCACCAAGTGCATCATCAAGACGGTGGAGTTCGCTAAGCAGCTGCCCGGCTTCACCACGCTCACCATCGCCGACCAGATCACCCTGCTCAAAGCAGCCTGTCTGGACATCCTGGTGAGCCACTTGGGGGACACGCCCTCGGTCGCACATGCTGTCGTATGGACCTGTTCTTATAACACATTCCTGTT
Source organism: Brachyhypopomus occidentalis (assembly GCA_020368025.1). NCBI lineage: Eukaryota > Metazoa > Chordata > Actinopteri > Gymnotiformes > Hypopomidae > Brachyhypopomus > Brachyhypopomus occidentalis. The sequence goes on along the minus strand of JAGXOD010001359.1, from coordinate 197,637 downwards.
GGACCTGTTCCTCCATCAGATCTTGCGGATCTGCACACGCTACACGCCGGACCAGGACACCATGACCTTCTCGGACGGGCTGACTCTGAACCGCACACAGATGCACAACGCCGGATTCGGGCCGCTCACCGACCTGGTGTTCGCCTTCGCCAACCAGCTGCTGCCACTGGAGATGGACGACGCAGAGACGGGCCTGCTCAGCGCCATCTGCCTGCTGTGTGGAGGTACTGCGTGCCTTTTCTGAATGTGGTTAGTAAGTGAAGGAAAGACTGAATTTTTGTACTGGGAAGTGTGTGTATGATTGGGTAGCATAGACTGTGGGCTGAAATATGTTAATGCATAAGTCTTTGTGTGTGTGTGTGTGTGTGTGTGTGTGTGTGCTGCGTGGTGTGTGTGTCTACAGATCGGCAGGATCTTGAGGAGTCAGACAAGGTGGATGTGCTGCAGGAGCCATTGCTTGAAGCGCTGAAGATCTATGTGAGGAAGAGGAGGCCTCACAAACCCCACATGTTCCCTAAAATGCTGATGAAGATCACAGACCTGCGGAGTATAAGTGCTAAAGGTGAGTTTAGACTTAGCCTCGTCCTCAAGGAGCAAGCTGACCAGGTTTGACCTTCGCCAGCAGCGTGTCACTAAACGGCTTCTCAACTGTCTCTCCCTCTATGTTTCACTTTCTTTTTCTTCTCTCTCTCTCTCTCTCTCTCTCTCTAGGTGCGGAGCGAGTGATCACACTGAAGATGGAGATCCCTGGCTCCATGCCTCCTCTCATTCAGGAGATGCTGGAGAACTCTGAGGGCCTGGAGGGCGGCAGCGGGTCACGCCCTGGCGGAGGGGCGTGTCCAGCGGGCAGTTGCAGCCCCAGCTCCGCCCACAGCAGCCCGTCGCCACATTCCCCCTGACTCTCCCCGTGAGCAGCAGGGCGCAGCCACAGCCTCCTGGGCTCTGCCGGCCCAGGGCAGGTGCACTTTGGCCTGGGGAGACGGAGCGGCCTGAAATGAACTGATAAACCTGGTCCGCTGGGGGCGGGGAGGGGAGGGGTCAGGAGGCGGCTCCGTATCCCCAACCTGTGCTGGACGCAATCCCAGGATCCCCGTCACGTGGAGGGGGATGGGCAGACAGGACGGAGGACTCAGACCTGGGTGCAGGAGCTGGGGGGGGCGGCGGGGCTGTTGGCAGGGCAGACCTCGGTGGAGGGCGCCCTGGAGCGGAGTGTGCTCGTCTGCCACAGTATGATGCCTGCCGTGCACAGAAGCAGCCTCTCTCCCCAGCCCCCTGACCTCTGACCCCTGACCACAGCCTCCTGCCGCCCTGGACTGCCGCAAGTTATGGAGACACAGCTGGACTCTCTGAACCCCCAGCAACAGTGTAGGGGAAACGCAGCGGCTTCCCCTGTACTGTATGGATATTGTTGAATTCCTTACCAGGCCGCCTGTGGAAGGAACTTGGGGGATGAAGCAAATTAAAGACACAGGACGTCCAATGTCCAAAAGTCATCAGGGACATTTTGAACTTTGTAGCTGTTTTTTTTTTTTGTTTGTTTTGTTTTGTTTGTTGTTGTTGGTGTTGTTTGTTTTCCTACGGAAGATATATGAATATATGACTATCTATATTAACAGGAAAAAAAACTGAAATGTTGTCTTAGGTGGAATGATCCAAAAACGAAATCTTACCTTTACTCTTATTTGAATCAAGAGTTGAATATAGTTGTGTTCTGCCAACTGTTTTCTTTATTGCAGACGGTTGTTGTGTATGTTATGGAGATGGTTGGGGTTTTAGTTTTGTTGGTTTGTTTTTGTTTTTTAAACAAATCACACCATTGACATGTGCACACACTCTGTCTCTGAGTAAAAGGTTTAAAAAAGAAAAAAAGACTTCACAACAGGGTTGAAATATTCCACTGCTTAGCAAGCAAAGCTCCGACGTGAAGGCCGGGCGTCGTGAGGTTCTTGCTATAGATGAGGAGCTTCTGAACATGCATGAGATTTCTTGCGTCCATCAGAAAGGGAAGGTTAACCTCTTCCCCCTTTTTTTTTTGTTTGATTCGTTGTTTCCTACTCAGTACCTGATCGCCTGTTTCCCTGCAGTCGGCACTGAGGGACAGTTCTGATTCATCCCACATCAGTTTCCGTGGAAGTAGAAGAAAGCAACGGATCTGAGCAATCATCAGACACCAAAAATGAATAAAAAATAAAAGGTTTTCCACATAAATAGGCACCTAAATTAATCGACAGGTGAAGAGTGAAATAGCCTTTCATTTAAACGTAAGTGTTCAGGTCTAGTTATGGTTCACACACAAGGTGTCATGCCTTCTGTGGTGCAGTCCGTCCTGGCTAGTCATACCCACATCATCCCATGCCACCCAGACCCCCATTGTGTCCCACCCACATGTCCAACACCACTGCCTCTGTCCACCTGACCAATCAGCACTTCCCAACAACACCACTGCCTCTGTCCTGACCAATCACCACCTCCTAACAACGCCACTGCCTCTGTCCTGACCAATCACCACCTCCCACAACACCACTGCCTCTGTCCTTCTGACCAATCACCACCTCCCACAACACCACTGCCTCTGTTCTCCTGACCAATCACCACCTCCCACAACACCACTGCCTCTTGTCTTTCTGACCAATCACCATCTCCCACAACACCACTGCCTCTGTCTTTCTGACCAATCACCATCTCCCACAACACCACTGCCTCTGTTCTCCCGACCAATCACCACCCCCAACAACAACACTGCCTCTGATCATCTGAACAATCACCATCCCAACAACAACACTGCCTCTGTGAGACAATCACATTTCCCACAGCCCCACAAAAGCACTGCCTCTGTAGAGCTCACTGACTCGCGCTGGACACAGCAAGACCATGACATCCACCCTGGCAGACCCTTGGCATGGTCTAGCAGTGCGACTGCAGAGTCTCACGTCGGAATATTGAAACATGGGTGATTTGCCATTTTACTGGACCTGTTGAGAAACTCTTCTTCACAGTTACGTCAGGGGGGGTCACTGGCAGCGGCTCCTGTAACGCCAACACCACACGGGCCGCTACAGAGCGGCCGCCGTGCCTGGAGCTCTCCTGATGTGTTAGGGTAACATGGACAAACATGGGGCCTCCAGCTGCCCACTAGGTTTGTGTCAGTGCCTGACAGGCAGACGCGTGTGTGTGTGTGTGTGGTCCCTATGCCCGTGTCCAGTGGGCCCTTCAGGGGCGCCCAGCCATCACAGCCAGACCCAGCCATCCTGGCTCTCACATCCTCATTTCACTTCCACCATGCACACCACCTGCACCATAATCAAACCACCACATCTAACTGCTTTAAAAGTCTACTGGCCTTTGAAAAAACCTCTCTCTTCACACGCTTGTGTGTGTGTGTGTGTGTGTGTGTGTGTGTGTGAGAGGGAGAGAGAGAGTTGATGTGAGAGTACTGAATGCTTCATGCTGCCCTAAAATACAGTGGTTGTGTTTCACAGACCTTCACCCACACCATGGATGACCGTTTGCAGACGTCAGAGCGTCCAACACAATAGAGCTCTGTCCCACTCTAATACTTGTTACACAGTCAAACGCACAAAAGTAACGTTTCTGTTCTATCGGTTTCCTGGACAGTAAGAATAATCTTTAATAAAGATGTTTTGTGTGTGTTTTCTGATTGCATTCGATGATTCTGTGCATTCTTACTTTGCATTTCATATTTGAATATATTTCATAATTATGGTTTCATAATTTATTGCAGGTGTTTTTTTTTTGTTTGTTTGTTTTTCTTTACCACTTATAGTTCAGGCTAATCCATATCCACATGTGCAGACGATACACACTGAGCTAAACTAATGACATTTTCAGCTGCTAAGTTAAAAATAGAGACTTGAAATATACTTCACTCAGAATATAAGCGTTTTCATTCCTGTTCCTGGACAGCACTCATCCTCAAAACAGATGAAAAACTTTTGTGGGGAGGAGGGAGATGAGAATGATGATTTTGAAAACGATTTAACAAATATTTTTTGTTTATTTAAATCTAGTACAGTACAAAATCTAGTGCTGCAAAGCTCTAAAGTCTCAGGTGTGTTGGAATGGAGCATTAGTTTGCATTTCCTTTTGCTAATTTAACGCTTCTTAATAAGTTCTGCCAGACCACAAAATGGGCCCACCCCTCCCTTCAAAGCCACGCCCTCCAACCAAACCTTTCTCTAAAGCCCCACCCTCCAAACGCATGCATGCTTAGATCCTTCTGTGTCTTGCACGCATAATAATTGACAGACAGGGAGGATGGCCTCCCTTTACAGCCAGACCACATTGTAGTTAACAAATTAGTAGTTACTGATAATAGGGCTAAGGACAGTGATCGTTTTCTTACAGAAAAATAACATGGTAGTGATATTTATCAGGAAGCGTTACATAGTTCTGAAAAGAGATGAGAACCAGATTTGACTTCATGTACATATTACACTTACAGCATGTATATGACTGTGTTATCCTGGGCGTAATGGGTCTAAATGAGTTGTACAGCTGACCATTGTGAATGGGTCTGACGGGGTGTGTGTATGAGTGGTGTGTGTATAAGTGGGGTGTGTATGAGAGATTGTATGTATAAGTGGTGTGTGTATGAGTGGTGTGTGTATGAGAGCTGTGTGTATGAGAGGTGTGTGTATGAGTGGTGTGTGTATGAGAGCTGTGTGTATGAGTGGTGTGTGTATGAGTGGTGTGTGTATGAGAGCTGTGTGTATGAGTGGTGTGTGTATGTGTGGTGTGGGGCCAGAGGGGCCCCTTTTTCAACCTTGAAGTTTCATGCCCAAAACTGGCCCACAATTCTTTTCCCCTTTCAACCAGCCCAAACTCCAGATTGATATGAGCTGCCCATCATGAATCCTCCCCATCCTCCCGATTAGCCCCACTGGCTCTGGAGCAGTGAATCACACTATGGAGACTTATTCAAACTGTGTTCCTCCCCCAGGGCGCATCAACAAGTTAGACTGATTAATAGATTTCCCCTTGAGGTTATCTGTGTTGTCGCAGTTATTCTCCGGAATGATGAAATATAGCATAGAATATAATTTAAAATAGAATTTAGCTTTCAGGATGTTACCAATGTTGATATGAAGGTTTCGTTCAATACAAGTGTGTATTTTGCTCCTCCACGGCACAGAAGAGGGACACTTTTCACCACAGGGTGGAGTCACTGTAGATCACTATTGTGCTGGGCAGGAACTCCCTCGTGTAACGACCTAGGAGACTCTCACTGAGGACGCTTCGTTGGCGGACCAGTAAGGTGTGTAAAGGGTGTGTGTTATTGTCCAAGATGTAAAACTGCCTGTTAAACATAATTCTCTCTGCAACTAGCTCCAGGGTTTCCAAGGTTGTCCCAACACAGATCCCAGTTCAGGTTCAGGTTGTCCCAGTTCAGATTCCTCAGCTCTGATGTTGCTGCTGTCTGTCAGTTAACTCTGACATGCATTGTTGATTCGACAAAGGTTACCCACGTTAATTGGTTCCTTCTGAAAAGCAACTTATCACAAATGCTGACAACTCCTTTCCTCTGTCAGGTTCCTATTGATGCAGTTTCTCCAAGGAAGCACCAGAGGGCAGCATGTTCATATACATTCAACTTCACAATGTAATTAACCCATGTTTTGTTTTGTGTTTTCTGCCTCTGGTTTTACATAATGGGGGTTGGGGTTAAAGTTCACACAGCTTGATGCTGGCCCTTCTACAGCTCTCCTGCTTCCTGCCTTGAGTAGGGACTGTAATGCTTTACGGTGACTAGTCTAAACTAGGCAATTCTCCTATTTCACCATGATCTGCTTTAATCGCTTTTATCACCTCGGGGCATTTCACAAAAACACGCAGAGCATTACGTTCTCCATCACTGTGATTGGCCACTGCGGGTGATTATGATGTCATGGGCAAAAGTGACTAAAAATCAGCTCACACCTACCAAACGTCGCCACTGGAGCGGCGATAAAATCACAGTGTGATGAGCTGGGGCCAAGGCGTATGTGAGTGTTCATTTCGACTGGGGTTGAACAGTGAGCAAAGCAGGAACAGGCAGCTCCTGCTTTTGCAGGCAGCTCCAGTGTCCACATATATGACTAGACTAATATATGTCTAGACTAAAACTAATAGAACCTACATGCAGATATCCTGCATCAGAAGAGAACTAGCATGAAAAAACGTCAGTGTGAACAAAATGATTATTTTCATGCAGAGGAAGAGAGACAGCTAAACTCAGAAATAGGGAGGAAATTTTTTAATGTAGGTGTACATTATTGAAGGTGTATGGTGTTGAAGGTGTACGGTGTTGTAGGTGTACAGTCTTGTAGGTGTACGGTGTTGAAGGTGTATGGTGTTATATGTGTACGGTGTTGTAGGTGTACGGTGTTGAAGGTGTACTGTGTTGTAGGTGTACAGTGTTGTAGGTGTACGGTATTGTAGTTGTACGGTGTTGAAGGTTTACAGTGTTGTGGGTGTATGGTGTTGTAGGTGTACGGTGTTGAAGGTGTACGGTGTTGAAGGTTTACAGTGTTGTGTGTGTACGGTGTTGAAGGTGTACAGTGTTGTAGGTTTACGGTATTGTAGGTGTACAGTGTTGTAGGTGTACGGTGTTGAAGGTGTACAGTGTTGTAGGTTTACGATATTGTAGGTGTACAGTGTTGTGGGTGTACGGTGTTGTAGGTGTACGGTGTTGAAGGTGTTCAGTGTTGTAGGTGTACGGTATTGTAGGTGTACGGTGTTGAAGGTTTACAGTGTTGTGGGTGTACGGTGTTGAAGGTGTACAGTGTTGTAGGTTTACGGTATTGTAGGTGTATGGTGTTGTAGGTGTATGGTGTTGAAGGTTTACAGTGTTGTAGGTGTACGGTGTTGAAGGTGTACAGTGTTGTAGGTTTACGGTATTGTAGGTGTACAGTGTTGTGGGTGTACGGTGTTGTAGGTGTACGGTGTTGAAGGTGTTCAGTGTTGTAGGTGTACGGTATTGTAGGTGTACGGTGTTGAAGGTTTACAGTGTTGTGGGTGTACGGTGTTGAAGGTGTACAGTGTTGGATGTTTACGGTATTGTAGGTGTATGGTGTTGTAGGTGTATGGTGTTGAAGGTTTACAGTGTTGTAGGTGTACGGTATTGTAGGTGTACGGTGTTGAAGGTGTATGGTGTTGTAGGTGTACGGTGTTGTAGGTGTATGGTGTTGTAGGTGTACGGTGTTATATGTGTACGGTGTTGTATGTGTACAGTGTTGTTCCCCTCCCAGGCGACTCGCGAAGGCTCGTGGTAACGGACACCTTTGCCATGCGGGAGATTTTGCATTAAAATAAATTTGCATGTCATTGGCATACAAAAATAATAATATTACCCAGGATTAGCTTGAAAATAATGAAGAGGGCCAAGTATTAGTGCCTGGGGCACACCTTGTGTAGTGATGTGATTGATTAACAATGATAGTAATTTACATGTTGCAAACAACAAATGCTATATGAAAGTTAAACTAAATTGGCAAGGCAATGGTAAAACTATTGAGATGGAGGTAAAACTATTGAGATGGAGATGAAAGCAGATACACAATCCCTCCTGTCCACTGGATGGCACTGAAGACTCTTGGGTGGCTGTGGCACCTGCCCTGGTAGAGTGGAGCTGACTGGGATGGAGGCTGCAGAGATGGTGTGCAGACGCCCGGGATCGAGTTCACAGTGTCCCGACTCCTGACCACTTCAGTCAGGGAAGTGTTCCCTGTTTCTGAATGTTCTTGCTTGTTCTGGAAGTGAAATCAACCTCAGAGTGCTTTTCCAATATGGGGAAGATACACACTGGTACATACTGATGTTATATCATATAATATGTTAACAATTTGCAGTTTTCACCTACACTGATCTCTCCTCCGCCTCTCACCAACACTGATCTCTCCTCCTCCTCTCACCCACACTGATCTCTCTTCCTCTCACCCACACTGATCTCTCCTCCTCCTCTCACCCACACTGATCTCTCTTCCTCTCACCCACACTGATCTCTCCTCATCTCACCCACACTGATCTCTCCTCCTCCTCTCACCCACACTGATCTCTCCACCTCTCACCCACACTGATCTCTCCTCCTCCTCTTTTAAGGAAGTCACTGCTGGACTAAATCAGACAACACTGATATCTTTGGTGTGTTTATTTACAGCAACGCTCATATCCTTCGTTGCCAGGCAGTAACAGCAGATCTGTTTGTATTCACTACAGCCACCATAGGCTTCATTAAGAGACATCAAAAGAAGAAATAACCAGTAGGTGGATCACCAACACTGTGAGTGCTTTGAGTGCGTTTGAATTTTTAGAAATAAAAAAAATACCTTAAATTATCTTTTGAAAACTAATTCTTGTTTCTTTGATGTTCCTGCAGGATGATCTAATAAACCAGGCGTATTTTTGATAGGACATTGATGCAGTAAATGCATTTTCAGTCATTCTACATGCACAAGCAGCACATCCGCTACTGTGGCATGTGAGGAGTGAGATGGACTGTGATATTGATGAGAACCCAGAAATCATTTTCCAGCTGAGAGATGATGGCTGCAGTGACTTCATTAACGTAAACGCTGATGATGATGTCAGGTAGACATCATCGTTGATTAAATCAACATGGGCCCTAATAATTATACCCATGTAGTGCACATGTAGCATGTGTGGGGTGCCACCCTGGTATAAACGCAGTGGACAGTCAGTTTGAAGGTGAACACGTGTAGCATGTGCAGAGTACCACCATGTTTTAGATATGTGTTTGTTATTAGCATTTACAATCAGCAGTTGCTCTCAATCATGTTCTCTTAAATATGGCCATTATCTTTTGTTAACATTTCCTATATTATGTTGCATTAAGACATAACTAAGCAACTAAGTACTCATTCATTTAATTTCAACCACTTAGGTTGTGTATTGAATGACAAGCCACCAGAAATGAACAGGGAGGGGATGATACCAAATTCAAAATTGTCCTTCTCTTTCATTCTCTCTCTCTCTCTCTCTCTCACACACACACACACACAGCTGTAAGTCTGGCCCTACTTCTGACCCTGTTGTACCACTGCACACACTCTGCGCTGAAGATCAAACTGCCACACTTTCCCCAGTTAGGATGGTATCTAGGACGCTCGAGGCAGGTAAAATACAAAATACTCTCATCTTCCCTCCCTCCCTCTTCTATCCCCCCTCTTCCTGTCCCCTCTACGTTTGTGTGGCTTTTGTGTTCATAAAACCTTTCTGCACAACCATTTCCCAGGCTCTTTCTCTTTCTGCTGCTGCACGTTTAAGACACATAGGCCTATAAGATAAACGAGTTCCTTACTGACTGATCTTTATTGTACCTATTCAAAAAATATTCAGACCTGAAACACCCCTGATTACTGCGACGTTCACCATGTTAGGGGCCCTTTAAAGGCCCTTTCTAAGGCGCTGACCGGATGCATGATTAGGGCAGATCAATGGATTCGGTTTCACTTAAAGGGGCAGTGTTGTACAACATGCAGCCACACCGCACTCCTCACTCGATGTTTTTCATACCTCCTGACCTTACTTGCCTCTGGCTGTGTCGTCATTTGCTCGAATTTGCTCAACAAAATCATAACAGTTACTCCCCGTTCGCCGGCGGGACCTGGTGATCCGAGGCCAGCGCACTGCTAATTTGCTATTTTCATAGCAGGATATGTTACATAAGCAACTGAAGCGGTTTTACGCAGGGCGGATACTATGCCCTTCGGCTTTTTGACTATGACTTTGAAAACGAGTTTCAGGCACGTATAACGAATTCAGTGGCGCTTTTGCCAAACTGTTTTGTTGTTTTGAATTGGAAACACTGTCATTTTATCAAAAAAGTATACTTGCTTATACCATTCCAGTACAAAATCGGTGCAGGTGAATCACCATCTTCAGATTAATATATTAATATAATATCATCTGTTGGTTTGATGAATCATTACACCTTTGGTATTTGTGAAGAATGTGTTATGACCAGGTATGCGGTTTTCCTTGCTAGCACTGAAATTAAATCCACTGTAAACGGACGCTTGTCTGTCTAAGGCACAGCTGCTGATGCACTACCCATCTAATCCACATGGTGGCACCAGACAGCCACTGCTACCTATTATATTTGTATTCCGTCGGATGAGGCAGAGTATAATGAAATCACGTCTAGGCTAGAGAGGACGCTAATGGAGGACCAGCAGAGCACTAGAGAAATCACAGATCTCGTGAGCGACCTCTTGTGTCTGGAATGTGAACGTTCAGGTTTATGGATATATGAGTGTTGGTTTGTATTATGCACACCGACAAACAACTCACCCAGCTGTGTTTGAATATCTCAACTTTAATAGCAGGAAGGACTCCTACATGTTCTGAGTGACATGAAATCTGGAATTGCATGTTGTTCCCAAAGGTTCATGGACTGCTGTGTGACTTACTGCATTGTCTGTGTGTGTGTGTGTCTTTTAGCTCAATTGACAGTGGTGGCTGCATCACTGTCTCCCTCCCTCTCTCCTCTACCATCATCACAGTCTGTCTCTCCTCTGACCAGCTCTGTGCACTGAATTTCAATGAGCTTTGTGGAAGAGTGACGTGCTGTTTCTCCCTCTCTCTCTCTCTCTCTCTCTCTCTCTTTTTGTGTGTGTGTGGATGATGTGGGTACTGAGAAGCCTTGTGCAGAGCTCCACCCCATCCCCAGTTTATTTAATCAGGTTTAAAAGAAAAGAGAGAAAAAGATTGAGAGAGAGAGATTGAGAGATAGTGGTTATAGGTTTTTCCTAAAATGCCTCTCATCTCATCTTGTCCTCAGAGCATTCATACTCTGTATTGTCTGTGTGTGTGTGTGTGTGACTCCTTTGCATGCACACACACATTTATCTTCATCCTCAATTCAACCTTCCCAAAATCATCTCCTTGAAGAACCACTTCACAGTAGATGCACATGTAGTGGTGCAAGCACTGGGTGAGGAAGAGGAGAGGGGAGGTGAGGAGAAGGAGAGGAGAAGGGAGGGGGGGGGGGGGGGAAGAGACGTGAGGATAAGGGAAGGGAGGAGAAGGGAGGAGAGGAGAAGGGAGGATAGGAGAAGGGAGGGGGAGAAGGGAGGGGAGGAGTAGGGAGGGGAGGAGAAGGGAGGTGAGGGGAGGAGAGGAGAGGGGAGGGGAGGAGAAGGGAGGAGAGGAGAAGGGAGGGGAGGAGAAGGGAGGAGAGGAGAAGGGAGGGGAGGAGAAGGGAGGTGAGGGGAGGAGAGGAGAGGGGAGAGGAGAAGAGACGGGAGGAGAAAGGAGGGGAGGCGAGGATAAGGGGGGTGAGGGGAGGAGAAGAGAGGTGAGGAGAAGGGAGGGGAAGAGAGGAGAGCAGAGGAATGGAGGGGAAGAGAGGAGTACAGAAGGGTGAGAAACTGATTAGCAGTCGAGCTGTGTGAGAGGCCGTCGAGGGGGCAGAGTGCATGTGCTTACTGGGCATCAGCACAATGGAGGCTCTGTCTGGCCCTCACCCCCCCACCATGAGTGAGCAAAGGGACAAGTGTGTCAGCTCACTAGCTGTCCTGTTTGTGTGTGTGTGTGTGTGTGCATATGCGCATGCATGCTTATGTTTGTGTTGTGTGTGTGATAGAGAAAGTGCACCCTTCCACAGGCCAGAAACAGCAAAGAGCTCTGCTGATTTCGTTATTAACAAAGGCCAGCATTCAGTCCCACTGGGCCAGCTCCACAGAGGGAGGGCTCTGCACAGAACAGCCCACTTCATACAGATTTATTAATTTCTTGGCATCTCTGCGTCACTCTCTCTCTCTGTCTCTCTCCATCTATCTCTACTTCCAATAGGTTTTTTACTCTTTCATTTTGATTTGCGTGAGCGATGCCATATGCACGGTGTGTTTCTCTAGGAAATCGGTTAGCTGTATTGTGAATCAGAACTAGGGGGTGCTGCCCTCTGTACCCTTAAAGCTGTCTGCCTGTCTCCTTAAAGCTGCCTGCCTGTCTCCTTAAAGCTGTCTCCCTCTCTCCTTAAGGCTGTCTATCTGTCTCCCTCTCTCCTTGCAGATGTTTCCAGCTCTGTCTCTTTCAAAAATATTTGCTTCATTGGCATGACAGGTAATGTCTATGTTGCTGTTCAATCCAATTTAGAATTTCTGTAACCATGGTAATGTTAAAAAAACATGATCTGTTTACCTCTTTTATATCCTGCCCCCCCATCTCTCTCTTTCCCTTTCCCTCTCTCTATTCCTCTCCCTCTCTCTATCCCTCTCCGACTCTCTGTCTTTGTCTGTATTCGTACACCACTTACCCTTGTCACATGACTGATGCTTGTAGGGTCCATCATGACTGTGTGGGCAGGTTTTGTTTAGCACTGCATGCTGCTCCAAAACAGAGCAATTCAAATGCAAAAGGAAACTATTACTGAGCAACAGTACAGCACAGCATACAGTTATGCACACACACACACACACACACACACACACACACACACACACACACACACACACATGCGTACAGCAAGATAATGTCCTGAAGTTATCATCTGTGCACAATAGGGATTGTTTTATCAATGGTCACACATGTCAGATTTTAATTGTTGTGATTCCTCCAACCAGTGGTAGCCGGCATGGTGATTGGACCATGACCTTCCTAATAATTCCTGGATTCCTGCATTCAGGACTTGGAGAAAGGAAGTCCTGATAATTAGCCCAACATGGGCAGGTGCCATCCAATTCTCTCTCTCTCACACACACACATACACACACAAATAATAGAGGCCAGATTTGCTCTGATGGATGTGGCAGAAACAGTTTGTCAAGCTGAATTAATGAGCAGTTAGCACCTAACGACATAGCCAGCCCTCTGCGGAGTGTGTGCATGTGTCTGTGGCGGGTGGTTGGCCGCTGGCCCCGGCCTCAGTGGTTCAGCTAATGTTTATATTTTGGTTTCACACATTCACTATCCTATCAGACCAGTGGAGTGTGTGGGAGATCTGGGAATCTGGCTGTGTGAGGAGTCCTTCCCTGGGTGTGGTTGTGATGTGTGTTTGCTGTGTTGGAGCATTGGTGGTTTTGGGGCCCGAAAACTGTGATGTCACATAAGTGACAGTGGGCGAACCCCTCAATGGCTGTGTGCCCAACACATTCATGATGATGTAAACAGAGAGAGTGTGTGTGTGTGTGTTTATGTACACACACCCAAGCTCTTTGTGGTTGCTTCTACAGCTTTTTAATTATGTCTGTGGTCTTTTTAACCCTTTAAGCTCATGCCTCTCTTGGAGCTTTAAATCTGCTCACTGTGTGTGTGTGTCGGTTACTCTTTGTGTGGTTGTTTATACAGTGGTTGTAGTTTATGGCACAGAGCAAACAAATCCTTGTGTCTGTGAACCATGGAAGTGGCAGGTCACGTGCACGCTCTCACGTGCACACTCTCACGTGCACGCTCTCACACGTGTCTCCACACTCACTGTCTGCATGATCAATGAGTGCTGTGCTCTGGCTTTGTAGGACTAGAGAGCTTTTCCATTCTGAGTGACTGAACTGCCACATTGCTTTAGTTTTGAAAGCATCCGTTCCTTTTCTATCTTTCCCCATATCTCACATACACAGAATATACTCACACCACACTGACTGTTGCAACAAGGACATTTGGTCAGCAAAACCTACAGGTCACTTTACATCCTGCTCTATTTATAAGTATTAGTAACATTGAAAAATATTAGTGAATGTGTGTGAGGGTCATTTAGGATACATATTACGGAGAAGAACGTGAGCTATTATAAATAGATCGTTCATCACACTGCACATCACCTACACAAACACAACATCTAGCCCAAGACCAGAGCATGACAACCTCTCCACAAAACTACTTACTTACTAAACTTCTCACAAACTCGTGGGGCTGAAACTTAGAACAGATGGCACAGGAACAAAAGCCATCCCCGCCTGCCTGGCCTCCTCCAGCCTGATTAATCACAGCCTTCCCCTTAGAGACTCCTCCCCCCACCCCCCCTGAGAAGACACCTCTGCCAGAGAAGCCACCTCTCTGTAAGACACACCCCCTTGAGCAGCCCCCCACCCCCACACACACACACACACCACCCCCTCCCCACTCCGGCCTGTGGTTTCATTGTACTCCCTGAAGGCGGCCCTGGTCTTTTGTTTCCAGCAGAACATGAGCGGATGGGGCCCTGGTGCAGGGCCGGGGGGGCTCTGGCTCACGGCACAGAGGGGCTTTTCATCGCCTCCTGCCTCCTCCTGTGGGAGCCCATGCTGCAGCAGGCCAACGTGGCCAAGATAACTGCACTCAGACACAACACAGCACATCTGGAAAGAGGAGCAAGACGTGCAGACGGCTTGGCTAACCAAGAGCCGGTTTCATGAGGAACGATCCCGTCTGCTTCCAAAACCAGCTTCCAGTGTAGGGGAGTAAACGCAGGCCCCTCAATAATCTTGTATTTCAAGGATTTGCAAAGATCTGTAGTTCTGAGTGGGTATTTTTAGTCGAGTCCATCATAGTCGCTGGAATGATTTTCTTTGATGGGGTGTGTGCGGGGGGGGCTCAGGCTTCCTCTCCTCTGGTTTCTGGTGGTCAGGTGTCCCTGCACACACCACAGCCCCTTCTCATGCTTAATTTTGGTGTAATGACCCCCCGAGGCACAGGGCTCACTGCATCCAAGCAAAGGCAGATAAGGGCAGAGTGCTGGCCTCTCAGCTGTGTTTCACTGGACTTGTATAGGCAGTTCTTTGAGGTGGGAGGAGCTTAATGGGAGGGGGCTGGGTTTGTATGCTGGAATGCTCCGCCCCTGTGGTGCTCTTTTGTTTGATCTCCGAGCAAATCTGATCGTTTTCTTCACCTGCTGGAAGTGTGCATGCTGTGAGAGATTTCATTAGAGTGATTAGCACAGAGAAGTTCAATTATTTTGAAATGGGGGTTTCTGCAGGTTCAGTGCAGTGGGTGGCAGTAACACAGAAGCTTCTAGAAAGTGCAGCCTGTTGTGTGTGCCATTCACAGGCGAGTGTGTGAGTGGTGTGTCTGTGATCACAGGCTAATGGTGAGCCCATGAAAAATAGACCCTCTGTGTGAACCTGAAACACAGCAGGATGGGACAGCATAAAATATATCTGACCTGAACAACCTAAGCCATACAGTGGGACCACCTGCATGTGTGCTTGAATGTGAGGTCAAAGAGGAGGGCAGAACTATCCACAGACAGCATGCAACAGGGGCCAGTGACACAGGGTCAAAGGTGAATGCTTTGGGCTGAGATCAGTAGCCATGTCGGGTCTTCAGGGGTCACAGAGAAGAGAGAGTGATCAGGAGGAAGTGCTGTCCTTCGACATCATCCACCATGCACCTGACTGCTTCCTGTGCTTCCTGTCAGGCTTTGGAAAACTACCCATGTCTATATTGTCGATTGTCTCATTTGCAGCAACACGATTTGAATACCAAGCTGGACATTTCCTTCAAAAGGAATCAAATGACCCCGGAGATGTGAGCAGGCGTATCTCACTGCCTCCTTCCTCTGTGTGTGGTGTACACAATAAATCAGTCTTTGATTCTCTTACACTCCACAATGAAACCAAATCAAGGCCAGGCTACTGTGGAATACACACCAGCCGAGCCTTTCTGAGAGCAGTGCTGATCCATCTGAAATAGCACAGAGTTTAACTGCAAATATTACTTACTTACTTTGTATATATACTTTGGTGATGTTAGAACTGATAATATCCTCAAATAACTTAAGGTATTGGGAAGCCCAGCGATGAGGTACCTGAGGAGAGACAATTAAATTAAATACAAGACATCGAGTGTGATGTTACTGATATGCATGAATTGTTAAATTATGTCATTATGATGACAATGACAGTTGTGTGAAAGTACTTAAACTGTTGGTTGATTCTCTAAACAGATTCTCATCAAACGTATTGGGATTATTCCCAACATTGCAGTTGTATAGTGAACAACTGCTCACTATAATAAATTGGTACCTCAGCATTGGCTATATTCCTAAATCTTTAAAATTTGTGGGCATTTAACCTACAATCAAGCAACCAAACCTCAACCACAGAAAGCCAACTGTAGGCCAATATAAAACCTCCCATTTACTGCAAAAACCTTTCAAAAAGGGGTCAAAGTTGCAACAGAATTCTTTGAAAAGCATATTTTGAAATGTGAAACTTTTCAGTTCAGACATACATGGCTCATGCCTCAACGCACAGGCCAGATTAGAGCAGAGTGCCCTAATGAAACTATTACCTCGAGTTGTCAATGGTCAGCTGTTCTCGGCTGATAGAGGCTATGGCACTATGCCACTATCCTTGTGCTCCTAGATCTCAGTGCAGCATTTTATACCATACACCACAAAATCATGATTGCCAGACTTGAAAATTTTGTAAGAATGAAAGGAAATGCTCTCTCCTGGTTTAAATCCTATCTGACCTACCACTCTCAGTTTGCTTATGTGAACAATGAATACGCTGGTTTTCCTACTATTCCTAGTAAGTATGGTGGCTCACAAGTGCCCTTTGCTCCCCTCTTGGTGCCATAATTCACAAGTATGATATTAGTTTTGATTCCTATACTAATGACACCCAGTATTATGCATCAGGATCCCTCCAATCTCAATCCGAATCTCAACAAAACACAACAATGTGTAAAAGAAGTTTACACATTGTGTAAAAATTGAGATCCCCTTACTTGGGCCTAATGCAGGAAGATCTCAAATCACACTCTGATTTTGATTTGATGCACACAAACGTCTGTGCTTACATACGCCTTTGTTTGTATATTTACTGACATCTACCTTTCTCGTTTTATTCTCTCTCCTTCCCTTTTCTCTGAGCTGTCTTTGCTTCGTCTGGCTGTGTGATGTTGTGATCAGACCTCCCTGTACCATTCTCTACCACCATGAGGTCTCCTGCTTACTGCACACCTGATAACAGAGGCCCTCCACCTTCCCCGGGTTGGTCCTGCACATAAATGTCAATATCATACTCCTGCATAGTCCGTTCCTTCTGCTGTGTTTGTCTGGAATTATTATTGATTATTTCCAATCATATCGTTCACATCATTATGTTGTGATTATTATTCTTAATATTGTTATTATTATTATTATGTTCATGTCTCTGTTATTATTATGATTATTGTCTGTTCATATCGCTCACATGGCTAAGCTGTCTGGTCTCGAGCAGAGGAGGATGGGCTCCCCTTTCTGAGTCTGGGTTCCTGTTGAGGCTTCTTCCTCTCAGCCTCAGGGAGGGTTTCCTCTCTCACCTCGGCTTGCTCTGTTGGCGCTATGACAGACATGTGTAAAGCTGCTTTGTGATGATGGCTGTTGTAAAAAGCTGTTTCAAGACAGCCCCCCCCAGCTGTGAGGGGATGGTATGAAACCCAATGTGAACCCCTGTTGAGGGGCCTGGCTGTGATCCTGGATGAAAGGTGGTTGTGTGAGTATCACCCTCAACATCACGCCCAGAAAGAGGGGGTGGTGTAAGAGAGACTGTTACTCAGTTTTGTTGCTGTTCCAGAGAGCACAGCTGTTTTGGTTTAGTTAATTTAATTGAGCATAAGATTTTTACACAGTATAACACAGCTAACTGCTAAGATAGAGTCCTGGCCCATTCTGAAACGCTATCCTCGATTCTCATCAAAGCTAACTAGCTAACTGTTAGCGGACTCTATAGTCGATGTCTCAATGCCTTCTCCCTTTCTGCTGCGTAGACACACACACACAAAGAGAACTATGTTTGTAATTTGCTTCTTATGAGACCCAGCTGGTGGCAGCAGTGTGAGTGAGAGGTACTGGTTTCTGGAAACGCCGTGAAGGAGGAGCGTGACCTCAGGTGACATTGTGGCTACATTTTCTTCTTCTCCTGATATTTCTGGTTCCACTACTTCTACATGAACATTTGAGCTGATGACACACTGGTCAACAGGTTCAAACAAACATAACACAAAAAGACTTTGGTGCTACTTAAACTTACCTTGAGGTGAACGTCATTACAGGGTACACTTGTGAACGGACATAATGGCACATAAACTTACGTTTAATTGAATTGCATTTAATCTAATTGAATTCAATTGAATGGAGCTGAACTAAATTGTTCATATATAGCATTTTAGAAAAGCTTTTCAGTTAACTCTGGTTGAGAGCTGGACTCAGTATAAGGAATCTAGTCATGGCCCTGTCATCTAGAATTGTTTTAGATAGTGTGATGAGTCTTTTCTAATAATAAATATAAGTAAACATTCACAAATATAATAATATATATAAAAATATAAAAATAAGATAAACGATATGATGATTTGTTTTGTAAGACTATTAAGTCTAAGTAAGACTATTTAGTAACACGGCTATTTAGTAACACAAAGTCTAGGTGGTGGAATGCGGAGAACGCTATGAGTGCTCAGGGACAGGTGTTGATTGTAAACTCACTGATGAGGAGATGTGTGAGACTATGTGCATGAAGGGACAAAACGGTGTTTGTTGCCTCAAGAAAATGTCTCATTCTAATCCAGATAAAATGATGATTGTTTTCTATGAGGCTTTTATTGAATCGCCATTTCTCTATTTTGTCATGCTTAAGAAGTCTGTTCCTCAAAACCAGGAACCCTCTAAACCAAATGAATGAGCTGATACTCACCACAGTCTATCATGTCTTTACAACAGACTGCTGCAGTGGATGACCAGATCCATTTTAAAGGTATGAATGTATTTTGTGTGTGTGTGTGTGTGTGTGTGTGTGTGTATATGTTATAGGTGTAGAGGTGTGTATGTGGATATGTCTGTGTATATATATATATATATATATATATATATATATATATATATATATATATATATATATATATGTGCTCAGTCAGTCAATAGTGAAATTTGATGATAGCGGGAGGCGGAGCCTGTTCATGGTGAGTGAGAGGGGGTTAGCCTGTTCATAGTGGTGCAGTGGTACTGTTGTGAGTGAGGGAGGTGCGGCCTGTCCATGGTGGTGCAGTGGTACTGTGTTGAGTGAGGGAGGCGGGGCCTGTTCATGGTGGTGCAGTGGTACTGTGTTGAGTGAGGGAGGCGGGGCCTGTTCATGGTGGTGCAGTGGTACTGTGGTGAGTGAAGGAGGCAGGGCCTGTTCATGGTGGTGCAGTGGTACTGTGTTGAGTGAGGGAGGCGGGGCCTGTTCATGGTGGTGCAGTGGTACTGTGGTGAGTGTCGGAGGTGGAGCCTGTTCATAGTGGTGCAGTGGTACTGTTGTGAGTGAGGGAGGTGCGGCCTGTCCATGGTGGTGCAGTGGTACTGTGTTGAGTGAGGGAGGCGGGGCCTGTTCATGGTGGTGCAGTGGTACTGTGGTGAGTGTCGGAGGTGGAGCCTGTTCATAGTGGTGCAGTGGTACTGTTGTGAGTGAGGGAGGTGCGGCCTGTCCATGGTGGTGCAGTGGTACTGTGGTGAGTGAGGGAGGCGGGGCCTGTTCATGGTGGTGCAGTGGTATTGTGTTGAGTGAGGGAGGCGGGGCCTGTCCATGGTGGTGCAGTGGTACTGTTGTGAGTGAGGGAGGCGGGGCCTGTCCATGGTGGTGCAGTGGTACTGTGGTGAGTGAGGGAGGCGGGGCCTGTCCATGGTGGTGCAGTGGTACTGTGGTGAGTGAGGGAGGTGGGGCCTGTCCATGCTGAGTCAGTTACTCAGTAATGAAATGAAATGAAGTTGCAAACACTTCCAAACACCTGAATTCAGGCTCAGTGGCTGGGCTGGCAAGATAGAAGAGACTTGTTCAGACTGGTCAAGATGGAGGTGGAGAATTACATTTTTTCTGTAACTCTGCCAATGAGAGAGACAAAATGAAGAGAGAAAGACAGAGGAGGAGGGAGGGGAGAGAGTGGGTGAGAGTGGGAGTGGGTAGTGTGCAGGGTCTTAACACCATTGCGAGAAGAGGCAGATAAGAAAGGCTATGCTCTGCTTCACACAATAGTGGACGACTTGTGGTAACTGATATTTTTAATGACTATATATAAAACATACAAATTATTGTCTTACATTGTAGTTGCCCGTCTGTAAAACCAGTATATTTTAAGATACCACCCTTCACTTCTCTTATTTCAAAGTCCTTATTTCACTCCTGATTCTCACTGGTGCTAATGAATTTTCACGCAGACAACAGAACGTTTGCATTACAAGCCTGGAGTGTATTTTAATACATTGCTCTTTATTCTTGTCTTCTGGTCAGCAAACACAAATGAACATGTACATTAGCATCTCAAAGGCACAGAGAGCCTGATGTCATCTCATTGTTATGGAAATCACTGCAGTTGTATGTCATGCCATTCCAAGTGTAGCACTGTACCCTTGTTCAGTGTAAAATATACCACAGAAGGAGGTTGGAGAGCTTTATTTTTAGCCATTTGTCATTCCAGCCCAGTTTCATGTATTGTACTTTGAAACCTTTCATTCAGTAATTTTGTGTGGAATCAAATGACAAAATTGGAATCTGTTCTACTAGGTTTCTAAGAAATAAAGTCAGACACTGCAGACCAAGACCTTTCACTCCAGTTTCGCTCCAGTTTCGATACCTTTAAATAAGTGAGATAAGTCATGTTTTGTGGCAACATAATTCAACAATGTTGATAAAAAAATCAGAATAGTCAAAGTGTGTTGAATGGTAATATACAAAATACAGTGATGTATTTTTTTACAATATTTATTTACCACTACCCTGCTTAGCTACAAGCCATGTACAGCTTAATGCATTTACCTGATTAAACATTAAAACTAGCAATCATGTTGAAAAGAGCGATGTGGATTACAAAAGCGCAGTGTTAAGTCATGACACCATGAATTACAAAGTTCCTCAACGAAAAAAAGATGTGTAGGAACAATGGGAGAGGGAGAGAGAGAGACAGACAAAGAAATGTCTCCAAACCCCAAATCCCTAGTCTACCAGCTCCGCCCAAGCTCCACCTGCAACCTACCCCCACCCGGCCCACAACTCCTTCATCCTTATCTAGACCAAGAAAAGGTATTTTTCACCACAGACAAATCAAAAGTCACCAGATACTGGTAGGACATCATAAGACAGAACTCACAGCCACAGGAACCTACAACTGGTAGATTTACAGTCCTGAATAACATTTGCGACGGGACAGGGTTAAGGTCACCATTGTCATGTGATCACTCTTAGCTCAGTGAGGGTAGACAAGAAAAGGACTTCACAGACTTTCACCTACTGTGATATATAAACTGATATATAAACAGTTGTGATATTTATTGGCTATATAATGTCGTATACAGTCAAGCAATCACTCTCAGTGTTAATTTTCCTATAGTCTATTCCACAACACAGTGTTCTGGTGATCTGCAGACAAGTACAGTATATCCCTCGTTCAGATATCAGAGGTTTATAAAGATCTTCCACTCTTATCAGCAATAGTGTCTGTCACCATCTTCCTTGTTCTAGATGTGAGGTTTATTCTGCTCCTTCCCAGAGAGATGGGTGCTGGCCTATGCTATGGTAAACTGTGATGGACTCTGTTATGGTGTCTGTGCTACGTTACAGTTACAGTTTTGTTCTTTGTTAAGGTAGGGTAGTCTGGGTTGTTATGCTATGCTAGGCTGTGCTATGCTGTGCTGGGATGTTGTAATGAGATGTTTTGTACTGTGTTGCCATGCAACACTAAAACGAGCTGTGTTTTTTCAGTGGGCTGTGCTGGGCTGTGTGTCATTGGAATATACTGGATTGTGCTGAACTGTGGTGAGCTGTGTTACAATGGCTTGTGGTGTGTTTTGTGGATTGTAGTGGATTGTGTTAGCATGAGCTACAGTATGTGCTATGTGCCACAGTGCCGTGCTGTGGTGTGTTATAATGGGTAGCGCTGTGTTACAACGAGCCACTGTACAGCACTTTAATCAGGAAGATTGCACAAAACAAAACCCAAATAATTATCATCATGTGTCACAGCATGAGTCTGTACAACCACTGCATACAGACGACAATCTCCACCAAGGCCAAACAGCAGCACAGCACATGAGCAGCTGGGACCCAGGCCAACAGGGAGGCCCTCTCCCAGAAACATGGGGCCAGACATGGGGGCTGGAACCGTCTGATCACTGAATCTGGCTGGAGTTTGGAATAGGCAGTTGTGAAACCACACGTGTGATGATGTAAACACACATTGTCATTTGGACTTAATGAGAACTACTTTGTATACAATTTTACATTCTCCATTTTATACACTTTGTTTCATACACATCATTGGAAATCCTCTATTGGGTTCCTATCGTGTCAGTTCTATAAAGTAGATGAGCTAATCCTGGCTCTGGCCCAGAGAGGGAGGCAGTAAGGGCATGGTGCTTGCTGTGTAATCTCAGCCTGACTTCTCTTCTCACATTCAATGAATCTCACTGTGTCTGTGCTTATATCAAGGGCCCCATCTAACGACTTGCATGATTAGCCACAGAAGAGGCGTGTTCATTGTGTGGGCTGCTTGGGCAGGGGCGTGTTGTGTTTCCTGCTGGGAGCTTGGATTAGTGGCTGCTGCACACTGACCAGTTTAGCTCCCTTTAACTCAGTCTAGTGAAAACAGTGTAGTAGCCACAGGGCCTTAGAGAAGGTACATGCTCCCCCACACACATGCATACACAAGCACACACAAAACACACACAAACACCAACATGTGCACACACACCCACAAAAACACGCACAAATACCCACACGTGTACACACACACACAACACACAAACACACACAGGCCCCGCATGCATACAGACACACTAGCACTCACACACATCTTTGCATGAGTGGCCTGTACTATGTGAGCGTTGTGTATTGATGTTCATTTGCCAGGGACCACCAGTTATTCACCTTATATTTCTGATATTACAATGTGATCATCCATAATGTGTTGCCATGTCTATATTAGCATTCTGTACTGCGGTTACAGCACCTAAACACATATATGGTTGTGTATGTATGTTTATGGGACAGTATGTTTATTCGTACATACCAGGACTGCATATATGTGGTGTTGGTAACAGGACTGCACATGTTTGGAGGCCTATGGCGCAGGACTGCACATATTTGAAAGCTGTGTGTCTTCTGAGGTCTTAGTAGCTCCAAAAGGCCCTCAAACATAATTGGTTTACATTGTGTGCGTTTGTGTGCATCTGTGTGTCTAGAATGTGTTGTGCTCATCTATCTTATACTGGGTTGTCCAATTACTCATACCCAGGTCTCAGCACGCACACACAAACACACATTCACACACACATGACACGCACACACACACACACAAAACAGACAAAGCTTGAGCACAGAGGGGAGAACGATGAGGAAGTGGGTCATTAACAGAATGATCTGGTTGTGTCCATAAACAAAGCTTGGTCATTACTCTGAAGCAGGGGTGTTCATAATGAGCCTGTGCCTGCCCGTCCAGACAGGAGGCAGAGAAGAATGCTTCAGGGCATCTGTTATGGCCCCCATGGGCTTTGCGTGGAGAGCAGGCAGGTTGCTATGGTAATTATGTAACAATATGTTTTCATTCATTCATAATTAACTCTAATGTGGGCCTTCTGTAATTGATGTGATGGTTAAGGACAGAGTGTGTGAGCAGAGAGAATGCCTTGTAGCCTTGTTAATAAGCTCTGACACTACACGCGTCACTCTACGTAGGGAGCACCATCACGTGCTACACCCCTCCAACCCCCCAAGCGGAGAAGTGCTGAACACCTTCATCTGAAAGAGTGGCAGCAGGGAGTGGCTGACTGGCTGAACGGAGGGGCTGACCTGCAAGAGGGAGGGGCTGAACTGCAAGAGGGAGGGGCTGACCTGCAGGGGGGAGGGGCTGAACTGCAAGAGGGAGGGGCTGACCTGCAGGGGGGAGGGTACGCACAGGTCTGGCAGTGCATACGAGAGCACACAGAGAAATCAGCCCAGAAAGGGGATACTTCTACCCTGGAACACACACACACCGCAATCACACACATTCACGCTCACACACACATATTCACACACAAGCAAATACACAAACACACACACACACATAGATATGCACACATTGTATCTGTCAGGTTGTCAGGTATGCATTTGGTAGTTGGGTATTTGTCAAGTGGGTATTAGATGGGCCCGGAGAGGCAGTAGGTGAAGCGGGTGTGTATGGTATGAGTAGAGGGCAGTAGGTGAAGTGGGCGTGTATGGTATGAGTACAGAGGCAGTAGGTGAAGTGGGCGTGTATGGTATGAGTACAGAGGCAGTAGGTGAAGTGGGCGTGTATGGTATGAGTACAGAAGCAGTAGGTGAAGTGGGCGTGTATGGTATGAGTACAGAGGCAGTAGGTGAAGTGGGCGTGTATGGTATGAGTAGAGAGGCAGTAGGTGAAGTGGGCGTGTATGGTATGAGTAGAGAGGCAGTAGGTGAAGTGGGTGTGTATGGTATGAGTACAGAAGCAGTAGGTGAAGTGGGTGTGTATGGTATGAGTAGAGAGGCAGTAGGTGAAGTGGGCGTGTATGGTATGAGTACAGAGGCAGTAGGTGAAGTGGGCGTGTATGGTATGAGTACAGAAGCAGTAGGTGAAGCGGGCGTGTATGGTATGAGTAGAGAGGCAGTAGGTGAAGTGGGCGTGTATGGTATGAGTACAGAGGCAGTAGGTGAAGCGGGCGTGTATGGTATGAGTACAGAGGCAGTAGGTGAAGTGGGTGTGTATGGTATGAGTAGAGAGGCAGTAGGTGAAGTGGGTGTGTATGGTATGAGTACAGAGGCAGTAGGTGAAGTGGGCGTGTATGGTATGAGTACAGAGGCAGTAGGTGAAGTGGTAGGTGAAGTGGGCGTGTATGGTATGAGTAGAGAGGCAGTAGGTGAAGTGGGTGTGTATGGTATGAGTACAGAGGCAGTAGGTGAAGTGGGCGTGTATGGTATGAGTACAGAGGCAGTAGGTGAAGCGGGCATGTATGGTATGAGTACAGAGGCAGTACAGAGGCAGTAGGTGAAGTGGGCGTGTATGGTATGAGTAGAGAGGCAGTAGGTGAAGTGGGCGTGTATGGTATGAGTACAGAGGCAGTAGGTGAAGTGGGCGTGTGTATGGTATGAGTACAGAGGCAGTAGGTGAAGTGGGTGTGTATGGTATGAGTAGAGAGGCAGTAGGTGAAGTGGGTGTGTATGGTATGAGTACAGAGGCAGTAGGTGAAGTGGGCGTGTATGGTATGAGTACAGAGGCAGTAGGTGAAGAGGGCGTGTATGGTATGAGTAGAGAGGCAGTAGGTGAAGTGGGCGTGTATGGTATGAGTACAGAGGCAGTAGGTGAAGTGGGCGTGTATGGTATGAGTAGAGAGGCAGTAGGTGAAGTGGGCGTGTATGGTATGAGTACAGAGGCAGTAGGTGAAGTGGGCGTGTATGGTATGAGTACAGAGGCAGTAGGTGAAGTGGGTGTGTATGGTATGAGTACAGAAGCAGTAGGTGAAGTGGGTGGTATGGTATGAGTACAGAGGCAGTAGGTGAAGCGGGCGTGTATGGTAGGAGTACAGAAGCAGAGTAGGTGAAGAGGGCGTGTATGGTATGAGTAGAGAGGCAGTAGGTGAAGTGGGCGTGTATGGTATGAGTACAGAGGCAGTAGGTGAAGTGGGTGTGTATGGTATGAGTAGAGAGGCAGTAGGTGAAGTGGGTGAAGTGGGTGTGTATGGTATGAGTAGAGAGGCAGTAGGTGAAGTGGGCATGTATGGTATGGTATGAGTACAGAGGCAGTAGGTGAAGTGGGCGTGTATGGTATGAGTACAGAGGCAGTAGGTGAAGTGGGCGTGTATGGTATGAGTAGAGAGGCAGTAGGTGAAGTGGGTGTGTATGGTATGAGTAGAGAGGCAGTAGGTGAAGTGGGTGTGTATGGTATGAGTACAGAAGCAGTAGGTGAAGTGGGCGTGTATGGTATGAGTACAGAGGCAGTAGGTGAAGTGGGTGTGTATGGTATGAGTAGAGAGGCAGTAGGTGAAGTGGGCGTGTATGGTATGATGGTATGAGTAGAGGTATGAGGCAGTAGGTGTGATGGTATGAGTAGAGGCAGTAGGTATGGTGTATGGTATGAGTACAGAGGCAGTAGGTGAAGTGGGGTGAAGTAGGTGGGGTATGTATGGTGAAGTGGGTGAGGTATGAGTAGAGAGGCAGTAGGTGAAGTGGGTGTGTATGGTATGAGTACAGAGGCAGTAGGTGAAGTGGGCGTGTATGGTATGAGTACAGAGGCAGTAGGTGAAGTGGGCGTGTATGGTATGAGTACAGAGGCAGTAGGTGAAGTGGGTGTGTATGGTATGAGTAGAGAGGCAGTAGGTGAAGTGGGCATGTATGGTATGAGTACAGAGGCAGTAGGTGAAGTGGGCGTGTATGGTATGAGTACAGAGGCAGTAGGTGAAGTGGGCGTGTATGGTATGAGTACAGAGGCAGTAGGTGAAGTGGGTGTGTATGGTATGAGTACAGAGGCAGTAGGTGAAGTGGGCGTGTATGGTATGAGTACAGAGGCAGTGAAGCGGGCGTGTATGGTATGAGTACAGAGGCAGTAGGTGAAGTGGGCATGTATGGTATGAGTACAGAGGCAGTAGGTGAAGTGGGTGTATGGTATGAGTACAGAGGCAGTAGGTGAAGTGGGCGTGTATGGTATGAGTACAGAGGCAGTAGGTGGGCGTGTATGGTATGAGTACAGAGGCAGTAGGTGAAGTGGGCGTGTATGGTATGAGTATGGTATGAGGAAGCAGTAGGTGAAGTGGGTGTGTATGGTATGAGTAGAGAGGCAGTAGGTGAAGTGGGGCGTGTATGGTATGAGTACAGAAGCAGTAGGTGAAGTGGGTGTGTATGGTATGAGTACAGAAGCAGTAGGTGAAGTGGGCGTGTATGGTATGAGTACAGAAGCAGTAGGTGAAGTGGGCGTGTATGGTATGAGTACAGAAGCAGTAGGTGAAGTGGGCGTGTATGGTATGAGTACAGAAGCAGTAGGTGAAGTGGGCGTATGGTATGAGTAGAGAGGGCGGTGGGGGGCAGTAGGTGAAGTAGGAAGGCAGTAGGTGATGGGTATGAGTACAGAGGTGAAGCAGTAGGTGACGTGGCAGTGTATGGTATGAGTACAGAGGCAGTAGGTGAAGTGGGCGTGTATGGTATGAGTACAGAGGCAGTAGGTGAAGAGGGCGTGTATGGTATGAGTACAGAAGCAGTAGGTGAAGTGGGCGTGTATGGTATGAGTAGAGAGGCAGTAGGTGAAGAGGGCGTGTATGGTATGAGTACAGAAGCAGTAGGTGAAGTGGGTATGAGTATGAGAGCAGTAGGTGAAGTGGGAGTGAGTGTATGGTATGAGTAGAGAGGCAGTAGGTGAAGTGGGCAGTGAAGGGGGCATGTATATGGTATGAGTAGAGAGGCAGTAGGTGAAGTGGGCGGGGATGGTATGAGTACAGAGGAAGTAGGTGAAGCGGGCGTGTATGGTATGAGTAGAGAGGCAGTAGGTGAAGAGGGCGTGTATGGTATGAGTACAGAAGCAGTAGGTGAAGCGGGCGTGTATGGTATGAGTAGAGAGGCAGTAGGTGAAGAGGGCGTGTATGGTATGAGTAGGTTTGTTGGCAGTTCACCATGTCCAGCACTGTGTGCAGTCCTGTCAGACGATTGAGGTTTCCAAACTGGTGAGATTTATATCTCTTGACTGTATGAAACCTCTTAATTCCCCAGCAAGAGTGTACCTTCTGCCAGGCTTCATATAAGCAGTCAGTCCAACTCCTCTGAATTCTGTTATGCGTGCTATTGTGGGGCAAAATGCATTTTAAAACAGATAAGAAAAAACACTTGAAAATCTTTTGTCCTTAAAAAACAACCGTGCACTGTTGTCTAGCACGGAGTCACACGTGAGACATTAAAAGGTCGTTGTCAAATTCAGAGCCTCTGCCCGATGGCTTATGGACTTCACTGAAGTCGTGCTTGTGGAAGGATGTGGACCTCGGAGCTGTTATGGGATGGTGTCTGTGGGCAGGAAGGGCGTGAGTGTAACATCACTCCTCATGAATAAGTGAACATGCTGCTCCCTGGCCTTCTCACAGCTGCTGCCGTGGAAACATGCCCGCTGCTCTTGGCGCCGATGCGCAGCCGGACTCAGGGCAATCTAACGCTACTTTTTCCACGATGGGCTAAATGCTCTACGAACGACGTAGATGGACGTTGTTTTCCATTGGCCTAGATGTAGCCAAGACAACGGCCCTGCAGTAGCTAGGGTATTGCCGTTGAGCCGTGTCCCATGATGTCATGGTGTCTCAGGACGTACAGATAAGAAGCGATGTGTGAACAGGACCACAGTAGTCCTGAAACTTTTACAGCCCACTTTCCTAAAACGGAACCTCTATTAGCCCCTTAAGACACACTTGTAGCAAAATCAACTTCAAGCATCATGCCTGTATGGTATGTTTTTTCCTTTGTTGAAAGTTTTGATTGAAACCAAATGAATACATGGAAAAGATGTGGGCGGACCTGAAACGATGTGGCGGTGCTGTGAGTCCTGGCCCAGCTGCACAGATAAGGCCTCCTGCACACCAGCTTGCCCCATCGCTGCAGGTGGAGGAGCTCACATTACCTCAGACTCTCTTATTGCTCCGCTGCAGGAGGCACCAGAAGGGTGGAGCTTGTGAAAGGCCCCCATCACCTGTTCCCTCCAATACTGCATTAGGATGAGGTAAGACTGGGAAAAGCTTGGGCATTTGTTTCTGTAGTGCCACCAATGTGTGTGTGTGTGTGTGTGTGTGTGTGTGTGTGTGTGTGTGTGTTCTCTATGGTATCCACTGATTAATCCTAATGATTCTGCCATTTCGGCTCCAGGCCTCCAGTTTCTAGGAGACATCATAGGTCCACTCAAGAGTGCTCAATGGGTAAACCACTTCCAGTGTGGTAGTATGTAATCTTGTTCTTTTAGTACAGGGTAAGAATGTCATTTGACAGTGTAACTGCCTGTTTCTCTGTACATATGACTCTCTGTGAATAAACTCTTGAATCTTGTTTTCCTTTCTGGCGATATGCTGGTGCAGGGCCGTTGTGTATTAGACTGGGATGGAGTGTGTTGCTGATTTGTGGGGTGAGTGCAACGCTGCTGATTTGTAGAGTGAGATGTTACCACTCCTTTCTGGGGTGAGTGTGTTTTTGCTGATATGTGGGGTGAGTGTGTCATTGCTAATATGTGGGGTGAGTGTGTTATTGGCGATGTGGGGTGATATGTGGGGTGAGTGTGTTATTGGCGATGTGGGGTGAGTGTGTTATTCCTGATATGTGGGGTGAGTGGCTTATGCATGAACAGCAACTTCCAACTGTCTTCTGAAATATGATGCAGGGTCTTCTGTTACCAAGACAACAGGCATCACATTGGCTGGAACAACTGCACTCTCATTTTGTAGTAATGAAGCGCTGGCAAATTGCCAGGCCAGCATCCGCACACACAGCATCATATTCACATACACAAACACTCACACATAAACACATGCAACATGTCTACACAGTATTTCTAATACATAATTCAGAAATGGGCTATGTGTGTATTGACATAGAAGTGTGCTGGTGTATGAGTCATGCAGTAATGTTTTGCTCTGAGTTGTGTGTGTGTGTATATGTGTGTGTGCGTGTGTGTGTGTGTGTGTGTGCATGCATGGGCTTTCTGCACTCTGCGTGGCATCAGACTCTGCTCACTGAGCAGAAAAAAACATGGCTGGCTTTTATGTCCTGGTCCTGCTGTTCTGACTCACCCAGTCCGGTCTGCACATCTCATATTTCTGTGGCGCTACTCCTGCAATGTTGACTTCCTCCTTCTTAATACTCAGTGTGAATATTGATGTATTTTTAAAAAAGTAATCACTTCTGAGTTTTAAATCAGTCTCCACGGTCATCACTAAAGTGAAAGGACTTGCTGGTTGTTGGTGGAATCCCAGCAATGTTAGTGACAATCCAACCAATTACCATGTGAATAGAGCCCTGGCCCCACAGCAGGTGAAACTGCGTCTCTTCGCTAGGCCTGGGCCAACAGAGGCCTGCTGTGACGCTCACACTCTTTTGCCACAGTGAATGCAAAGTGCTGCACTGGCTCTTGTGCAGAATGTAAAGTCCTGAACTGATTCCTGCCACTTTCAGCTATGGGGGTAATGGGGGGAACGGAGGGGCTGTCCGACTCCACTCTTAGACACGCATGCTCTGGTGTGTTTGAACACTCTATAAGATCTATGGGAAATGCATCATATTGTTATAGATGCATGATCGACCCTTTGTACATTTCTGATTGGGTTCAACAACATCCTGTCCAGCCATATCTAGGTTGAAGTTGTCCACTGAGCTGAGTGGGAAAGGACCAAAAGTGTGTCTCCACACACAAACACACTTACACACATACAGTACATACATACATATACATGCTAAATGAAAATACCATACTACAGAAAAACTTCATGTTGAAAAAATCTAAAGGACTATGGGAAATTCACATTATGTTTTAATTCAGCATTAAGGTTTTGCTGTGTGTATGTATATATAACTCAAAGGCAAACCAAAGATGGTCATAGAGGACTTTGGTGGTATCTTTTCAGATTTCTTTTTTTGAGATCATTTTCAGTGTTTGGAACAGACTGAATATATGATATGTAATGGCATGTCTATTGAATGATCACTTTAGTATATTGAAATGTAATATACGTCTAAAATCTTCCTCACCCTGCATAGTGCAGCTTTAATGACCTTTGACCATGACCTTGGTTATGATCGTTGGTTTTTTTGATCAGAACAGGGTTTTTTTCTCCTGCTGGTAGCTAGGACACAGCCTCTGCCCCGAGGGTCTCACAGTGGAAGGGGACTAGGTTACAAAAGCACAGCTGTAGGTGGGCTGCTCAAAGTTTGCGCTTACCACAGTGAGCAGTGGAATGACTTCACACTTCAGCTTTACGCCGTGTGACCAGGCTGAGGGGCTCCCCCTCCCCCCTCATCCCTCCTGCAGAGAGGGAACAATGACTGGAGACGGAGGAGTCCTCCATACTGCTACTAAACCAATTCAAGTGCACCAATGAGTGCAGTTTTTGTATTGGGAAACTGTTTAGCGTAAGCTATGAAGGTTACTGATATGAGAGAAACTCTGTTGCATTTAGGAGTTTGGATTTGATCCAAGAAATTATTTAGTTTTAGTCCATGTCTTTAAAGGAGACGGTGTCTCTCAGGAAGTGCTTTCTCTCTGAAATGTCTCCCACTGGTTCTCTGAAATGTCTCCCATCTCTCTGAAATGTCTCCCACTGGCTCTCTGAAATTTCTCCCATCTCTCACAAATGTCTCTTATTGGCTCTTTGAAATGTCTGCCATCTCTCTGAAATGTCTCCTATCTCTCTGAAATGTCTCCCACTGGCTCTCTGAAATGTCTCCCATCTCTCTGAAATGTCTCTCACTGGCTCTCTGAAATGTCTCCCATCTTTC
Source organism: Brachyhypopomus occidentalis (assembly GCA_020368025.1). Lineage (NCBI taxonomy): Eukaryota > Metazoa > Chordata > Actinopteri > Gymnotiformes > Hypopomidae > Brachyhypopomus > Brachyhypopomus occidentalis. The sequence goes on along the minus strand of JAGXOD010001359.1, from coordinate 166,252 downwards.
TGAAGTGTCTCCCATTTCACTGGCTCTCTGAAATGTCTCCCATCTAAAACATGCCTAGCATAAGGCATGGGAGTGGTCACATGACCATGAACCACATGTTATTCTGAAGAAGACTGGTATAAATCTGAAAAAGTGATTTGACTATCTTTGAACCCTAACGTGTACAACTAAAATTTTGTTGTAATGTAGAATGTGAGGTACTTCTGTTTTGGCCAGATTTCAGGAGTGAGTTTTATTTTAGATTTAGTCATGAGATGAGCATGTTAGTGCATTTCTGTTTATATTGCTTCTGTAGAATAGTGTGCTTTTCCCTTTGCCGGGCATGTAAATCCTATCAAGCGATCATGTCTGAACGTGAACAGAAGAAAGGCAATAGGAAGCCGGAACGATCTGTGACTCTGGAGGGGTTCGTAGATGATGGAGCACAGGTGTGTGTTGCGGCGTGTAAACGACAAAGCCCGTGTCTGGGAGAGGATGATGAAACCCTTGCAGATAGATGGAGAAGGAGTGTGTGCGCAGGCTGCACTGGTGGACGGTGACCCGCGCAGACGCTCAGACAGGTAATTGGTGGGATGCGGTGTGTAATTCAGCCTCAACAAATCCATTTCACAGCTGCCATCCAAGCTGAGCACAGGAGGTGGGGGGAGGCCTGCGAGACAGACTGAGATTGAATACGACGACGGGGGTCGTGTGAGAACTGGAAACAGACGAGGATGCAGACGAGAAATGTGCTTGGTAAGAGGGTGAGGGAGCCGAAGGTGTCGCAAAAATAAAGACGAAAAGAAGCTAGTGCTGAAGCGAGTGAACATGAACGTGTGAACAGTGAAGAGTGGCCCACTCCTGTGCCAGCAATCATGAATATTCATGTGATGTTTCTGTGCTACTAGTGACATGTAGCTAGAGCTCACAGACTGGTTAATGTGCAAAATACTCCGAATTTACTTTTGTGCCCGTTTAAATTCCTCGTAAAATATCCTGATCATTTAGAGTTCCCCTCACTCAGTGGTGAAGTCTATGTAATGCTATTGATAATGTTATTAATTGTGCATTATTAGGTGTGAGGGAAGTGAGTTTTCAGCTGGTGTTTGTCATGCAAAGCCGTTCCCCTCCTCCTGCCCTGGTTGTCAGAGCACAATGGAGCAGTGCGTTTTCCCAGGCCCTGCGCTCTCGCTCCAGGCCTGCCGCCCGCGCCAAACTGACCCCTGTCCCGCTCAAACGCTTGCGCTCACTCGCACACAGCTGGCCCCAATCCTCTGCCAATCATCAATATTCATGCCTCATGCAAAATTAATTCTCACCTCCACACTACGGCTCTGGAGCATGGTCTACTGTTACATTCTTGTATTGGAATGAACGGGCAGAAGGAGTTGCAGAAATGTCGTTAATGTCTTTAATAACTGCAATAATAATTGTAAATGCACACAATGTTAAAACCAGAACTTTTACGTGATTTGAAAATGCCCAAATCAGGTAAAAAGAATTACAGTTTGTCTTACAGTTGGTGATGAAGCTTACAAAGCTTATATGTATGTATACACAAAAGTCATATTTCTTTAAATCCCAGTACTCTGTGCAAGATTTTCTTTTTATTTTGTCATCATATTGCAACAATGATTGATAGTACACTGACATTATATACACAACTTCAAGAAGCTGAAAGCATGGGAGATAAATGGTTGGTGCCTGTGAAGACTGCATGTCTACTGAATCAGAATGGCCATATTCAAAAAGACACCACAGCTGTCTGTGCAGGGCTGCTCTCGGCTGTGGCACGTTGCTTTGTCTACAAAGTGAAAACGTTGGCAGATTCCTGACCAGAGGTTGGACGTAGTTGACATTATAACTGGTTTGTTTATGTTCTCCCCTCTTCCCTGCTGGAGCGTGGCACTTTGGCGTGGGCTGGAGAGCGGCATTCCGGTAAATGTGGCTAAATGACAGAAAGAGACTGCTGCATTTAGAAATATGGCATTTGAAGTTTGAGGCTTCACCCCTTTTTTCCTTCTTTTACTTTAGGCCCTCTCAGCACAATAAGATTTTTTCCCTTAAACGTTATTAGCAACTGGCATTACCCTTTCTGGGTGTGGATTTTGTCTGTTTGTCTGCACGTTTCTTTTTTATCACAGCAGACTCGTAGAGTTTTGGCAGCTTTGCTTGAACGAATCTCACAAATTTGCATTTCTTTCTGGAAACAAAGCTGTTTTAATCTGTATCTCAGATAATTTATGTTGCTGTTTTTGTGCTACTTTTATTTCTTTTTATACACCACCTACTTCATTGCTATTGAATGAATAACAAAAAACCCCTAGGAGCTGGGTCTGAAAACGCCCTGTTCAGCTGCTGGATTATGAGACCAGGGCTCAAGTCACTCCAAATAAATGTTAGAGAAACTGATTTTTATTTCAGTTTCAGTAAGGCTATATTAGGTAGGGTCTATCTCCATATATTGGCAAAAAATGTGAGGGCTTAATAACCTCTTCGTCTGTCATAGCCCACTTACAGTCTCCGAATGTAGAATTTTTACCAATTGCAGAAAAAAAAAAAAAAAAATATATATATATATATATATATATATATATATATATATATATATTAATCTACATAAACAAACGCTCGTTCATGCCTGACTACTGTTGAAACTAGTTCATTACTAACATAAAAAATAAAAACCTGAGGGGAGTCACTTTGGTGTTAATATATTAAACCCTTTTATACTATGATCAAAATGATCAGGACTCCACTCAAATAATTATAGGTAATTCGTGTCCATTTAATTTAGGACGGGCCTAAATTAAAAATTATGTACGTTTGCTTATTGAGGGGGGGTGGCTAAAACGTAACGGGGTTGTCTGAGGACCCCTCCGTACGGGGTTCTAGTGCGTTCTCGTCATTGTGGCACCCATTTTACAGCGCAATGTTCGCGAGTGGAGGAAGTGGTCTTTGAACACCGCTCGTCCTCTTCCTGCCCAGTGATAGGGGACGCCTGTAAGCGAGTGAAGAAAATGGCGACCGTGCAGGACAAACGTTTCCCCTCCTAGATTCTGCAGAAGCGTAAAATTCAGATAGCCTTATCATCCGCTTTCATTTCCTCTCTACTGCACTTTAAACTTCAAGAGGTGGGTTTGCATTGCAGTTTCGAGTTTTATTAATTACGTCGTGCAATTTAGTTATCTTTGATAATATTGCACCACTAATACCATGATCGTGGAGCATAGCACTTAGGTCGGGTGTTTGCCGATCTCTATCATTTTTATGGTAAATAGAAAACTGTGATGTGCTTTTAAGTGTGTATGTGTGTACTTTTTTTTGAAATAACGTTCAGCTTGCTCAATATAGTCAGTGACCATTTTGTGGAATATTTTGTAACTAGCTAGTTTGAAGTAAGCAACAAATCTGTCGACGCTTTTTTAGCTAGTTAGCTAACATGGCTCACCAACCTGCACGCGCAAAATAGAGGTCCAGTGTTTAGCTCGCTCAACAATCGAACGTTTGATGTCATGTATGTTTAACGTAAACGGCTGGACACATTTTCAAATCTCAGCGTTTTCCATCGTGCTTCGAAGCAACCTGATCGTTTATAAGTGGTTATGGGTAATATGTTGCCGATGTCCGTTGATGAATATATATTTTTCCTCGGATGTTAGCTAGCTAGCTTGTAAGAAAGCTCATTCGACCGCTGGCTAGATTAGCTAAGGTATATTGGTTGAAAGTGGATTGCTAGCATGTTATGCTATCTTTATAGCCAACTAACCTACGGCGTAGTGGTTTTGAGACCTGGTTACAGCTGGAATTGTGCATTCGGGAGCATTTTATGAACAGCCATTATGATTAAAAAGAATATGAAAGCCATTCGGGTTTTGGCTTGTCAACCAGCTAGCTAATTGATTCTTGGTAGTATCACCTTTAGCTAACTCGTCGACTGATTAAACATTTAGCAAGCTACCATCATATAACTCATTAACTTGCAACAGTGTTTACATTGCGTTACGACCTCGTTTTAATATAATTAACTACCTATATTACACGGGTCAAATGTTAGCTGCATGAAAACATTTCTATATTTCTAAACATGTTTCTACAGTCCATCCAGGTAGCAAACTGGTTAGCTAGCGGGTGAATAAATACGAGGTCTGTGCAGCAGCTAGCGAAGTGGAGGAGGTGATGACTGCATAGCAAGCTAATCTAAACGGTCGCTAATGCTGTGAACCTTGGGTGGGGGGACTGCTGTAACCAAAAGCTTGAATAAAGCCGTACCCAAAAGGTTTGTCAAGAAGCGTAAATTGTTTTGTATTTTTGAGAAATCTATTGAAAAAATGTCTAGGATGTGATTGGTGATTTGTCTTGTGGATTGTTGCTTGCTGTCTAGGTAGTTGGTTAGCTAGCTAGCTATCTCCAAAAAGAATATAGATTTACGGTGGGGGAGGTGTTTGCGCTTCGTGTCTGCTCGCCGAGGTTAGGTGTTGGTTTTTCCTCGTTGACGTCCTGATTATGAAACTATTTGGGACATGTTTAACGAATTAAATGTTTTATTTGCTCTTGCAGTCGAAATCTACGATTTGGTTTTATGGATTTCGGCTGAGTAGTTGTTGTTTTTTTTTTTTACAGCTTTATGCATATTTTATGCTCATCTACTGAGTCTTGATCAAGACTATGAAATAGCTAAAGCTATTGTAGAGCTGTGTGGGTGGTTGTTTTACAGTCGTCATTGGTATCACAGGCTGTTAAGATTGTCGCGCAAGTTGTATTAGGCAACGGGAATCTGTCCAGCTCTGCAGTCACATTTGGTTAGCGCTGAATATTCTATTTGCAAATTTGTGGCAGTTCTACGATGTGTTATGTTTTCATCGCACACTGATCCGGGTCGTTAAGTTTGTATTTACACACGGTACTGCGTAGGCTTAAAGCGAGAATGCGCCCAGAAACGCATAAACTAGAACTTGGGTAATTATTATTCAAGCCATTGTCGTGTTAAGACTTAATCGGCCACCATAATTAAAACTACCTTTTAAGAATAACAATTTATTTATAAATATGGTAAGCGACGTTTTGTATTATTCCTTAATCTTAGCATTTGTTTGAACTTTTCCCCCTCCCCCTATTCAGAGAATTGGATGCTATTGCCACCAAAGACACTGACGGAGAAGCGACACAGGTTAGTTTCTCCATAACCCATTGGTGTGTGTGTGTGACCGAGAATGCACTAAATGTTTCACTTTTTCCCCTCTATTTCTTTGGAGGTTTTTTTTTATTGCTGTTCCCATTCATGCCTGTGCTTGGTGGCACTTCAGAGGCTGTCTGAGGACAGAGGCTGCTGGTCTAAGCACTTGCAGTCCCATTTCAATTAAAGGGCTTCAGAGTGCTGAGTAAGCTTTGCTGTTTTAAAACGTTAAACAAAAGTGGTTTGTATTGTATGGCTCTCTTTGTACCTTGAATTTAACAGCATTAAAAACCAGACTCTCTGCTGTAAATGTAAGATTTTTAAAAAGGAGTTTGCTGCTCTTACCTGTTACTGTGTGATTTTAATTATACCGTGGTTCGACTGGCTGTTTCTTGCATCCTCTAATTGGCCATAATCTCTGTGCGGAACAGTTTCCTAAAAGTGAAAAGATTTGCTTTAAGAAGTGCATCGTGATACAACGTCTCATCAGAGATGGCATGTAGTCATCGTTTTGTCTACCAGAGTACCTGCTGACCTCAAACACTTCACACGCAGCATTGGTTTTTACATATTCTACAATCCCTAAAGCATAATTTGCATGTTGTCTTGTTGTAGCATTGATTTGCAGCATGATTTCTTGCTTTAATGTGCCTGATCTAGAGTATTGGGCCTAAAATTCCCAGTGAGCTTAATCAGGGAAATGCTTTATGATGTATATCTTGTCTTATTTCCTTCTATGCCTTTTGTTAGCTAGTTATCTTTAGTCAGACGTGAAAGCTAATTACAGTCTCTAAGGGCACACTTAGGCCCCCCACCCCCACCCACGGTAGGTGAGCTTCACTTTGAGTCTGTCCTTCTTCCACTTGTTTCATGTGGTGTTTAACTTTGAATACTGGAGTAGAATAGAAAGCACCTGCCTTTGAGCCCATGTGAAAGGAAAATGGCAACGCACCAAGAATCCTTGTGTAGTAATAAACCTGTGCTTGCCAGTAACATTAATTAGCTACTAAATGGTTTTTAAATAAGGCATGTTCACACTATGTAGCCCAAGGCAGGTAATAGCAGCAATATTCTGTGCTGGAATCAGGTCTTGTTAGCTAACTGTTAGACCATATCAGTGTAACCCATCATCTGACTTTCTTTATTTATATATATATATATATATATACATATATAATGAATCTGGTGTAGCTTATGTAGTTATGATCATTCTTGACTGTAATTGTTTCACAAAGATTGTTGCTGTGGCAAGAACATATATATTTTGTCTGGAAAAGATTCCTTGTGCATCCTTTGAATAGCGATCACTGCACACACACAAAATATACCTGTTGTGAAGAGTCTAAGAAAGGCGTTTCCAATCCGAGTTCAGGACAAATGTGGAGTGCTAGCCTACCCAAAGCTTCCTACACCTCGCATTCAGTTACTGCAAATTTCAGTGCTGTTATATTTTCAGTCTTCAGTTCTTTGCTTTCCTTAGCCTGAATCTAACATGGATGAAGTAGATCCACATGTCATGCAACCAATTGTTACACCCCACCGAGTTTTCCTTCCTTCACGGGACTTCATGTCGGCTTTCATCAGCAAAAAAAATAAGCTCCACACATTCACTGCCTTGCCAAAATAATCCTTCTGGCTTATGAGCAGTGTCTTGTAGCTCTGGACTCCAGAGAAACATGCCCCTTCACTGAAGGTAGAGCTTCAAGGAAATGGCTGAAGATAACATGAAAGAATTATTACTGTTATTCCTCATATTGCCAACAAACGTCCTTGAAAACCTTTGAATTCTAAACTTGGTTACTCCAACCATATACTTTAACATGGCGCTTAGTCACGCACACTCAAGGAAGACTTCTCCATAGATATGAACATTGCCCCTCCAAAGCCGTTGCCACCCCCACACGTTTACACACACAACAGACTACAGTGAGTCCCAGAGGAAGGCTGTGTGGTGTGAGCAGTGGGACGCAGTGCCGCAGTTGTTTCGTGCTGCTCTCACGCAGTCTGGCAGCCTCGTTTCCGACCCGCTGCTACTCGCGCCATGGCAGCAGGGAAGGATTTGACAGTCTTCGCTACTCTTTAAGCACGAGATTTATGTAGTTCTGAACAGTGGTTTGGGCTGCTGGCTGGGTCATGTGTGTTGGATGGGGTTTCCATGCCTATGGGCACTTTGTTTCCATAGCCACCTCTTCGCTGCTCTGTGGTTTCTACATCAGCTCCTCTCCACGGCGCTGTGGTTCCACCGTCTACCCCTCTCCACCGCTCTGTGGTTGGAGCATCTGCACCCCTCCGTGTGTGCTGCGTCTGCCCTCTCCTCTGCTGCTCTCGTACATTTTCTTCCTTCATGGTTTGCGTATCTGTGCTGGGAGGTTACATGTCTAAGTGCTGTATGATTGCACATTCAGCACAGAGACGGTGCCATGTTGAGGGAGCGTCTCATGCAAAGGCATTAAAACAAACACAAAAACCTCCTCACAACAGTCAAACTCAAACATCATCTCACTTCTGACACAGTAGCATGGAGGGAACGTCAGTGTCGGACTTCTCCTGCTGCAGGAATGGGGGGTAAGCAGGACGGCGATGGGAGCTTTACATGAATTGTCCAGCCGCTCGAGCTCCACAGCATTACCTGCAGTCTTCCAACAGGCAGGAACCTCCATAAACAAAACCCATGTATGTAAAGGTGCAGCTAAAGGGCTAAACTGTAGCCTAAAGAATCCCAGATAAAACTTTGAATGTGCAGCATGCAGGCATTTCAGTGTGGCATAATGGAAAGGTCGATGCTGATTTATATTGATCAGGTTTAGTGAGGGATCTAGCTAACTATTTCCAATAAATACAACAATTTATCAGAGCCTTTATTATAAAGAACATGTAAACTTGAACCGCATAAGAACTTTCACTGGCAAGCATATCAATTTTTGCTGTATTGAAGATGAATTCTATGTTTACCATAAGTAATCATTGTATTCAATTACATGATTGATTAGCTAGACGGGCTGATGATGTAACGACTTCTTGCATTATTTCTGGTACAGCTGTAACCCTCTGTGGATGGGAGCCAAGTAAAATAGAGCACAAATGACCTCAGTAAAGACGAATATATGTGGACACTTTAGACACAAAAGTTATTTGATGGACTCACTCCAGCTTGGGAAGGCGAGGACTAATGTGTTCTTCCCCTGGTCTATGAGGCAGCTCGACACATTTGCGCTAACTGGGACTGGATGTCTGTGATGGACCAGCATTGCATTCATATGCACGCAGATGTAAACAAAGTCTTAAGACCCTGGCACATTCACTGGGCTTGTGAGAGTGCTTGTGTGTCTTCTTTAAAGTTTTCAAACTAGGCCAAGAACTGGTTACAGGGGTAGAAAAATTTAAATCGAAGAGGTTGCACGATAGCCATGAATGTAGACCGTTGTCTTGTGAAGCCTTTGAACAAACCTCCATTATCAAAACCTTAATTCATGTTAAATCTTAATAAAGGAGCCCCTCCCACCCAGAGTGAATACTTATCCCGTATAACCAGTCTTTTCATCACTTTAAAATTGGATGGCAAATTGAATTGGATCGACAATTTTGTTTAATCATAACACAGTCAAAAACACTCAGGATATTAAATTCAGTGTTGTCACATCCTCTGTCTGTCAGTAGAGACAAATTTGTATAGTCATATGAAAAGGCTTAGCAGCATTTTCTGTCAAAATGCAAATGTGTGCACAGCATCAGTGGCAGCTGATTATTGGTCAGTTTTAGTTTAGAGCTCAGCACCTGTTTTGTCATCGATATTTCTGATGCCTTTACGTCTCCTCAGCAGCGCTGATGTTTCCAGCCGGGAGTCTACAGTATTCACTAACTAACCTTTTACTTAATGTCTTAAACGGTTCCAACTCTGGCTTTAGTTTAAGCAGCTGAAGAGCTGCCAACACAACTGTGTGCACTCCCAGTGAGACATTCCCTATCTGATCTGTGTTGGAGGTGACTTCAAAAAGTATCATATCTTGCTGTACTGCAAGGAGATAACATCGATGGTAGGCACAAACGATAAAGACGAGGGTGTTCATGGGAGTAGGTGGCGGCCGTTGAGTAAGTGGTGGAAGGGCTGCACACATTTCAGTGTAATCCTTTAAGGAGATTAGCGCAAGATTTCTCTCCCTTCACACCTCTGTTATTGTTTTATTTTGCGGCGCTAAAAACAAACTCGCAGCTAATGAAACTGTCCCCTTTTTTTGTTTGTTTTTTGGACTTGAAGCCATTTTGTGAAGCCTGTGTCTTAACTACATTTTAAAAATATTTTCAGGGAAATCGCAAGAGGCTAATGGGTATTTGATGGAAGGAGGAACAGTCTACAGCTGAAGGCCGATAAGGAAGAGGAGGCTGGGGTAAAGGTGTGTGTCCTCTCCCGTGCTGTACATCATGCAGTACTACAGCTGCCCACAGACATGCACTGTGTTGAGGGACGCGAGGGTTAAAAACGCCATTACTGTCTTCATCGCCTTGGGCACCAGTCACACGTGACTGTGGGACTTAATATGTTCTGTTTGGAGTGGCTTGGCTGGGTTTGGATGTAGTAATACTGGTGTGTCCATGTAGCGTTTCTGTTCCCTAGACATCTACCTTACTGTCTCTTGCAGGACTTTATCCACCTGTCCATCTCTTTCATCCTCCTTTTTTGAATACATATTCTTATTAATATAGTTTGTCATTGGATTTGAAGGTTATCGAATTTAAAGTAATTAATTTCAGTCTAAGGCTTGTATGTTTAGTTATTTGCGTGGATATGTAGCTCTCTCAGATTCTCTCGTCATAGGAGCGATCTTGGATCAGTAGTGACACGGAGACTTGAGGGTAAAGTTTCCAGTGCCCGTGCCTGCCCCATGTGCCACATGCCCCTCCCGTTTGACCTCGGGTGGCATTTTACTTCTCTTCAGTCCCATATGAGCCCGACTTGATTTGGATTACATTTGAGTACTGAGTTGTCTTTTTCTGAAGGGACCACTTGGTGCTCTATTGTGGATGGTGCACAGTTGAGCACGTGTTGAGTGGGTTGCTGTGGGGTTGGGCTGAATATGAGCCTCTTCTGGAAAATGTTTGTTTTGGCATGTTTGGTCCTTCTGGGTTACTCCTTTCCTTTTGAAGAACAAAGAGAAATTTGATCCATTCGTCCTTTACAGCACTGCCTTTTGTTTTAGGATGACCTCAGCATCTGGAAATGAAAAGGATTCTGTAAATGATTAGTTGAGTCTGTGAAATTGTCTGCTAAACATCAGTTTGTTGACCAAATCGCTTGGCTGTTGCTTAGCGATTGGTGATGTCGATACAGAAGCTCGAGGGACCGGGAGACTCTGAGCTCAGAGCTGGAACGGAAAAAATGTCAGACTCCTACTTCTAACAAAAACTACATTTGTCTTGGCCTGCTGTGGACATTAATATCTGTAGTCTACAGAACATATGTGACTGCTTTAAGAATGTGAACATGCCAAGACCTGCTTACACTGAATGGAGCTCCAGACAAATTGAGGCCCCTGTTGTTGAGTTCTTCAGAAGTCTTACTATAAAGTTTTATTAACACTTGGCCATTGCCTGCATATCTACACTCGGACAGAGAATCACCGTGGTAAAGAAATACAGTTTCACACAGACGGGCTGGTTAAGAATTTCCCTAGCATGGCCCAAAGCCATTTGTCAATTTAGGTTAATGTTAAAAAAATTGGTATGCAAGAAAATCCTCTTGTGTGTGTTTTTGTGCACGTCTCCAGCATCCTGCTGTGGTGTTTGCTGCGCTGTCTGTCCCATGTAGCTTTGCAGTTGTACTGCAGTTCTGTGGTTTCTCGTGAGTGCGTGTTCTGACATGACTGCTTGACTTCTTTGAGTTCGCCATTCCCCAGTGTGTCTGAACAAGACATTAAGGAGCCTCAGACATCTCATGCATAGCTGTAATATTTGTGCCTTTTGTTTACTCTGAAGGATGACTCTAAGCTGCATCCAGTGTTTGTGAGCAGCAAGCTCCGCCTTTTTCCTCTGAAGGCCCCTCCTCCGCCTTAATGCTGTTGGTGCTCTCTGGGGCTGCCTGCTGGAAGCAGTAGCCAGTGCTCATGTCGTAAAATGACACCGTGCTTCTCCGTTTTTTTCCTGCGAATTGAGCAGTGCGGGGAAAGACGGGGCTGGAAGTGCTCGGAAGAATCCGATAAGGCTGGGAGAGGGGGAGTCGTAGGGCAACGGACTCGCGCCGTCCTGCTTTACTTGAAGGTAGAAGTGTTTTTCTTGGCTAGACTCGTTACACCATAGATAGTGCTGTTTCACATGGCTTCTGTGCATCCAGCTTTTCCACCTTAAGCGTTGATGCCTTTTTTGAGGGTTTCTTAAACGTCTCTGTCGAATGTTGCTGCTTGCCCGTGAAGAAGCAACGGGTGCCATTTAAACGAGTGTTTATAAATAGCGCTGTGTGCTAAGGGCTCCCCAGACAGTGGACGTGTTGTTGAAAGGTCAGGATCAGGCAGAGGAATTTGCGTGCTTGCTTACCTCCCCCCCCCTCCGGTTTAATATTAAATTGCAACTTGTGAGGTCATTCTGTATGGGAGGAAATCCCTGTATCCATGACAAACAACTATGATGCTGGATTTTTTTTTATCAGATGGAGCTGAACACTTCTGAACACATGACTCCTTGTTTCCAAGCCCTTTGTGACCTTTAGAGCATGTATATAAACTTCTGATGTTTCCTTAACAACAAACAAGGACGTGTATACATGCGTCCATCTGAACTATCTGCGTTGGCTCGGTGGGGTTTAAGCCATGGATTGATTCATGTTTTCTCTGTGCGTGAGGCTCAGAATAGACCTGCAGCAAAATGTTGTTGAGCTGTTTGTTTCGTCATTGCGTGCACTAGAACAGCATTACCACATGACTGCAGTTACTTGTCATGTAGTAACACTGCTGTATGCACCTGCTGTAAGGCTTTAAATTTGTTTTCTGTGCCTGTAACTCTAGGCAAAGTGTTATCCAATATCCTTCATTAGTTAGTTCTAAAGGCGAATGTAATTCCTTGAGTATATAGATACAATATATGCAAAATGCCTGTATTTTGCTGGAATTACTCAATGTTTACATAGGTGTGTATATATATAATAGAATGTTTTTTGTCTCTAGTGTATTTAGTTATTCATGGACAAAAAGCTTTTCCAGCTTCATATGCTCTGCTTAAAGTGGCAGATGTTGTGATCTTTACCAGAATCCAATCAAACCCTTCTGCAAGCTCAAGTAGCTACAGTAGCTGTCAATTAAAGCCCTTTACTGGTGTTGGTGTGCGTCGCCTCTGGTCTTCAGTCTTACTGAAGAGGTCTTTAAGACCGGCTCATTAACAAACTACAGAACAACAGATTCTGTTTAACACGCATGGATGTGCAGTAGCAAAACTAGCTTGCAGAGTGTGAATGATCAGTAAAGTTCCCATTTGAGGCACCTCAAACAAGGACTATTTGATTTTAACACAGCCCATGACATTTGGACCAAGCACTTCCCAACTTCCTGGTGAGCCATTACAACCCACTAGGAAAAGTGAAATTTCAGCCAAACAACCAGTTGCTCAATGTACTAAAGTGCTGACTGCAGCCAGGAAAGCACATGTCGATAAGAGCACATAACCCTTACTTTTAGCTTATTGTTTCTTCTACATGTTCTGGCCCTTTTCTGCTGAAGTTCTACTGGGGAAGGCGTGATTTGAATGACCTGCAGTAAAACTGGGCTGTATGCTCTGGATGCTTTTCATCTCAGATGTTTTTGCTTTTGACCAAGACTTTTGAGTTGCACGCGTGCACCTCGGGAACAGCCGTGTGAACCACCAAAGGTGGGTAGTGATGCTTCAGTTGGGTAAAAATGTACCGCAGCTGAGCCAACAGGCTGTTCACTGAATACTGTCAACAGAGCGTCTGACTTTGCATACATACATGAACATGGCCACAATTGATAAATTCTGTTCTCCTGATGTCGAATATCTAATGCTCAAGGGCAGACCGTTTCACTTGCTCAGAGAATGTACAGCATTACGCTTGGACATTACGCTTGGACATGCAGATAAACACCAGAATACACACCCTGGTTGAACTTTAGTCGTTGCTTCTGACTTCAACCAAAGAAACCTTAAATGTTCCCAGATTCTTCCAATGTCCATGCACAGCCGGGGGCATAATATATCTTGCATAAATGTCTGTATTAACGTACTACCCCCTGAGCTATCCCCCCCCCCCACTTCAAACAGTCAGATGGGTCTTGTCCCAGCACATAAAGCCATCGCTCATCTGACCATCATGACGTGTGAAGTTTAGCCTGAGGGAGCCAACCATCAGTTATAGGATTGTGCTGAACATACAGAATGGAATATATTTGCCCTTCAAACAGACCAAGAGGTATACACTTCAGACATTACTATATGGACAGTGTCACTGTTGGCAATAGGAAGTGTAGGCAAATGAGAACAAACGGTGAAGTCAAATGGCTGCTCATGGCAAGAGGCAACTTTTTTAATCAGGAGACACCACAATGTCCAGTGTCACCAGAGTGAACCTTAACACAGGTATCTGGTGTGCAGAACTACAAAAACTACAATCTATGTGTAGAAAAGGAGTTTCCAACAGTAACTCCAACTCAGGGCGAGGCATCCAGTCCGTCGCTGATTTACAAAAGGAACAATTTTTTTCCAGCAGCCAACATAGTGGAGGGACGTCTTTGCTCAGTTTGACAGACAAGAAGCCAAACTCCGGTCTGTTTCTAGCTGTTGGGAGACCCACAGACTCTTGTATACACTCAGGGTGCTCAGCAGTATTAGCTGTACCCAGGACACTGTACGAGAGTGTTCTCCAGACCTATGCTTACCAGCTAGCAGAGGTATTCACACAGTTTCAACATCTGTCCTTTTGCACAGTCTGCATGCCTCAAATTCACCGATATCGTGGCCATTCACAAAAAATGTACAACTGACAACTTGGCCCAATGACTATAGGCCTGTCACTCTTGGCCCTGTCATTTAAAAATGCTTTTGAATGATGGGTTCTCGCCCACATCAAAGATACTGTCCCAACTGATGTAGTCCAACACTACTGTCTACTGAGCTAACCAATTGACAGAGTTCCATATTTGTGGCTATCCATACAGCTTGCACATCTACACTCTTCATTGACTGCAGCTCAGCATTTAATTCTGTCATACCGAACAAGCAGATCGACAGGCTGTACACACCAGTGCTATCTCCCTCCTTATACTACTGGATACTGACCATCTTTATTATCCACCTGTAGCCTGGGTATGCACACATCCCTCACCCTGAGCCCCAGCGCCCCCCCCCCCCCAGGCCTTTATACTGGGCCCCTTCCTTTATATGCTCGTCACACATGACCACCAGTCCATTCACAAGTTCTAACACTCTTCGCAAGTTTGTGTGTGATATGACGGTCAGTGGGATTATAGCAGACAACAAAGCTGCATGCAGGGGGGACATTCAGGACCTGATGGCCATAATATATTACACACCCTAGACACAATCTGTTTAAGCTCCTCCCATCAGGGGAGGATTATATACTAGTTATTGTTATTAATGAGACTTAAATGCACCATTTTGAGTTTAATGCAATTGCAGTTTTGTTGTGATTGCACAATGATTTCTAGAAAAAAAACTCATGTTCATCTGTTCCTCCTCTTGCATTTGAAAATATTAATTCAATACACATTTTGTGCGTTTTGTTCAATGTCCGACCTGGACTGTCAAATGCGCAACATTTCCGACTCGGAATGAAAAGTGGGGCTATGGCACGTGATAATTTTTAATCGTCTTTAGATTTCACACTCTGATATGTGCTCCTTAATGTGCATTATTAATATACAAATGAAGCCATCTGTCCAGCCAGTCGAGGTGATTGGTCCACTTGCAAGGAAAATACCATTTTCCAAGAGCTCCTGAGTATTCACAGGAATGTTAACCACAGTGACCAGTTAATCTGTGATGCTTGTTAAACTTGTATGCACAATGCCCAGCCGCTAACAAAATTCTCTGTTTTGATTATACTTGTTAAATATTTCGTCCCATGTGGCATCAACAAAAACTGCAGACTGAATCCAGATGGTTTCAGAATTTGTGACACAGGTTTTGGTATTTTTGTTCCAGGATACTAAATATCATACGCACGCATAGTCAGGAAAACTACTGCCAAGGAGCTTTCAGCACCTCCGTGTTAGCCGGCTGTTGCTGGGCTTTGAATAGGGATGTTCATATATAGGTGGAAATGGTTCTCCAGTACATGTTAGTTACATTTGTACTTCTGTTAGTGTAATAAGATGCTTATTTATGAATAAGTAAAGTTTTTTGTAATATTTAATTGCTGTCACTTAAACCATGTCCTGATGGATAAAATATAAACACACATTCAAATTCAGCATACACAGTACTGAGTTCCACCTATATTAGTTTTTGTACATTTTTTTATTTTATTTTAAATGTTTTAATTTTTTACTTTTACAAATTTTTACTCTACTTTTACTTCTAACTATTAATTTAAAGTAACAATGTCTGAGGGTTGGTTTTTGCTACTCTATGCTGCATTGTAAACCATGTTTACAAATTTATGGCAGTAAAAGCAATTGACAGCTCGCAAGGGTTTGTTTGTTTGATTGATACCGAACCAGACTGTCCCCTCCTCATAATGAGGCCTGCAGGTCTTTCTGTCTCATGCCATGTCCCTTTGTGTCTTCTCCCACTGCAGTGCCAGAACATATTGAGTCCAGTTTCTGCCAGCCTCAGTCTGCCAATCAGAACAGCAGCACATCCATTGTTCCCTTCGCCATCAGCAATGCCAACAGGGCCTGTGCCAGTGGCCAGCCCCAAGCCCTGCCTCGCCGCCCTCTCCGCTAGTGCCCGCCACACCTCCCCCAGCTGCTGAAACGTGGCCACTGTTTCACGCTCCTCGCTGTCATACTGGGAACTCAAGTGCAGCTTACAGCCAGCCAGCCAGGGAAGCTAACAGCTGAGGGGCCTGTCCTGCACTGCACCAAAGCCAACCTCTCAGGTACGTGTCCTCCTCCTCCTCCATACGGCTGCCGGACGCCTGCCTCACCATTCCACCTGTCTGCCGGTCATCGCCGTTACCATAACTTGCGGACAATGCATTCGATGGGTGAGCCTTTTCCAACGGAGTCAAATGGGTAATTGGTTGCCAGTTGTGGACACTGAAAGCCGTTTGCTGTTGAAGGCCGTGGGGCAGGTTAGAGAGGGCGTCTCGGTGATGCTTGTAGCACTTTCTGATGCTTCGTGTCGGTCTCATGATGTTGCTCTTTTGTTTCATAGGCATGGCTCCCATTCGGGACTCGGTCAGCCACTCCCCTAACCAAACAGGTGACCCTTATTTTTGTTTGTTGTGGTGGTAGATTTCCATCTTATTAGTCACTCACTGTCTGCTTTGTGCTAGCAGTGTTCTGTTTGTGTTGGTGGCACTCTGTGTTGTCATGGCAATCCTTTTTGTGCATTTATCATCAATTGATCGAGGTATCGAACACCCCCCCCAGGAATACCATTCAGACTCCAGTACTGTGACATGGTTCTAATTCTTGAAGGGTCTCCTTGACTCTCACATATTCCATCATTGTATTGCAGTGCTTGGACGGTGTGATTGTTGTGTCTGTGCTGTTGCCTGGAGCTTTGCACTCAGTTCTCTTGAAGCCACTGTTACGTTCATTAGTGTCAGATTTTTTTATTAGGGTTATGATGCTGCAGGATTGGACAATATAGACCAAAGTGGCAGTGTTGCAACATACTCATTGCTTTTGAAAGAAACTACTTGGTTTTTCGTATTATGCTCATCGAACATAATACAAATACTCGCTAGTAGGTTTATTATTACAGTCTTTGCAGCGTAAGCATTTCATAGGCTTATTTTAGAAGAGTAAGACATGATATTCTGCCCTGGTGTACTGTTTTTGTTTGCTTGTTTGTTTGTTCTAGGCATCTCCTGTGACTGTAGTGTTAGTGAAGCAGTACTAAGTACATCAAATTGATTTTATTCTTTAGTTTAGTTTGTCTGGCCCTTTTGAACTTTGTTGCATATAGTTTTCTGTATGCTGTGGCTTGACTGCAGCTTGCTTTGTCATACCTTACTACTTAATCTTTGTGGCAGCCTACTGTTGAAGAGCCCATGATAAATGAGTGCTCCCATCCTTCCATCTGCCTGGCTGCTGTCTAGCCAAGAAGCATATCACATCAGAACATGTCAGCAGCTGTTAAGATCACCTCTTCACTGCTCTGCCCCACTACATATGCATATGTGAACCTGTAGGCATAAGCCTGCTTGAAGCATACCTCTTGAGGTTAATGACTCACTGCTGTGCTGCCTCTGATTAATATTTAAACCTGAGCATTATCTGTGTGTTCGCAATCAGAAACGGTTTTGTCACCTTCCAGTGTAACTTCCATTCTGTCGCCATCAAGTAACTTTCTGATTAAGGCCTCAGTCGAGCTGTCTGGCTTTCTGTGTCTGTTGCTAACAGCTTGGGAAAGAGACCTCAGACTTGGCAAGAGTACAGCTCTTGAGGGAGCTTGGCAGCCATCTTTGAGCATTGGAAGGCAAGCGCAAACCAGCAGAAATGATTGAGAATATGAGAACTTGGAGCCAGAAAATAAAAAAGTGGAAGGCCAGAGATTTATTTTAACCAAGAATAGTGTTGTGAGGGGACACTTGTGCTTCACAGGCTTGGTTCAGAAAGGGTCTGATCGATGCAGAAAGGGTCTGATCTCTGCACACGCCCTCAAGCTCGGCGTGTCCTTTCTCACTGATCCACTGGCATGCTGCAGGGACATGCTGCTGCTACAAAATGGAGGCAGCTGTGACCGTGTTTCAGCCAGACTCGGACGAGACGCGCTCGCTGGGACGCACACCGCTGCCTCCTGTGGCACCAGTGCCTGTTAATCCACAAAACCAGCTTAACTATTAGACTTTCTCTTAGGTTATTTGAAACGGGACTCGAACCTTTCGTCATGGATCATGCTATTCACATTTTGTGTGTCCTTTTCTTTTTTGCAAGCATATCTAATGTATTTCCAAATATTTGGCAAAATATGCATATTAACTATTGTACAAATATTCCTTTTTTTAAGTAATTACATTTTTATTCAGATGCAATTCATCATTGTTTGCAATATTAGAACACTTTATTTATTGGAGTCGGGGTAACGGGCAAAAATGCTGAGCTGTCTGGTTTTTGCAAGTCGATTAGACTCGGTGTCGTTGTGTTTGCAGGTTTGGATCACGCTGGTCTGGACCCTCAGTATGAGAGTTCACCCTGGAGCTCCGGCTCACCTTGCACTGACTCGAACAGCAACTGGGGCAAAGTCATTGTAGACGGCTGTGATAAGGGATCCTGGCCCTCCATCTCCGGTAGCGACCCAGAGCTAGCCTCAGAATGTATGGACGCTGACTCTGCCTCCAGCTCTGGGTCTGAGAAAAACCTCACCGTGATGTCGTCTGGGATTGCCGGTGGCGACAGCAGTGGCAGTAGACAAGGCAACGGTCAAGGTTCTCATTTTATGGTTGCGAATGGCAGCAATAATCTGGCTAATGGGAGTGTTAAGGGTCCTTGGGGTGTATCCAATGGCTCGATGCTAAGCACATGTCATATCTCCGGGGATAACCCCGGCGGCAAGCCGGCAGAAGGTAGTCATGGAAAAATAAATGCATGGGGTAACCAAGGTCCCTCAATCAATGGAGGAATAAATTCAAGCACTTTGAACCCAAATGCCAACCATGGTGCCTGGCCCATTCTGCAGAACAGTGGGCCCAACCCCCATGGGTCTGTGGGCAGTGGGAATGGGGGCACCAACACTCAAAGAAGCACCGTAGGTCAAACACCCAGCATGCCGAGTGTTAACCCTAAGATGTCCTGGGGAAGCCAGCAGGAAAATGTTGCAGAGTCCGAAGCGAATGGTACAAACAAGGTTCTAAGTGGGCAGCCTCAAAACCTTAACACTGAATTTAATGGACCAAATAACACTACTAACACGATGACCTCTAGTTTACCAAACTCTACAGGTTCAGTGCAGATGAATGAACCGCCCCCAGGGCACCGAGCCTGGTCTGTGGGCACAGGGAGCTCCCCTCAGCTCCTGACTTCTCCAGTCTCCAATGGCACTTCCATTTCTCAGCATGGCAACAGCGAGGGAATGAACGGCGGCGGGTCTTATGGTACAGTGTGGGCCGCAGTGCCCAGCACAAATTACTCTGGAGACAAATGTCCTGTCCCGAAAGGCCAAGCCGTGGCCGACACTGTGAATGCAACTCTAATGCAGTCTGGGGCCGTTGGGTCCTCTGTCAGCGCTGCTTCTTTCAAGAATAATAATAATAATAATGGGATGGGCAGTCGTGGAGGAGGCTGGGACTCTGCTCCTGGTCCCCCTCAGAGTATGACGTGGGGAGCAGGGAGCAGTGTGGGCCCGGCTGGGGCCCCTCGCCCCTGGGGTAGTGCCTCCTCTTCATCCTCGTCCTCCTCTTCGTCTTCAAACACTGGCACTAAGGTCTCAAACGGGGAGTGGAGCGCATTGCCCAGTAACAGTCAGCATTCCAACGACACAACGAATGGGAGCAGGAAGGGAACAAATGGCTGGAAGTCTTTGGAGGATGATGCTCTCGGGATCGGGAGCGCTGGCCAGTCGTCCCAGGGCAGCACGTGGAACAAATCGACGGGCAGCGAAGGCAGCGGGGAGAGTTCGGCTGGTCGTAGCGACCGAGACGGGCAGCGTGGTGGCACCCGCAAGAGGGGCAGCCAGCAGGGTGTGATACAAGCATCTCTCTCCAAAACAGACATGGACCCACGGGTGCTGTCCAACACTGGATGGGGTCAGATCCCTGTCCGCCAGAACACTGCCTGGGACGTGTCGAGCTCCGAGAAGAAAGCAGGAAATGGGTCGCAAAATTGGGGTAGTCCTGCTCCCCAGAAGTCCAATTCAGGTGGCTGGGGCGATGGACCCAGCACCAATAGTGGTGATTCTGCTGTGTCCGGATGGAGTGACCAGAAACCTTCCTCCGGGTGGGGGGACGGCAAGGCCCCATCAGGGCAGAACGGGTGGGAGGATAATTCTGTCGGAATGAACAAGGGCAATCCGTCGTGGGGCAATGTCAAAGAGGACAAGTCCTCCACGTGGAATAATGCGCCGAAGACCAAGCAGGGATGGGGCGGCTCCTCTGCTACAGAGGGGTGGGGTGGGGAAGCCCCAAGGGGAAACCACTGGGGTGAACCGCAGAAGGCCGGCGCGGGAGGGTGGGACGGCGACGGCAACCGCTCTGGCTCAGGCTGGAACGAGCCAGGCCGTGGGAACACGGGCAGCATGGGCAATACCTGGGGAGGCAGGGGAGAGGCCAGCACACCGGAACAAGGTGGCCCAGCCTCAGGGTGGGGAGAGTCTGCGAAGTCCAACAATCAGAATCAAGGCTGGGGGGAGCCAGTGAAACCGAGCCACTCCAACCAAACCTGGGGCGACACCATGAAAGCAGGCAACCCTTCAGAGTGGGACAAGTCCCAGGACAACAACATGGGTACCTTCAGAGCGGGAAACGGCTCGGGGAGCACAAACAAGCCCTCGGGGTGGCTGGGAGGTCCGATGCCGGCCACTCTGAAAGAGGAGGAACCTACTGGCTGGGAAGAGCCCTCGCCGGAGTCCGTCAGGCGCAGGATGGAGATCGATGACGGGACGTCTGCGTGGGGAGACCCCAGCAAATACAACTACAGTAACGTAAACATGTGGAACAAGAACAGCTCGTCGGAGCAGGACGGGCCGTGTGGCTCTCAACAAGCTCCCCCCCCACCCCCGAGCTCCATAGGGCAGAAGGAGAAGAGCTGCAGTTCAGGTGGGTGGCCTCTCTGTCTCTCTCTCTCTGCCTTTTTAGTGCACTCACTGTGACTCACGGGCTGTATTTATTTACAGCAGTGTAGTCATACCTTTGGAATTTCTCTGCTCTCCTCCCTTTTGCATGGTCTTTGTTGCACTGCAGTATTTGCACAGTGAAAAAACGTAGGTTCTTATCTGCTGTGAAACGATGGCACAATTCGAATTAGTGAAAACCTGCCGAAAGGTATGTGTGTGTATACGTGTGTGAGAGAAAACGGGTAGCTTTGTAGGCGTGTACTGAAACGCAACCGTCTGTCGTGCGGCGCTGGATCAGAGAGGTTGATGGTGTTACTGCTACTTTCAGATCTGGCTGTGGATGAGCTGTGCTTAGGGAAAAATAGGATAGAGTTACATCGTAACTGAAGGTGCAGTCATATGCTAGCAACTTGAGCAGCAGAAAACACATGAACGGAGCTATTTCTGTAGGTGGAATTCAGGACATCTGTTGGACAGTGAAAGTGCAAAAAAAAATCCCAGTGGTCAGATGTAAGATGATCAATCAGAGAACTTCAAAGTAAACAAAACTTACATAAGCATGTTTATATGGCCCAGTTAAGGTCTAACGTTATACTCGTGTACAATCGGCTCTGAGACCATTTAAAAATGTCCCATCTTATTCCGAACAAGGATGCGTTTTTGTTTTCAGCCTAAAACTTTGTACTTTTGTCGTTCTTGCTGGGTGTTGAAAATTTACTTTTGCAATGTGTAACGTTTCACAGTATTTACATGTTTCTTTTTAACTTCACATTTGTAGACAATACTACATCAAAAACAGTCTTATAACGGTACCTCTCCAGATACCTTGTTTAATTCGGCATGTTGAGAAGTACATTCAGTAGTGCCATACTGTGTCCAAGACAGCTGGCTGCTTCTGTGCAGTTTTAATGTGGTGATGTGGCCCTGCAGGTTGTTTACAGGCACTTTTATCTTTTCAATGCATCGTGCATTTGCTTAATTTTTACCAATTTCTTGCAGTAAAGATAGCTTATCTTAAGCGAAACTTCATGTCGTTGGACCCCAGCTGCCCGTGAGCTTGCCGTCTTTTCCCGACCCGTCTGCGCTGTGTGCTTGCAGGGTGGAGAGAGCCATATGGCGGGCAACAGAAAATCGAGAGCTCGACGTGGGGCGAGCCTGCTGCTCCGCCCGTCACGGTGGATAACGGCACCTCGGCTTGGGGGAAGCCCGTGGACACGGGCCCCGGCTGGGAGGAGGCGCGCAGGGAGAGCAGCGCTTGCACTGGCTGGGTGGCCACGAACATGGGCCCACCGTCCCAACACAAGCCTGGTGAGTCTCCCCTGGCAGGCTGCATGGCAGAGAGGCGGAAGTCAGTTTTGGGTTCTTATCGAACTCTCATCTACGACTCGGTAACTCGTTCTTGTGGCTGCTGTTTTATGGTCTGTTCAACTGCATGCAACTGCTCACGTAATAAACCGTGTCTAAAAATAGCATGTCCTGTAATAAACTAATAAGTAGTACAAAAGGTGATCCAAATTTAGTGGGTCTCTATGTAAACATTTAGACGTACCTAAAAGTTAAAGTACTGTGTAGTACACATGGTGTGTACTTTAGGTGCTGTTTTTTTATATAGCCATTAGAAGTATGAGGCTTGTAATACGAATAGTGTTACGGTGATATTTGATGTTTGTCAGTCAGTGCATATAAATCAAACTGGTACCCTTGCGTCTTGCAGCCATTTCAAAGTACTTCCTGACTACCCTGAACTCGTTTTGCAGACTGGAAATGGGAGACGGTGAAATGGCGGCACCTAGTGTTTAGAAATGGTGCCTGGACGAGGTTCAAATTAAATGATATTGTGGTGAATGTGGCATGAATGCTGTCTGCAGAACCAGTGTTCTCCCTGCATCAGGCACGGGTCTTAATTCTCTTGTGGTGTTGGCATGCCTGCTTAGAGTAGGGACTGTTCCCGCTCGTTTTCAGATCACATTCGTAGCTGTTGTCATTACTAAACAGCTGAGTACTCACTTGGATTTCAAATTATAATGGCACATTCACCGTGCCATTTGTGTATTAATAGTGGTAAATACCAAAACTAAACACACACTCATTACGGTCTGTTTAGTCATAGGAACACTCATTTAGAGCATCTGGTCAGGAAGCTTGAAACAATAACATTGTTGGAAGATGATGCGTTTTGCAGCCTTCTCTGTTGTAGATGAGCACACTCCTAATTAAAATGAACAAATGCCGTTGTAACGTCTTGCTTCACACACTTGACAAGCATTTGAATCACGAGTTAAGTCACTTGAAGCTGTTTATGTGGATAATTTATATACATAAAAAATTTTGAAAGGTGATCAGACTATCAGCACGTCAGAAGATCTTAATCTGTCCTTCATTATTCCTGCTCACAATAGTGACGCATTCTGATCTTATATTTGTTTGAAATAAATTGTTACAGAAGAACTGTTTTTTAGAAAGAGCAGGTGTTGGGTCTGTGGCCTTGCTGGGTTTTTGCATCGGATGGTCAGCCCTCTTCTTCTTTCCCGTCCTGAAGGAGCCAAGCCTATGCAAGAATGGGGAGGAGAAGACATGTCCGTGCCTGGGGCCTCCAACTGGGGGGAGGAGGAGGAAGAGGTGGAGATTGGCATGTGGAACAATAACACGTCACAGGAAATGAACCAGTCCAGCAACTGGTCCTACATGAAGAAGATGCCTCCTAAGGTGAGTGGGGTTGCTCTGGTAGTGAATGGGTCTTACAGAAGACCTCAGTGACCTTAAACACAGCACTGTCCATTTGTGAAATATCTGCCCTGCTAGATGTGCCTCAGTCAATTGAAAGTGCTCTTTCTGTGACATGGACGCATATAGTTGAAAGTCCAGCTTTGTCATGAAGCGGCAGACAAGCAAACACCCAAATACAAACCCACCCAATCTACTGAGACGTTTTGGACCGTTACACTGGGGGTAATGGTACGTGTAAGTAATGGTTCATTGAACACTGTGGTTTGGAGGTCCTGTTTCAGTACAGGTTTGGTACATCGCGGGGAAAGGGCCACAAAACCCAACCCAAATGCCTAAGTCTTGGTCCCTTCATTTATTTTGAACAGACACTGGTGCAAATTAGGTTTTCATCTGGTGTCATATAGACTTTGCTGACCTAGTGGTCACAGCCTGTAGTGTGTTGAGCAGTGAAATGCAACATTGATCATACATTATCGCATAGGTCAGTTTTTTAATGCATGGCTGAAGCCAAGAAGTCACACTCAGCTACCAATTAGAAAAAGCACCTCTTAATGTTATAAAAGTGCAAAATAAATGATGATGAAATTAGATACGTTCCACTTGGACTATATTTCAACATTTAAAGCCCAGCGTATGCAAACCTATCTACCAAATGCACACGTGTAAAATGTAAATGATTGGCACATGTGGGTGCCGTGGTTGAACTTGCGTTACCATGTTCATGGCTCACTGGGAGCCATGATATTTGCCCCATTGCAGACCTGAAAGAAGCAGATGGCTCTTCTAGCTCCTGTGTGTCATGGCGTGGCGTTTTGCTCACTAATGGCGTACGGCCTCGGGTTTATGGTACATCAACTAAATCATACTTCCAGTGTTGAGGAACGACTGTTTGGGGAGATGTGGTGGATTTTGGGGTGGCGGAGCTCCTCTGAACCCCACTGAGCGTCATTGGAAACGTCAGTTGTGAGCCAGGTCTCCTTGTACAGCATCAGTGCCTGCACACATGCTCTTGTGACTGAATGGTCGCAAATGTCCACAAACGCACTTCAAAATCTTATGGGAAGGCTTCCTAGAAGAGTGGAGGTTGGTTATAGTCACAGGGGGACTGTTGGGGGGGGGGTCTACATATTAATGTCAGTGGTTTTGCAATGGTGTGTCCAACAAGCTCATATAAATGTCATGGTCCACATGCTTTTGTCTTTGTTGTATGTTTTACAAAAGAGTTAAGGACCGTTTTGTGCTTGTGTTAATCTTGTTTATTTTATGTTTTCTCCCCCTCAGCTTAATAAAGCACCCAGCAAGCCAGATGACGTCTGGATGAGCCAGTTTGTGAAGCAGTTCAACAGTATGAATTTCCCTGTAAGCACGTGGGCTTAACATGGTCTCTGATTGACCTCTGTTCAGGCAGAACCTGCATATTAAACTCATGGTTGTTTTGCAGAGGGACTCTTCTGAAGATTCCCTAAAGAGCAATAAGATGGACATGTCTGGAGGTATGATGGGTTTATTAGCGCATATTTGTGTTTAGTCAATGATTTCTCTCTGACCACCAGGTGGTGCTATTCTTTGCTAAGGTGCGAGTCTCTCCACAGGAATGCCGGTCGACAAGCGCATGGACGTTGACAAACACCTGAGCATTGGAGAGTATGGAAAGGCCTCTGCTTCACGCCATCAGATTCACAAGGACCCCCCCATGGACCGCACACCCTACATGGACAAGGTGAGGGCTCGGCTGAGGGAGGCCCCACAACTCCACGCTCCTGCTTTCTCTTCCCTGCTACTTTATTTTGCTGCTCTGTGTCGCCCCCTGCTGGGGTGACGAGGCTTCTACACCACAATGTGCATTCGTTTGATCTCTGAACCAGCTGCTGTGTTAATCCACTTGAGCGTACTGCTGTGCTTGCCTGTTTGGACATACAGGGCATTCAGCTTTGCCTTCTAAACGTCCCCATATTCAAAAGCTAGAACTCTGCTCTTAACAGATTAGTAGAGCATCTGTCTTTTCTCTGTTTTGATCCTTGGCTGGTTTTCAGTGGCTTGCGCTAACTGGGCCTTTCTCTCCTGTGTGGTGCTGGCTGGGTGTCCTCGGGTGACCTTGCCTTTCCCTTTGCTGTGCCCGTTTCCTGCGCTGTCTGCTTGGCCTGCTTCAGTTCTCGCTGTCCGCGTTCGATAGCTCTGTGGCAGAGGAGCCGCAAAACGCCCTCAGCAGCCCTCTGCCAATCGCAAGCTTTCCCTCTCCCGCCGGCCCCGCCCCCGCAGCCAACACCGCTGCCGTCGGGCTGGTGAGTGGCTGCACCATCGCTCCCTTCACGCTCGGTGCTCCTGGGTAGCCTGCTGCGTCCTCCTGTCCCATCCCGTTAGTGACGTCCCTGCATTTTTTGTTTTGTTTGTGTGTTTACAGAACATGGGCATGTACGGAGGTGGTGGTGGTGCAGCACAAGGGCGGAGCGCCCAGCAGCCTCCAGCACAGTCTCTGAACCCGCCTCTGCCCAACCTCCGCAATCAAGTGCCTCCTCCACTGCTCCCCTCTCAGGTACCGGAGACCCCGCACATGTTTCTCCTCACGAATGCTGCCTCCCCTGCCCATACGTGGCGTTTATTTATTGATTTTTCTTTCTTCCTCTCATGAATTGGATTTCCATGGGATCTTGACACATTAAGCTTATTTAACAATTGGATTTCATATTCTTCTCTTTAAAACATTTAAATAAGAATAGTGCCTGGTCATAACATGCCCTGTTGACCTTGTATAAGCCTTTCATGGTACTCGCTCAGAGACATTCGAGGCCACGATGACAATGTGCTGCTGGTGTTTCCTGAAGGTCCCCTCGTCGCTGTTGAAGTATCCTCCCAGTAGTGGCGGGCTGAACCCCCTGTTTGGCCCTCAGCAGGTGGCCATGCTCAACCAGCTGTCCCAGCTCAACCAGCTTAACCAGCTCAACCAGCTCAATCAGCTCAGCCAGCTGCAGGTATGTCAGGAAACCCAACCCTGACATGTGGCCCTGTACTACAGCACTGCTGTGTGTGTGTGTGTGTGTTTGTGTGTGCGGCGCAAGCGTGTGTGTGAAATGCACA
Organism: Brachyhypopomus occidentalis; assembly: GCA_020368025.1. Taxonomy (NCBI): domain Eukaryota; kingdom Metazoa; phylum Chordata; class Actinopteri; order Gymnotiformes; family Hypopomidae; genus Brachyhypopomus; species Brachyhypopomus occidentalis. The sequence goes on along the minus strand of JAGXOD010001359.1, from coordinate 139,398 downwards.
TGTCTTGAGTTTAGACCACTGTGAGGTTAACTCATGCTCCTTTCCCTTGGTCTCCAGCGCCTCCTCCTGCAGCAGAAAGCCCAGAATCAGAGAGGCCTTCCCGGTGCTGGCCGTCAGAGCCAGGAGCAGGTGAGACTCTCGCTCTGTGTGCCGATGTGGACGTGTGTTTACTGGCATCTTGTCTGCGGTATCCTCTACCCGCGTGATGTTCACTCTGTGTGGTGATGTGCAGACTCGAGGCTCGTCTCCCATGATCCAGCCTCCTCGACATCTGGACCCCTCCGTCCTGAAGCAGCAGACATCACCTCAGCCACCGCTACTGCACCAGCCTGCCCTGAAGTCCTACATGGACACCTTCATGTCCACCGGATCCTCTGATCTGCAGAAAGAACAAAACGCCCTCAACTCTTTCACTAATTTCCCTTTAGGTGGGTTCGTGACCTTGCTGAGTTCAGGCAGACTGGTGTCCAACACCAGCTGACACACACACACTGTAGGCATCTGCCAGACTGTTCTGTTCACTCTAAACAACCAGCTGATAGCAAGGACCTTCTGCACTGTTACAGGCTGACAACACACACACATCGTCCCTCTCTGCATCAGAGGGGGAAGAAATATACACACTCGCTGTAAATCGCTGGTCTTCTGTTTCAAAGGCCATGGATATGTTATAGTATTTTTGTTATTCTTTTAGGTTTTTATTTATCTATAGATTTTTACTATTTTAATCCCAGTCCCCTCTCTCTTGCTCCCTCTGTAGGCTTGAATCCAAACTTGAATGTAAACGGCCTTGACATTGGTGGTGTTGGACTGAAGGAGCCACAGTCCCGGCTGAAGAAGTGGACTGCCATGGACCTTTCCGTTAACTCGCCACTCGATCAAAACCCCAGCAAACCTGGTGGGTGGGGAAACCGTGCTGGGACCTTCCATCACAGAGCTAGCGTGCTGTAGAGCATGTCAGACTTGGGTTTAAAATCTCAATGGTACATTGATTATGGCAAATATGATGCCAGATACCCACAGTTCACTGCGATTTGTGGTTTATAGATGACTAATGAGTTATGTAGTGCAGATCAATGCATCACCGAGGTCTTCTCAGACTCGTTATCTGTCCAAGTTCTAGAGATGACCAGATGATTATATATACAAATGTGAATGGGCAAAGGGCCAGAGAACATGGACTGTGGTGACAGTAATTACATTCACATTCGATTTTTCAACTTCTAGGGTCACAAATGGTGCTTTTTAACACACCCTGGTCTGTTTCGGTGTAATGTAGTGTTTACAAGGACATAAACGTTTGTTTCTGATGTGCACTTGTGGTTGGCTAATGTGTGTGCGTGGTGGTCAAATGCGCAGGTGCTATGTCCTCTGCCCTGAGGCTTGAAGATCCCCCCTTTGGACCATATGACTTCCTGAACCCCAGCAGCAGCCCGCTCAGCCCCCCAGGCTCCGTGGGTGATGGCTGGCCCACCCGTGCCAAATCACCTCATGGATCCACCAATGTCAACTGGCCACCAGGTTTGCACGCTCACCTTCCTCAGCAGCTCTGATTTTGTCTCGTGGTCGTAATTGAAATCGGCGTTTCACTCTCCTGCGTTTGTAATAGCAAACACATAATTAGAATGCAGTTTATATATGATTTTAAGTGAAGCATCAGTAAGCGTTTCCAGATTCTGGTGATCTGATCTCTGATTGCATGCCATCTGTGTGTGTGGGGGTCTGCGTGTGTGCAGAGTTCCGTCCTGGTGAGCCGTGGAAAGGCTATCCAAACATCGACCCTGAAACTGACCCATTCGTCACTCCTGGCAGTGTGATTAATAATCTCTCCATCAATACAGTCCGGGATGTTGATCACCTCAGGGAAAGGAGCAATGGTGAGAGCCCTCCACACTCGAGCTGCCCCTGCTGCTGCCGCTCCTTACTCTCCTGGATTAGGGGATTTGCTAAAGCAGCCATGAGCTTAGACTGAGGGTTAATTGTATTTGTTTTTGCTTGTAGCTTTGGTACGTTTTATTCCCAGTGCATGTGTGGAGTTGCACTGAGTCAGTAGCAGCAGGAGTGTGACTGTCTGTGTGTGTGTGTGTGCAGGGCAATCCTCATCACTAAACACCACGCTGCCTTCAAATAGTGCCTGGACATCCGTACGTGCCTCCAACCACAGCAGTTCCCTCAGTACAGCACAAAGCACTTCAGGTCTGAACCTTTCACACACACACACACACACACCACTGCTCGCCCCGTCATGTCCAACCGCTACCATGTCTGTCCCTGCAGCCAGAAACAGTGACTCTAAATGGACTCCCGGTGCGGTCACCAACACGTCTTTGGCTCACGAACTCTGGAAGGTCCCGCTCCCTTCAAAAGGAGTGTCTGCTCCCTCCCGACCGCCCCCGGGCCTCACGGGCCAGAAGCAGCCGTCGTCGTGGGACACTGGCTCTGTGAGGCTGGCGGGCTGGGCCGGCTCAGAGTCCAGACTCACACCTGGTCAGTGCTGCACTCGCATTGTAAACAATAGTAATAACATTGTTAAAAGTACTGGGACTTTTTTTTTTGGTGTGGATTTTCCGGAACCCCGAGCAAGTGTTTTGAGTTGAGTCACTGCAGTGTTTTTAAATGTGTTAAATGCAGCCTTTGGCCACTAGAGAGCGCTGTGTGCCCCGGCCCTTGTGTTGGAGTTCTGTGCCAGAGCTCTAACGCTGAGCCCTGTCTCCTTTCAGGCTCCAGCTGGGGCGAGAGCAGCTCAGGGAGAACCAACTGGCTCGTTCTGAAAAATCTCACTCCTCAGGTAAGGACAGGCGGCGTCTGGCCCACAGCTGTGTGTTCTAGGGGAATGGGGGGTGTGCGATCGTCTTCAGTGGGGACAGTGCTGTGGGTGTGGCGTGTCCAGCATTCTGGGGACATTGTGCAGTAAGTGTGTTGTCCTGCATGACGCAGATCGACGGCTCCACCTTGAGAACCCTGTGCATGCAGCACGGTCCACTGATCACATTCCACCTGAACCTACCCCACGGGAACGCTGTCGTCTGCTACAGCTCCAGAGAGGAGGCGGCAAAGGCCCAGAAGTCACTGCACATGTAAGTACTCTCGTTAGCTCTGCTGTTGGGCTGGGGGGAGAGGGCCTGAAGGACACCTGGGGTTTGAACACCTGGGGTTTGGTTTTCGTAGCTTATCTCCAGCCCCGACCTATGAGCTGCCTGAGGTGTAGAGATGTAATGGAAACCTGAAGTGGATTATTGTGGCTTGGCTTGAGATTTTGTTTTGGAAGCAGCGTGTTCTGGTCCTGAAGAAATTTGAGCTTTGCTGAGACACTGCACCCTTCTCTGTTTGGGAGTGTGCTATAATCGCATTTATTTATTTATGTTTTTATTTTACTTGCTACTACTAAGCCTTAAACTTGGTCCGTTACTTAAGGACCGCAGGTTTGAGGGCATTAAAGTGCCTGTCTGAGATGTGTGTGTGTGTGTGTGTGTGTAAGAGCATGTCTGGGCCTGCTGTGTTGGTAAAGTCCTCCTCTCCTTCTCTTCCCCAGGTGTGTTTTAGGGAACACTACTATTCTTGCTGATTTTGCTAGTGAAGAGGAAATTAACCGTTTCTTTGCACAAGGCCAGTCCATGACTGCCTCTCCTAGCTGGCAGTCGCTGGCGTCTTCTCAGAACAGGATGGGCTCCATCGACGCTCCCCACGCCTTCCACAGCCGCGCCGACCCCGGCCACTGGGCGGCGGGCGGCCTGAGCGGAGTGGCAGGCGGAGACCTGCATGGCTCCTCTCTGTGGGGGGCGCCAAACTACTCCAGCAGCCTGTGGGGCAACCCCAGCAGTACAGATGGTGGGAGGATCAGCAGCCCTTCCCCCATCAGCTCCTTCCTCCCTGTGGATCACCTGACAGGAAGTGGAGACTCCATGTAGTACATCCATCACCTTCAGACTTAAAAAATAATAATAATAAACATTAAAAAAAAGAAAAGAAAAATGGGTGGGTGGGGGGTATAGAAAAATCTGTGACCTCAGCGTGGAATTGTTAATCATAATCATATGACTCTATATATTATATATGGAAAAAAATCTAATGGCACTAGTTGGACTTTCTTCACGTACAAAAAAAAAATAATAAGGTGAGGTCACCCTGTGGAAATAAGTTACATTTTTTTTTTCTGCACATATGTCCACTTTGTTTTGCCCAAAACATATCAGTTTGAATACTTGAATCATGCAGGCCAATACTATAATGTGAAAGGATGTATTTAAATTTCCAGGTAGTGCTCTTCAAACCGGGAAAAAAAAAAAAAAAGAAAAACCACCTCAGTCGAGCTTGTTTATTCATTGTTTATTTGAATTCCAGTTTTTTGTCTTTCTTTGGGGGGGGGGTGAGGGGGTGTAATTTGCATTTGTTTGCTGACAATGTTGGAATTTGAGCTTTTTTTTTTTTCTTTTTTTTTCAGCCTTTGCACTGAATGTGTTTTTTTTTCTCTCAGTATAATCTGCAATATGGCGGGAGCTGGCAGCCCCAGTCTGGATGTTTACTCAAGGATGTGCTTCGAGTGTATGCTCTACTATGCCTTCACGTACGCCTCTACCTTATTGTGGTATTGTGGAGATCAAGATCAAGATTATAGATGCTGACCTAGGATTATCTGATATTACAGAAATAAGTATTGCACCAATTTTGTGTTTTAAAACTAAAGAATTTAGCGTTCTGCAGTGTGAGACTGTAGCCACAGCTGTGACGTGTGCACCTGTGCTGTGAGCCGGGGGGGGGGGGGACAGCACTTTCAGGAAGGCTTTCCATGTTGTGTTGGGGGTGCCTCTGTGGGGCCTCTTGTTTACAGACTTTATGAGGGGGAAAGCAATGGTCATTCTTCCTTCATTTTAAATGAAAACAAAAAAACCAAAAAAAGAACAAAAACATAACAAATACTCTTTAAAAACAAAAAAAAAATTCAAAAAATAAAAAAACCAAACAAAAAAAAACGAACCTCTTGTGGATGAAGACGAAGTGGTCTATCTCTGGGAATACTGATCAGTGTTTGGCCATGTCATTGGTTATTTTATCTATTCCTCTTGTCTGCTAAATAACCAGCATGGTTCTCAGGAAATATAGCCAGTTTTCCCCCCATAGAAACTCCTTGTTGTAGGAAAATCCAACTTTTAGCACTGAGACTCCCTATAGCTCTGTTCGATTTTCTCTGCCAAATAACTGCTTTAAGCTGGAGACATTCTACACACTGCTTTCAGTTATGCTGTCTTTTAATGAGTGGCTTTGGTTTGCTGAATCATATCGTCCTCTTTCCATTGAGTGGCCCAGTGGTTTGCTCTTTGTGACTGTCGATGTAACTGTTCAAAAGGAAAAGCAGAACTCTGTAACTATGCATACTGTAGCCTCCTGGTCGGCTTACGGAATTGCTTTTTCTTTGTCTGAAATGTTTTACATGTTTTCAATAATTGCAAATACCTTATTTGAATTTTACATTGCCAGAGATGGTGTTAAACAAATCTTGTTTGGTTATTTTAACAGTGCAAAAGTCGTCCACATTTCATTGCCTTGATTCAAATTGTGTCCGAAGATGCAACAAGTCAAGTGGCTTTTAACTGTTTACAAATAGAATATGATTGTAATGTGTACAGTTTGGTTGTTAATCTGAAGTTCATTACAGGATTTGTTTTGGCTGCTCATGTCATTTTGTTTTTTGGTTGGTTTTGTTTTTTCCTTCTATTACTTTTTTTTCTTCCCCCTTTTCTTCTGTCTTTTTCTCAGAGCTGGTTTGTCATTGAAAATGGCTTAGCCTCTACCTAGGCCCCCCACTGGCCACAGCAGAGGTGAATGTAATCTATTGCTGGTAGTTTAATTACACACGTATAAATAATGTACATAGACTTACAAGCTATTTACATTATTGTTTAGTTGAGATGCACAATTTAAGAGAAGCTTCAGAGAGACAGAGTGATGTCAGCATTAGGCTCAATCATGGACCTTCACTTGTTTAAGCTTTTTCTTCATTTTTAAGAAGTAAAACTTGCTCTGTGTTTAACTTATATATATTTAACAACTCAGAATGGTCGTGCAAACCCATGAGTATTAGCCTGCCTTTATGGTTGTGTGCCAGTATTGAACCATTTTAATTAACCGCTTTACCAAATAAACTTCAATCAGATTTCTGTAGTTTTCTTAGTTCCAGATGGTTTTTATCAGTTAGTTTGACACCCGTTGAGCGGAGCGGAGGCAAGCAAGTCTTTCAGAAAGGCAGAAACACCCTCAATGGACAAGACTGGGATTTGCACAGGGTGTACATTTAAATCTAATTGATTAGGTCATCCTGGGGTTGTTTCGACGGTATAGCTGCAATGAACCAGATGGTTTTAACTGAGGGCATGGAGTTTTGTCTTGATTGTCCATTGGGGGGTGGGTGTGTGTCTGTGTGTGTGTGAGTGATGTGGGTTGGTCCAGATCCTCTGGGTGGGTGTGTGTGTGAGAGCAGGGCAGTGGTGAACATGAGGAATGCAGGTCCTTAGCTTTTAACCATGTTTCTGGTTCTTCCTCCTCAGTTTGGGTGAGTGAGCTGGATTCCCTATACTTCACGGCTTCGTATACTTGAGTGAATTTGAAAGCATAGGGAAAAGCCATTGCCACTGTAGTTTATTTCCACTTTTTAGTTCTTTTATATGTTTTATTTTGACTTGGTTTGTTTGGGTTTTTTGTCCTCTTAGTTATTTTATGTATGTATAGCTGTTTGGTGGGGGACAGAACTTTGTAATAATTCATTGTCATGCCAAATTAGGAGGGGGAGGAAAGGGATTTGTTTTGTAAAAGCTGGACAATGTATATGCTTAATGTCACTCTCAAATGGATGAGCAATGTACAATCCCCATTTTTATGGCCAGGTAAAAGTGGAGGGGAGTGAACTTGGCCTGACATTCTACTTTTGTACTGAGAAATGTTTGTTTTCTGATTTATCCTGTGAGCAAATAGACCCATGTCTTTTAAATGGTTCCTACTGTTGAATAATGTGCTAAGGCAATTGACTTAAACTGTGAGTATTGCTGTCATGTCATTATATACCCTAAAAAGCTTTAGAAAAACCAGCACAAAGAATCAGAAGAATGAGAGTTTAAATCTTCCACCATGGGGAAATTCTAAGAAAGTCTATGCAGTGAAGGGTGACGCTTCCATGTCTGTTTGCTTAATAGAATCCTAACCACGCTAGTGACGGGATTTAAATTTACGATTCCTGAAACACGTGCCATGACTGAAGTCGATATATATATATCTACATATTCTATTTTTCTTCCTCTTCTCCAAGAGCGGGCCAGTTGTAGCAGATGGAGCATTACACAGTGACCTTTCACAACACTCCTCAGACACTGGGCTGTGGAAGGCAAATTCTCAAGTGTACCATTTTCTAGAGAGCTGTCAGTTTGTGGGACATTGTCCTATATGCACACTGCTTTGGTAGACTGTTTGAACAATGGTTGGAAATCAATGTCAATAACGCAACTTAAATGAGCAGGAAGATCTTTTCAGTGTCTTCCTGGGGTCATCTTAGAATTTTAACTTGGGGAACTGCACTTTTTGAAGGACAATCCTTATTTGTAATGGTAATAATAATTGACAATATTTAGTCTAATAATAGAAGGTAGATACTGGTGTAGTGATGAATGTTTCCTCTAATGCTGTTTTATTTTCATCTTTGTTGCTTGGTTTTCAATGATAGTACCCTTAAGTACATATGGAATAAGACGTAGAATAGATTTTAGGTCTTTTGTTGGCTGTATTGTAGACTGATAACTGTTTGTAACGTTCTGATCTTAATATCGGAAAACAAAGCTGTATAACTTGGGTACAACCCACAATAAAAGTCTAACAGTGATACAAATTTGTGTTCAGATCCTTGAAATTTGCTAAGGTTTCAAAGAAATCGCACGTTGGTGTTTTCTGTAAGAAACTGAATCATGCTAGTTTTATCCAGGCAGTTTGGACACTGTCTAGGTGAGCAGCTGCTCAACACCTGCTGTGTTTTACCTGTAAAGGAGCCAGCAGAAGGAATACAGTTGATTCTAGATGTGCTGTACACATCTGAAGTCTCTTGGTATCCTCTCTCAATATGAGAACCAGTAAACTAGGCCAAAATTAAGTCCTCAGGTGAGGGGCATCAAAAAGCAAGGGCTGCACAGCTACGCACAACAATGACCTTCCAAATGAGGGAAGTGGATGTGTCGAGCGCAATGAGGGTCCTTTTTGATAAATGGAATGACTCCAGAAATTGTCTTAATATGCAAACCACCCAGAAGGTCAGGTAACCGCAGATATCTAGGCGTAAGGATTAACCAGCGCGAAGGAAAAACATTAATGGATGCTTATACTTGTGATTTTAAAGCCATTGTCCTGGAATGTCAAAAAATACATTGCTGTGTGGCCGTTTATGTACCACAGTCATGTTGCAATGTAAACCTGCAGTGCATTGACAGATTATGGCATAAACCTTTCTGGTGCTTCCACTGAGTGACAACTTAAAATGTAAATGTGTGGGTGTAGTGTATTCTCTAATTTCCTTCAGGATCAAAGTATATTTGGCAGTGAGACACGCATCCAACCATTTGTTCATCTGCCCCCTCACTTTCAGTTTTTTTTTTAAATGTTATCAATTAAAAAAAAAAGAATTCCATTCAGCTTTAGTCTAGTTGGGTTGTAATTTGCACATTCTCTTCCTACAGTCTAGTCTGTTTCTAGGTTTTGAATATCCCTGTAATGACGGGTTTGTATACATTTTAGCCACTAGAGGGCATGAATGTCAATATCCCAATAACGGTTCTCCAGCACCTTTGAGCAAGTTGCTTCATTTCACTGATGATCTAACTGTATCTAATACACATCACAGCCATAAAACTACAGTAAATAGTTTGACATAACAGTGAAGTTCACCTTCAGTGGAACTGTTTAGACAAAGGCCAATACACTACTGTACAGTACAGTTCTGTGTTTATTTTCAAACTCAAATGAATTTGTAGCAATGTTTTTATTAAATACAATACACAAGACAAGGCGGTAGACACCTAAAGCAAGAGCCAGACGTTGAGTGTGTGGGTAGGGGAGCACTGTCCTGGACCTGCTGCTCTTCCCCACGGAGGTCGTCACTTTGGACCCTGACGGCGAGAGGAAGGCACAGAACCAACCACTGCACTGCTGAACTAGGACTACACAAACCCATGAATATGGAGATTGCAGCGATGCTGGGAAGTGATCTTACTCGGACAGCGAGTCCTGGTCACTCATACACGTCCTTCTTGTCTGCAATGTACTGTACCACCTCAGCAGGACTCATCAGCTTCTCCGCCTCTGCGTCTGGAATCTCAAATCCTGCGGAAGATACGAACGAAGTTAAACAATCCAAAAGGCAAAAAAATGCCTTTCACACCTGTGGCTGACTGCATTATCTAAGATTTTAATACTGACCAAATTCATCTTCCATGGCCATAATAATCTCCACCTGGTCCAAGCTGTCCAGCCCCAAATCTTTCATAAAGTGAGATGATGTCTGAAGCTGTGGAGTAAGGAGGCTGTAGTTAGTCCTCCGCCCTGCCATGAGCACTGTACAGACGCCACAAAACCAACACAACAGGTAACCACAAACGTCACCCCGAAAAGCTGCTGGCTCTGTTACATCTGGGACGTTTGGCTTGTAACCAGCCCTCTGCTTGTAACGATCCCTTCACATGTACCAGTCTACAGTCTAAACGCTGTCGCCACGAATTCCTGACCAAGGTGAGCAGATCGCACATGCTTCCTGGGGTGTTTTAGTTGTACAGAATGTAAGGGGATAACAGTGCATCTCAATCACATTAGCATGTGCTGCTCTCGGTCATTGTGTGGTAGTATTTCAGTGCAACACAGCTGACTCCCAAACACTGAAATGAGTGTGCAACACTTCTCGCCCAAACATGCTGTGGAACAGCAGTGCCAATGCACACAAATGTCGGACAAAATGACATTTTCTTGTCTTTTGACGCCACTCTTCGCCATGACATTCGCAGTGCATGGGTACTTACCGCCTCTGGATTGATCTTGTCGTACAGCTTCAGGACGTACATCACACGGTCTTCGATGCTCTGCAGAGTAAGGGGTGGCAGATCTCCATACCGCCGACAATGCCCGAGCGCCGGGCTCGAGATCTAGATGCAACCACAAAAGCGCGTTGGCGAGCTCTCTCGAGCGGAGCCAAGGGGGCTAGTTCACTAGTCCTTGGCTCTTCAGTCAGGAAGCTAGCTAGATTTAAACTTCAGCCCGTTTCGTGTCTACCGAAAACGTTCGCATGTGCGGTGAAAACATGTGCGCAGCACCATTAAACCCGTTCACAATGCCCGCTAAACGTTTAGTTGCCTTATTGGCTAGAGACAGCTAGCTAACGTTCTCCTAGTCGTTTTAATCTCGGCAGAATGAAACTGGCTTTCTATCTAACCACACAGCGATATTAAATCAAAACAGAACATTTCGAAACTAATAGTCCTATGAAACGAAACATTTCCTCGAACATGTCTTCATAAAAACAATTCACTTGGCCAACCAGCGACGAGTGAACAACGAAGCAAAGACACTGGTAGGTCACCGCGTAACTAGGCCGCGGCTGGCAGAACGGACAGCGGTTATAAAATACATGCTCACCCGTATGAGTTTAGTCCACCTTGTTGAAATTAAAGACAGCGATCGCTTATTCGAAATAAGGGGTGTACAGATCGATCTCGTAGCCACACTACCATAACATAACCTTGCGGAGGAAGGGGCGAGAGAGCGGACGCACTGTGTGAGCGCACGGGACGCCATGTCTGTGGAACTATTTTTCCCAGAACCCACCGCGAAAATAACGCCGGGTGCTGGGACAACTGTCCCGCTTGCAGACCTTTCTGCGCATGCGCGTAGTACTCTCTCGGTGACTGTTTAACTTCTTGATTGTCTTCGGTTCGTTGCCGTGTTCCTGTACATTAATAGCCAAAGCAATTAAATCCTTTAGAGAAAAATTTTAATTGTTGAATAGATTTTTTATTTTATTTTTTTACAAGCAAACGTGCTCGTATTTTGAAAATTAGTCTTGTCCGGAAGCTTTTGTGCTGTGAGTTCAGAAGTGAGCTTTCGAGGCTGGCTATGATGTTGAAAACTGCTTAATAACGTAAACCTATAATTTCATTAGATTGTCTTTAGCGTCTTCGATCAGTAACACCTTCAATGTTGGAGACGGCGGGTATATTTCGTAACGTAATTAAAAGAAAAAACAAAGACGAAATGTTTACAGGTTACAGTTTTTTGTTGTTGCGTTGCGGATACTGCGAATGAATTCGGAGTAAATAGCGTAGAGGTCGAAGAAGCTCAGCCCAGCTACTTCATTGCAATGAAGCTGCTCTTTAATAAGCTGTGCATTGCTTAAAAGACCTAGCTAACAGCCTAAATTGGGAAACAAATAATGTAATGTTTAGACGAGAGTGTGTCATTCCCTTAAATGTAACGCGAATCCAGCATTAATAAGTAATAGCAAATTAATAAGCACATTAATAATTGTCTGCTGAGAATAGCTAGACGTGCTAGTTCAGGAGACCATGGAGCAGGCCAGCCTCGAGAACCTGTGTGTTCTCTACCACAGTGAAGACTATATAGTGGTCAATAAACACTGGGACATCCGCATAGACAGCAAAATGTGGTACGAGACGCAGACAGTACAGAGCCAGTTGAAATATCGCTTCCCTGAGCTGGCAGATCCAGGAACGTACTACGGCTTCAGGTATTTGCAGCTGCAACCTTTGAAATCAGATGCATCTCCTTTGCAAGATGTTTTAATAAACTTTTGCTTGTATAGAATTAAACTTCTTCTCGTCCATTAATTTTTGTTTTGGCGGTTTCTACAGTGTGCATTGTTTGTTTGTTTGCATAAGATTCTGCCACCAGTTGGATTTCTCCACCAGCGGCGCACTGTGTGTAGCGCTGAATAAAGCGGCGGCTGGCAGAGCCTACCGCAGCTTCCGGGACAGACTCGTGTCTAAGGCTTATCTCGCGCTGGTACTGTGACAGGCAGCTCACAGATCAAGTGTGCAGTTATTTGAGATGATTATTTTCATATTTTGGGGGGGGGGGGCATATTTCTCATATGCACTCTGCTTCATCTCGAGGTACGAGGCACCGTGGCAGAAGAGAAAATGATGCTTGATTTTGCCATAGGAAAGAATAAGACCGAGGGCCACACTCATATGATGTGTATTGAAGGAACAGAAGGTTAGTCTCCCTTTTGGACTCTCCATTTGTCTCTTGGAAATATTACCAACACAATGGCATTGTACATTTTCTTCTCTTTTTGTGACAGGATGTGACAACCCCAAGCCCAGCCAAACGGTGTTAACTGTGCTGGAATATGGATCATACGATGGTGATCCAGTCACTAAAGTGCTTCTTGAGCCTCGGACAGGCAAGATCCTCAAACATAGCAGTATATAAAAAAAAAACATTAATCTGTATTCATGACTGTCTCTGGCTTTTTATTATACTTTATTCAAGCTTCCATATTAAGCCCTTTTGTCCCTTTGGTGGGAGCATCAGTGCATTAAAATCTTATTTCCTGGCAGGCCGAACCCATCAGTTGCGTGTGCACTGCAGCTCGGTTGGACACCCCATTGTGGGAGACTACACCTACAGCCTACGCACAGACAGTGGGCCGTATCGCATGATGTTGCATTCCTACCTCCTCCGTATACCCCTGGAGCAAGAACTCATCCAGGTCACCGCGCCCGACCCCTTTCTCCCTGGCTTGGATTCCAAGTGGACCCCACAGCAATGTGTGCAAACTTTAGAGAGCTTAGTGGCGGATATTTTAACAAGGCCGCCCACAGAGGAGACGGGGGGTACGGAAAGAAGAGGCGGTCCAGAGGAGGGGAGGAGCGGTCCAGAGGAGGGAAAGACCTTCCCAGAGGAGAAAGAGGAGCACAGGGAACAGTGTGTGCAGTGGCTCTGGGAGTGGCCTTTGGACTGAGGAGCTGAAACCTGTGTCTACCACAGCTACACTGACTCAACACCAGTGGGCTGAAGCTTATTCTACTGGTGCAGCCTGGCCAGTGATGGGCCTTTGCCCCGTTGTGTCGTCGTCTCCTGCGGGCCGGGCGCAGGGGGGAACGGCCAGCTGCACTACTCAAGACGACGCAGCTCAGACTACACTGTTGGTTTGCACACAGATGGTGTACAGCGTATGGATGGTAATTGTGTGCCGTAATCTCCATCGGTGCAGCCTACACTCCTCCCACCACATCCATTTACTATATCCGCAAGAAAGGTAGAGTGTGGGTACTGTTCCTTGGTCTGCTCCCAGGGTCTAAAAAGCTAACCCATCACCCATTTTTGCCACACTATACTTTTTTTTAACAATAAGCAAGTAGATAATTTAATAACAGATTTCAGACTTATTTGACTTTAATTGAAACCTCTGACATGAATAATGAGCTTTTTGTATATCTTCCCTATGGTTGGTTAAATTATCTATGCAACTGCCAGCGTCTAGTTTTAATCTGGCCTGATTTTCTGAATTTAATTCAGCAAGAGCAGCTAGACATACTTTCCCTATTTCATCAATCTTGTATATGTTTAAAAACACACACATACACAGTAGGCAATTAATTCTGTAAAAAAAATGTATTAGCAACAGTTACAATCTGTCAATCTGTGACTATGTATTTGAACAGAGAAACCATTTAGTGTTGCAGAAAACTAAACAGCAAAATATTACAATAAATAGAGGCCTTCAGAAACAACAGAGCTGCTTTCAGGAAGCTGTTGGCATTTTTTTGTGTCTTGTGACATATTTAGCCTGCTGACAGAGGCTGTGGGAAGCAGTGACGCGGCCACACAGGAATCTGCCTAGCAACCGCACAAAGCCAACCCAGGATAAACGCCACACAGGACACAAGACGACATCCCTGTGCAGCACTGTGCGTCCGCACTCAAAACGCACATCGCACGGAGAACGCTTAAAACGACTAAGAAAAGCTGTGTTGATAGACTGGGCTACGTGTTACGAACATGCACTCGTATGAGGAAGGACAGCAGTAGGGCAGTCCTCCATGTTGCGAGGGGGGGGGTGTTAGGAGTCCTGCAGTCTATGGTGACAGGCGAACAGTCCCACCATCCAGGTTGATATGAGAGGCAATGCATCTGTAGTCTCAGATCTGACTTAGGGGGAGGAATTTCTGGTAGTAACTCTTGGTCACGTCAATCATCAGCTCTTGTGTGCACTCCGGGAGCTCTCCTGAAAACAACCCTAAGCAGAAACACACAATGAGCAATGACTTCCTGTGTTTTGCATAAATCTTTAGCAAGTCTGAAAAAGAATAATATGTAAAAGGGATAACCTGGACATCCAGAGAATACTGTAAAGGGTGGGACAACTGTCTCAGGGGGCAGGACAGTGTTATCTAGAATCTTACAGCAATCCTTCAGAACACACCGCCGACCCTAAAACACACACACTGATATAAACTCTCAATTTTTCCTGTTATAATGAAACAATATGGGTACATCTTTGGATCACCAATATGGGTATAAGTCCAACGTCTGAATTGTGCTCTGAAAAGACAAGACAAACTGTTTTTGGAGTGATTACGTACAATGACGCAGTTTTTGCCAATGTGAACGTATGATCCTATCTGTGCTGCATTGACCACACAGTCCTCCTCTATGAACACATGATCTCCAATGTGCAAAGGGAAAAAAGCCACACTGTAGGGAAAGAAGACAATATCCAACCAGAAGTGAACCGTTTAATACATTTGCTATAAATATTAAGACAACACCTGAAACATGTATTAGATTCTGAAATTGAAACAGAACAGTTCAGCATTAGTGTGATGCATTAATTAGCTGGATGAGATATCCGGACAGCGTTATAGATTAATGTATAATAACATAACAGGCACTCACCCTTTGCTGAACTTTTTAAACGGCGGACGAATAACACTTCGACTTTTGATCACACAGTGTCTGCCCACTCTGACGTTGGCAAGATCTCCTCTAATAATGCAGTCATTCATCACTATGGTCTGGAAGCGATAATTAAAATAAGATTACCTGCACACCACTACTACGGCCAGGACAGGGAAAGGATTACTTAATACGACTTGATACCAAACAGAAGAACAGTGGTCATGTCTTACTTTGCCATTGAGTACAATGTTTTGACTCCCACAGAGAACCGACTGTCTGCTGACTTTGTTGCCTGATGCCTGGCGGATAAATGAGAGTCATATATATTTTTTCACACAGCTTCGGTTATGTAACCATATAAATATGATGGTCGTAGAACTGTCAACCAGCTTCACATCACGATATTCGTGTCCATGGTAACTAGCTGTAAGGCTAGGCCAGTGAATACTAGCTAGGAAGCTAGTGGCACATAAACAAAAGCATTACTACCGTTAACGACACTAACATTGCGTACCCAGGTAGTTACATACAATTGCAATTGTGCTAACTGGTGAAATACACGGCTAATTTTATTCCACGACCATCTCCTCCTTATTCTGGGACCGTTTTCAAACGGTCTGTCTTTGACACGATTAGTTAGCATATGCGGCTAGCGAGCTAGCTAAAGGCGGAACGAAATATAACGTCGGCGATCTATCGTAATCTGCAGCAGGTGACAGCGAATTCACGTACAGTCTCGATGTATTCAGCCTTGTTGTATAAAATTTCACACAGTTCCATTTTCGATAAAATATGATGGGTATTAAATTGGTTTTGCTAGCCCGGATTAAGAAGGAGCCGAGCCGCTGCCCCGTTTCCGCATCTGGTCGAAGTGCAGGCAGCGCTGGCGGCGCAAAGAGCGTCTCGATAGATAACGCGTGTCACAGATCTTTTTTTCGTCAAATCGATCCTCCTATAATAAATATTAATATGGAATACGTGCAGATTTATTTGTAACTTTATCATTTATATTTTCTATTACTTAATGTTATAAACGTTTCATAAACTAATGTCTACAAATAATGTCCTGTTTGACATGTTTGGATTATCAGAAGATACGTAAAATCAAAATGTTTTTATTATTATTTTTTTTACAGAATTCAGAATTTTAGCATAAAATATGTATGACACGTATCGATCACGCAAACTATGATTTAAAGTCCTTGTCGTCTTTGAATATATTAATGTGAACGCTAGATGGCGCCATGACATTTCTAAACGCTTTACCTTTTCCGGCATAAGTACAATTTTGTCAAGGCACAATAATATCTAAAATCTTAACATTCTCGCTGGAGAAAATGCTAGCTAAAAGAAGAGTAATACGTGTATGTAAATGCACATTAACATACAGTAGCATCAAGAAAAACGTGTTATTATTTAATGATTGGTGTGTGTGTGTGGCGTGTTGTGAGGTGATTTTCAGTAATGTATGCTGTTTAGCCCTTAGCCAAGAAGAATTTTGAACTTTTTTAGATTGTCTCAGAATTTCAAAATTTGGTAGTATGCAGTGGGCTATTTGTGTAAGGACCAGGTTTTAAGTGCTTCATGTTGCAATGTATTTTGTTTACTAGCTTATAGACACAACCAAAAAGATAATGTAAAAATGTCATGCAGAGTTGGTTTCGCAATGTTTCTGTTTTTCTGATAGTTTTCTTATATTGCTTGATTGTTTCAAAATGCTTCATCTCAAGTCACAGTTCAGCATTTTCATACTGTGTGCTTTTACTGAACCTTGTTGTTTTAATGAGGTTTGCTTTGACTGCTTTGGTGTACATTTGTTTTACTTCCTGGTCACTGGTTCTCAGTTGTTAGTAATCTGTTATGGTAAGTTTAATTATCTCTGCTGAATTGAATCTATTTGTGACTTTAGTGATTTCTCTTGAATTAGATCTGTTTCTCAGTTTAGTGATCACTCCTGAATTGAACCTGTGAGTGTAGAGATGTTTGTAGAATTGAATCTGCTCTTGAGTTTAGTGATCTCTGCTGAATATAATCTGTAAATGTGTTGAGAGATCTTTGCTGAATTTTATTTGTTCATGAGTTTAAGGATCTCTGTTGACCCTGATTCAGTTTGTACGTTTAGTGATTTGAACTGACAACATTGGTGTATTCTGACACACTGTTCAGAGTTCGTATGTAAGCAGGATTGGTTTGGGTTCAGTTTGCATGAGTCCTCTGGTTTTGTTGACTGCTGAGTTCTTGTCTTGGCAGTGATCTGATAATAGTGACTGTGGTCTGACAGTGAATGTACTGATGGTGGAGGTGTCAGTACATTAATGGCATTTCCAGTGCTTTCTAGTCTGGACGTAGCTGATTCCTGCATGAAGCTTGGAGAAGAGCCTACTGATGTAGAGGGATGTGGTGGGAGGCGTGTAGGCTGCCCAGATAGAGCTCACTGTCATGCTTAATAATACTCTTTTAAAGTTTTAACCAAATACGGGTGACTCTGTGTGTCTCTCCGTCTCGGTTCTGGGTTCTTTCAGGCTCCGCTTGGTGTATGTGTTCTGTAATATGATGGCCTGCCACTGTAGCATCATGGGCCGTGAGCATTGACCTGATGTTCTGGTCCCTGGCTAGGCAGGTGTGATCTAACGTCCTGCAACCCCACACCATCACCTGTGTGCTCTCACAGAACACAGGCACTGATTTATGTCAGGCTGCTGTGATACATTAGTGCCACTCACGTGGAAGTGGCCCTCATTTGCAAGATCACGGTGTCATAGATTAACTGATGGTTGATCTGTTCTTGCACTGAAGGAATATCTATTGATCTTTTTCTTAGCGTTCTTTCAAGAGCGGGATTCGTTGCATTAAATATTAAACATTTTCCAGCGTTTTCATTGTGAGTGGAAGTGGTTGAAGAAGGCAGGATGCATTCAGATGTCATTTACCTCCGCTGTGTGGTGAGCACTAACGCTCTTCTGTCCAAAGCATTCCCAGGACTCGCAGTCCTCTCTGTTCTGACTGGCAGCTCTGACACCTGCTGACAGGTTACTGGAAACCCACAGGAATGTTTCTAGCTGGCCCAGTACAACCTGTCCATCAGATACTTCACTAGGGTGAGGAGAGTAAGAAACCACGTCCTTCGGCTGGTGGGAGGAACCAGTGTCTGGAATACAGCAAGCTGACTTCATGATGAAAGTCCTAACAAATGTTTTACTTATTCTGACCTCCATCTTATGGCCCAAAGGGTTAATTCTGTTAGTGTGGCAGAGTCTCGTTTAGGGTGGTAGGATGAGGGTGAGCTGATATTGTGTGTGTGTGTGTGTGTGTGTAGTGGGAGGGGGGGGCTTCTTTACGTTAGCCGTGCCGCTACCTTAAAGCATCTCGCCTTCCACCCGAGGCCTCTACTGAGGGTCAAATCAGCACAGTGAGCGATCTCCTCTCAGTCTTGTTCCTCCTGCTCTCGTTCCTCCTCCTCTCGTTCCTCCTCCTCTCGTTCCTCCTCTCCTGCTCCTTCCACAGGAGACACTGCTGCAAGCTGCTTCATCCCTGCTGCTTATTAAAGTGGATTAGCAGCTTTGCAACTTACGGTGTCAGAGTGCATGCCTGTTTTGATCCATAGTGTCGGAGTGCACCCCTATTTTGATCCGTAGTGTCAAGAGTGCACCCCTGTTTTGATCCATAGTGTCGGAGTGCACCCCTGTTTTGATCCGTAGTGTCAGAGTGCACCCTTGTTTTGATCCGTAGTGTCAGAGTGCACCCCTGTTTTGATCCATAGTGTCAGAGCGCATGCCTGTTTTGACCCGTAGTGTTAGAGTGCACCCCTGTTTTGATCCGTAGCGCCAGAGTGCACGTCCGTTACAATTCACAGTGTCAGAGTACATGTCTTTTATAATTCATATTGTCAGAGTGCATGTGTGATATGATTCATAGTGTCAGAGTGCACGTCTGTTATAATTAGTAGTGTCAGAGTGCACGTCTGTTATGAGCCATAGTATCAGAGTGCATCGTCTGTTCATCCACATTGAAATCCACTCCCTCGACTGTGAGAAGGTGTCACGTCGAGAGGGCAGGACATGTTTGCAAATCTCTATAGATGTGTGATGAGCTAAATGCAGTTCCTCACTGCCACGCCTGTGTCTTCGGCACCCGTGCTGAGTGTGAGGGACGGAGTAATTAGGTTTCTGTCACTGAAGTGTTCTTAGTGTTCCCCTGACCTCTGCTTCACCTGCACGGCACAGCCTGCTCCCAACTAACCCATATACACAAACCTCCAGGCATTGGATTATCATAACTCATTATATATATATATATATATATATATATATATATATATATATATATATATATGAAGAGTTTGCCCTTTTGTACATGTTAGCAAAAGTACCAAAGTTTTTTGTCTGTGAGATGAGAGAGAGTGTGTGTGTGTGTGTGTGTGTGTGTGTGTGTGTGTGTAAGTGTAAATCCCATGGCAGGCCGCTGCTTGCTTGCCTCCGCACTGCTGGGGTGGGATTAGTGGTGTAGAATGGCACCTCTTTCCACCCCCTGCTAGCGCTGTGTCGTGCATGCCTGCAGCGCCGTTCTCTGGATCTGCCCACTCAGTGAGTGCTGAGGCTGTGAGGAGGGCCGGCTTGTGTGCAGACACAGGGTCCAGCACAGCCTGGTCCAGGGGTGGGTGGGGTGGGTGGGGTGCGGTGGTCATCATGACTAGTTGGAGCTCAGGGAAGCACACCGAGCTGCATGTCAGGAGGACCTTATAGAACACGCCCAGCCCCCCGTTTGTTTCGGGGGTTGGATATGTGAGCCGAGCACCAGGCTGTCAGAATGATCCATTCTCCCCGACCATGGCTGAGAAATCTGAGGGCGTCTGCCACTCACACCAAGCTCTAGATGCCGGAGGCCGAGGCAGCTCCTCTCTCTGCTCCTCCGCGTCTCTGGGAGCGAACGCAACCCTCTCTGAAGATCCCACAGAGAGCTGAGTCATTCCCCTTTTCTTCCCGTTAGCTGTTGGCAGCTGGTACGCGGCACGTTTCATTAATCTTTTGCCCTGTACATCTCTCACCACGTCAGTTCAACTCCCTCACCCGTAGGTTGAGACAGGTGGATGTGCTGGAGGTGTCAGGCACCTCCCCGGGTTGGTGAGGGCGGAGAGACAGTAGGCCCTCCTCAGCGTCCTCCAGCAGTGCGGGTCCTGTTCTTTCTCTGACTCCACATGCAGAGCTGGCCTGGTTTTGGGGGGCCCTAGGGGAGGGGCCTTCCTCTACCCATCTGAGTCCCACACACAGCGTGCAGCCTTTTTTGGCCCTGATGCTGCATCGACTTGCTACCGACCCCCCCTGAGATTCCAGCTCTTTTACATAAATTCACAGTTTAAACAACAGGGGCCTTACACTCGTCTGAAAATAACTGCCCTTCTATCATGTGAGTAGGAGTGAGTCTCCTGGTCTACTGTAACGCAATACCTCACTCAAGAAGCTCTGCATTGATTTTGGGAGATTTTATGTAAGTTATTAAAGTGCTTCCATTACGCAAAAGTGATACTGTACAGACTCTGTACAGGCGAAGATACTGGAATCTATAACCTCTCTATTTCCCATCTTCTAAACTCAGCTCTCAGGCAGACCTTCCAGGATTGGTTACGGTATCAGGAACACCGTGGTGCTCCATAGACTTCAGGAAATGTGCAGCCTTTGCAGATCTAACAGGAGCAGGACAGGGTTGACCAGCCCCTCAGGAGGGACTCGGGGATGGGTAGAGAGCTTGCTGGCCTGCCAGCCTGTCTGAGCACTTGTCTCTTTGGCACCCGTAAGGCAGGTCCGCCCCCTGGAAGAGACTCCCCTGCCAGTGGAGGATGATCCTGGAGTCTGGACTGTTCCCGGGAACCTACCTCCTCCTGCAAGCCTCTTGGCCACAGGGTCAGGGAGGAAGGGCACAGAGATGCCCAGACGGCCACGCAAGAAAAAGAGGTAGACCTGGCCAGAGTCAGCTCCTGGGCTGGAACAACCCTCCGATTATCTTAAGATGACTTGATTGCACCTGGAGGAGGGAGAACCCCCTGGAGTTTCTTGGTGGGCTGGGTTTGCCTGGGACCGACCGGTTCCCCTTAGACCACCATGTGGTTGTTCTGTTGGGCCCTGCAGGGATCCTTGGACTTCCTGTAAGTAACACCCTGGTTGCAGATTTGGAGGCTGAGCACATGGTGGACACACCTTAGGCCCATGAGACCCAGTGCCTGCTGACCCCCCTGTGCACACTCCATTCTTGCAGACTTGCCATCCTGCATCCATGCAACAGCAGCCTACCTCGCCTCCCAGCAACCCCCCCCCCCCCACGATACATACGACTTATTTGGGACGTGAACTGCAGGATAAATTTGAGTTAGCAGTTTCCATAGAGATCATTGAGGAAGAGCTTTTTTTTTTCCTTCTTCGCTTCAGCAGGAAGTGTGAGCATCTTCCCAGCCTGCGTGGGCATTGTGACGGCACAGAACACCCTCCTGGCTCGGCACCAGCGGGACACAGAGCAGGTCCCCTAGCAAGCAGTCTTGCAGCGGGACTCAGTAGGTCCATGTTAGTGAAACAGTACTGTGGCCTGTCAGTCAAAGGCAGGAATTATTAAACTCAGGACAAATTAGTAAGTGTGATGGACATAGAAGCAGGGGACACACAATGTTCAGCAAAACTCGGAAAAAACTTACGGACATCACGGAATCGGAGATCTACGAAACCAGTTCCTTAAAATCGAACTCCAATTAATTATTGTTTTAAGGCATTTAAGGCATATTTGCCATATTTGGGTGAACGTCCGTGACTGGTGTCATGTTAGGCTATTACTTTCACATCATTACTGTTTGGATCTCATGTATTTTCCCACTGGTTAAAAAAACTGGATTAAACTTAAATTTTTTAAACAAAATTTCAAAATTTCAACACATATAACAGAATTTTTGCTCACAACCCTAGCCTGCCTACTTCAAATAGACAACGATGATATTCATCAGCCTATAATGCATATGTGTATAATGTAAAATACATCTAAATATATTTAAGATGAATGAGTTCTGTAATGACATCATGCACTTATTCATGAGGAAAATCCAACCTGTTTAATCTCCTGACGGTAGAGCACTTCTGCTAGGAGATGACCAAACGGCTTTAATTTCAGCTCATGTGTACATGTGTCACCATGTGTTATATTTAGTGTTAAATCTAAATGTGGCTGACGGCAGTGTGATCTAAACGCCATACTGGAAAAGAACAACACCGCACACACTTTCCAGGAATCCTGCAGTTACCACTCTGATGTAACACTGTGTCACACAGCTCAACAGTGTGTGTGTGTGTGCGTGTGTGCATATGTGCGTGAAAGTGAGGGTTTTAAATTAGATGTCATTGTGTTATACTGTGGCTATTATTATTCCACTATATCTAAAAAGAGGAATCCAGAGACGGGTGGGGGAGACGGGGCGGCTTTTAATTTCAGATTTCCCACTGAAAGGATTTTCTATTAATACAAAGACATTAAGATATTAATGTACTACAGTGTAATTACTGATGATAGCGTTTATATTTTATTACCAAAATTTCTTTTTTACCTTTCATACATAATTATATTTGGGTCTGCTTCATTTTATAATTATATTAATTATGTTTTAATTATATTCGTATTCTTATTTCCTCACCCTGATAAAAACGCGTGTGTCTGCAGGAGAGAGTGGGGCGCGCGTCCTTGCACGGAGCGTCCCACATGATTACGAGTCATCTGCTCTGAACGACTTTGAGGAGCTACGGATGGCGGCCCAAGCAGATGGGCCTGCGGTGGTCCGGCTGTGCGAGACAGCAGAGCCTCCTCGGTGAAGGGAGTCCAGGCCCAGGAAGGAGGTCTGGCCTTCAGAGCACCTTACAGCAGGCAGCCTGGTGAGTCCCCAGTACCTTCAGGGCATTTCTGCCCGTCCCTTCATTGTTGGAGTGGCGAGCTAAGCTGCTTGAATCAACAGGCTAACAGGAGTGCAACACCACCATATTATAGGTTAATCCCTCCTGCTGTCTCGGCCTGTAATGTTGGATTTGTCACATGGAGTCTGTTGGTGTGGTCTTTCATGAAAGTTTGTGTGTGTGTGTGTGTGTATGTGAGATCGCTTGATCAAATGCGCATGCACGTGTGTGTGTGTGTGAGAGAGTTCTTGGTCATGCAAGTGTGTGTGCATGTGTTTGTGCTTGCATGTTACTGTAGTGGTACAGTAGCACAACGGCAAATAGCAAATCCCCTCCAAGGTTAAGGCTCTGGCGGTGGCTCAGGCACACTGTAGTGTATGATAGTCAATGACAGTGAAGCTGTAGTGTATTTACCATCAGTGTTTGTGAGGCTACGTGTATTTACAGTCAGTGATGGTGAGACTGTAGTGTATAGTGTGTTTACAGTTATTGATGGTGAGACTGTAGTGTATAGTGTGTTTACAGTTATTGATGGTGAGACTGTAGTGTATTTACAGTCAGGCTGTGTCATGTTTGGGGTGCAGAGTGTGCTGAAGCGCCCCCAAGTGGAAGGTAGAGGATGTGCATGTTCACAACTATAAAGTTCCCCACAGCACCCCCACTTGAAAAATGTTCCTACAGTGTGTGAGGCTGTAGGGTATTTACGAACCAATGGTGAGGATGTAGTGTTTACAGTGTCTGTAATGTGGTTATAGTCATTTACAGGGTCATAGAATAAGGTTGCAGAATATTTACATCATGCTGATGTTGTAGTGTGTTTACAGTGTCTGATGGTGAGGATGTAGTGTGTTTACAGTGCCTGATGATAAGGCTGTAGTGTGTTTACAGTGTCTGATGTGTCTGAATTTTTGTGTTTGCCTGCTGCCTCCCTCTATTTTAATAGCACAATGTCTGTGGTGCTAGGACAAGTGAACCCTATTTGTTAAATGACAGCTAACTCTCCTCTGGTGATTTTAGTAGCAGGAGGAGTCAGCTGCTTTTGGGCAGAAGATGTCCTAAATGTGTGTTCATGTGGGCTAATGCTTTAAGACACAGGCATTAAAGATTTACCAGGCAGGCGATGTTTTATTGAGAAGCCTTCTCTGGGCAGGGGAGTGAAGAACAGGCCATAGTGCCTCCGAGCAAACGCAGACCTATTTGTCTCGCGTCGAAACAAAAGTTTCTGACTTCTTTACAGTGGCACAACAGTGTAGCCCACAGATATGTGGGCATCTCTGTAGAAAACATGATTTCACATCCCTTTTTAAGCCTTTTTTAGCCTTGTTTTCCCTCAGAACCTCTGATGGGCGGTTGTTCGTGGTTTAAAATTAACCAAGCACAGATCAAAGTATTTACAGCGTGGCGTTTTAGCAGAAAGTGCAGCGTGCGGTGACTCATGCGCGAGCAGGGTTGTAGGAGTGGCGTTCTGAAGCTCTCCAGCGAGACCACCAGCACGGCAGGCGCCCAGTTCCACCGTAGCGCTCCGACAACAGCCGGGGCGGTGAGCGTGGGGACGGCGGGAGCCGCTCTAGTCCGCCCAACGCTGAGAAAGTGTCAGGACGTGCAGCTCGTGTGTAAATAGCGGCCCGCACCCCCACACCGGGGCGCGCAGAGACCTGGCTATTTCTGCACTGCTTCGCAATGAATTGTTAATGCCTGTGAATTGGCTGACTGTGCCTCGCTGTGCTTGTGCTGGGTAATGAGGCCTAAGGGGATGTAGAGAGATGGGAGCAGAAAAGTGGCGTCATCTACGGGGGGGGGGGGAGAAGGAGGGAAAGAGATAGAAAGAGAGATGTGAGGGAGAGGAGGAGAGTGAGGGAGAAAATGTAAATGTAAGCATTTTCAATGCTTTGGCAATATTGTATTTTGTACAGTCATGCCAATAAAGCCATTTTGACTTGAAAAGGAGAGAGTAATACATAGAGAAAGAGAGACAGACAGAGAGAGAGAGAGAGAAATTGTACTGCTGACATTCTGAGGTCCGTGTGAAGCGTGCAGCCCCAGGAAGACAAGGTGTTTGGGCCCAGCCAGGGACTGAGGGGCTGGGCAGCTGCTCCTGCACAGTGATGCAGTCACAGACACTGCAGACAGCGCAGCTCCCCAAAGCTGCCATGACCGATTAATATTTCATACCCGCCAAGTTCTGCTTGGGCCCTCCCTGTCAGTAAGCATGCATCTCCTGCTGTCATTAATAATCCATCACAGTTTATGTGCTCAGTTTTAAACACATCTTGGTTGAAAGGAAAATCATTGACAAGATCGTTGTGCATTTTGGCGCTTCACCTTTCTCTCTCTCTCTCTCTCTCTCTCTCTCTCTCTCTCTCATTCTTTCTTTCTCTCTATCTTCTCTCTTTCTCCTACTGAGTTAAAGTTCGCTGTAAATGTTCAAATAAAACACAAAGGATTCATGATCAGAACCTCTCAAGAACCATCCCGTCCCCACAGTGCTGATCGCAAATGTTAAAAATGCCATTCTCATGAAAATCACTTCAGGATTTAAAGAACGCCATCAACCTGTTGTTTGCCCGTCTGCAGTATTTATGCCCTTACACACATTCACACATTCCTCACACTCACATTGCTCTCACATATACACACTCACACCCTCATATATACAAACTCATACCACCTTCTTACACACCCTCACACCAACCTCACACATTCACACCACCTTCATACACAGTCACACAGCTCTCACACATATGTCAGCGCACACACACACACATGCTGTCCTCACACAAACAGCACACACACACCACCTTAAAACATACTTCTTAGTGCCCTTCCACACACCCTATGTACATACACACACATGCACCCTCCTTATTTCCCTGTTAAACAGCACATACACCCTGCTTTCACACACACCCTGCCCTCACACACACCCTGCTTTCACACACACCCTGCCCTCACACACACTCTGCTTTCACACACACCCTGCCCTCACACACACCCTGCCCTCACACACACCAACTGCCACTACTACTATCCAGTATGATGTGTGTAGATGGCCTTGTTCATTTCACCTTCCAAACACACCAAACAGAGCTGGCAGAGGGTCCTACATCTGTCATATGTGTGTTCCTAGATGGGAGAAAACACACAACTGAAAAGACACTTGTCTCCTCTGTGAGGTCTTCATGGCATTTTTAGACTTCTCTTGCATAAATTCCACTCTTGGTGATGTACTCAAGGTGTGAAATGTGCTGTACTCTCTCTCTCTCACATACACACACAGTCACATTTACACACAAACAAGCATATACTAACACACACACATATGCATGCTTTCTCATAACATGCTCTGCTAACAAAGCACTAGAGATTAGAGATCTGACAGCATGGGGCTTTAATCTTCTAAAGAGGGACCTCTGGGCCACAGCATACACACACACACACACAAAGCTACCTGTCAGAGTAAGGGCGGAGGGCAGCCGTGATTACCCTCAACCTGTGTACATGTGAGAGGCTGGGTGGTGCTATACGGTGCTGGGTGGTGCTGGGTGGTGCTCGTAGGATTGCTACACACTTAAGCTCTCGGTGCGATTAGCTGCCATTGCTGGAGAGGTAGTAGGAGCTCCCCCTGATGTAGCTCCTCCGTGATGGAGGAGAGAGTCTCCCTGTGGAGGCCGTGGCACAGCAGGCTGTGCAAACTCTGCAGCCCTGCTGTAGTTAAGCCAGCACACTAATAACCCCACGGAGGAATACGGCCGGCCCCACTAGGACCCGCTTGTTTCTGTTTACCTCAGAATATTCCGGTTTACACGCAAACTGACAGAAGAACAAGGAGAGCTCTTTGCTACATCCTGCTTCTGATAGTATGTACTTGATAGTATGTACTTCATGCTAAATAGTATGTGCGTTTTATTAAGCTCCTTAAATATTTTGAATCTTAGCCACTGTTATGTGAAAATCTTAGCAGTGGGACACCATGCTGGGAATTCATACAGAACCCAGGACTCTCTGCCTCGTTTAGCTGGTCCGGTCCGGTCCACAAACCGAACTCACCCCGTGGTTCTCCATATTTGCCAAAAACTAGGTCAAAGGTCAAAGCCCCAACTCTACTCCCTACTCAATCAAATTGCACTCAGCCATCTCCAATTAGGCCAGAGTGCAGCGGTGCGAGGGGTCAGGAGGGGTCGGGAGGGAGGCTGCGGCGGGCGGCCCCGACCCGCCGGCTCTGACCTCGTTTGAGAGAATGAAGAGTGTGGCCCGGTCTGTCCTTGCTCTCCTGGAGCCTCAGCAGGCAGCTGGAACTGCTCCTCTGTGGCCAGACACGCGGAGGGAACCTGCTGGCAGAACTAGATCAGCAGAGTGTGAGTGGACGGCATGTGAAGTATATGGACGGTGTGTAAAGAGTGCATGAAAATTAAGTGATGGGTGCATGTGAGTGTGTAGTCAGTCTATGGATAGTGTCTGGAAAGTGTATGGAGAGTTTATGTGTGTGTGTGTGTGTGTGTGTGTGGATTAGTGTAGAAAGTGTTTGCTTTGGTTAGCTGAGTATGGTTGACTCGTAGTACCTCATAGCAACCACTGAATCTGCATTTTGAAAATGGTATTTTACAAGCATGTAATCACTATATTTCCATGATTGATAGCATCTTCAATCCAGAGAATCCCATCAGATCCAGAGAACCCCCCCCGCCCCAATCCAGAGAACCTCCACAGGGTTCAGAGAACACCATCAATCCAGAGAACACCATCACTCCAGAGAATCTCATCAGGTCCAGAGAATGCTGTAATCACAATATTTCCATGAGGAATCAAAAGGCATACGCAGCAGTGACACGCAACAGTCAAAAAACGTGCAATACCTTTAATGTGCACTACCTTTTATCCTTTCATGAATATTTAATTCATATTACCAAGCCAAATAAAAATATATGTAAACCAAAAAAAATTGTCATGTGCCCTTGAGCATCAATTACAGCTTGACAACGACATCTCTTGCTGTTCACAAGTCGACTTATTGTCTGCTGAGGCAGGCATGGCACCCCACTCTTCTTGAAGGGCCTTCAGGTTATTGAGCTTCTGGGGTACAGATTTACAAGGACTGTTGAAATACCAATTCTAATTGAACCTGGAAATCTATTGGTCGATTCATGGATCAAACACCTGTTGTGAATTTTGTCATGTTAGAGAACAGCAAGTTGTGCAAAAGGTACTGAAACACTGAACAGTTGGACATGTGCATTCACTCAAAAGTTCAAAAGGTCAAATTAAGTTCACCTGTAAAGGGTGAAGTACATTTTAGGTTCATCCTGAAATTTCCCCCGAAAACCAAATATCCCAAACTTTTCTGAGTAGTGTATATGAAAGTTTGTTTTACATTTCTGTGTTCAATTCCAAAATAAATGGCACTACTCAGCGTATTTACTTTAAGAATATTTATTTTAATAGTGTGGTGGACTTTGTAATTTCAACAGTAGAAAAGACCCTCTCCACACTCTGACCCGAGCCTGGCACAGATGCTCTGCTCTCGGCTGCTCTGGCCTGACCACCATGTGCACAGAGAGCGAGTCCTGTGGATCGGAGCTGCGGGACCTGCCGATCAGATGGTGTGGGGGAGGGGTGTGGGGGCATTTAGTTAATGGAGTTTTCAGGGATGGAAGCGTTTGAGGCGGCTACTGAACTTAATCCAGATCTGAGCATTAAAGCAGTTTAATGGTAGAGATTTTGGAGTGAACAGAAGCACACAGATGGAAGTGTGTATCAAACGTGCTGGGGCTGGCCATCTGGACAGGTGCAGCGCGTTACTCACACAGTGGAAACGCTGTCGGAAATATCCAAAACGGTTACCTCAAACAACGCTCTTACTGAACAGTGTCTGCCGTGGAACTACTGTTGGAATTTTGACTTTACATGGAAGATGTGACAGGGGATTGTGGGGATTATGGGACTGAAGGCCTGAGAAAGCAGGGGGTCATGCACTGACTCCACTGACCTGGCCTCCTCCTTTGTGACGACCTTCCAGCGTGGCTAGTGGATGAGAACAGTGAGGGCTGAGAGTCGTTCATGTGCGCTGGGACTCTTCCTGTCACTCTGAGTCTTTTTTTGGAGCCTCCACAGAGAACATCATGCTCAGAGCTGCAAGTGTCGTTTCAAGTCAGAACCTTTCAGTCTTCATCCATAAAGAGCAAATTAACCCTTCTAAATTTAGATCACTCTTATCTAGCCATTGCACCCAGATCCACAGTCTACCAACCGCAGGCTTCCAGACACGTTACGACTGCCGTGTATATGCTTTATGGCCGACGCGGCGCAATTTGTCTATAGTTTGACAATGTGTCCTGTATTGTATATCTGTAATTGTAAATGAAACACTATATAAATCTCATGTATTACTATTTTTATTATTATTACAAGAGAACCCTGTTGGGTCCAGAGAACCCCTCAATCCAGAACCCTGTTGATCCATGGAACCTTGTTGGTCCGCAGAATTCCCTTGATTCGGAGAATCGTCTTGGTCCAGACATATATAAAAAGCTCTAGGCAGTGAGACCTTGTAAATTTTTATAAATGCAGTCTTGGCCTAGTGTGTGAATGAGTGAGTGAACTCAGACAGATTAGAATGGTGTCTAAAAGGTTCCACACAGCACAGAGATCAGTCATGGATATGTAGCTGGGAATTTCTATGGCGATGGGGAACCAGATTACCAATCCTAATCTAAGAGAGTGAATGGAATGGCATCAGAGCCCTGGATTATCATTATCGACTCCATTAGTCTCACGGATCACGGGAGTCTTACTAGCATCCTGTCCTTGGGGGCTGGAGTGGAGATATGAGGAGTTAGGATGGGGGAGGAGGAGCTAAGGCAGGGCAAGGAGGGGTCGGGGCAGGGAGAGGAGGGGCTAGAGCAAGGGGGGGCGGGGCTGGGGGGGAGGGGTGGGGGGGGAGTTAGGAATATGCAGTGAAAGATGAGCAGAGGAAGATGAGCCTGTTAGTGGGAGTGATTTGGTGATGGGGCCGTCTCCACACAGCCTCACCACTGCTCTATTATTCAGAAGAGAATGAAGCTGCTCATCCTGTAGAGAGGAAGGAGGGGCATAAAGATGAAAGGATGACAGTATGTGTGCTCTGGTGTTAGTCTCACAGTTCGAGTTGTACAGATCCAGGATGAAGATGTCTGATACACCCTCGCCGCTGTCGTCCTACTGACACACACCCCCAGTAGCCATTTGTCTGATACACCCTCACTGCTGCCATCAGTCTGATATATACCCCCCATTAGCTGTCCGTCTGATACACACCCACCACCTCCTTTCTTCTAATACCCCCACTGCCGTCGGTCTGATACACACCCTACTGCTATCTACCTCTCTGAGAAAATGATGTGAATCATAGCTAGACCCCTGCATTTCAGGATTAGCAGTTGTCTGGAGGTATAGCCTTCTTGTAGCCTTCATAGAGACTCTTTCTGAGACTTATGCACTTAAATATGCACTTTAGTGTCTTTCTCACTCTAGCCAGGGCTTTGGTCTGATGGTCTTCTTAACACTTGTTTTGTCAATAGAACATGTTTTTATAGAGATGACAAAGCACTTCTGTAAATCACTATCGACAAGCACCTCTGCCAAAAGGTGTAAACGTGAACTTAAATGTTGCTGTCTGCACTAGTGAGACAAAACAGAACGCAGGACATGGCAAATTTACACACTATCTTGCCGTCCTTCTATCTTTACACATATAAGTGTGCTGCCTTTACACATCATATAAGTGTGCTGTCTTTACACATATAAGTGTGCTGCCTTTACACATCATATAAGTGTGCTGTCTTTACACATCATATAAGTGTGCTGTCTTTACACATATAAGTGTGCTTCCTTTACACATCATATAAGTGTGCTTGCTTTACACATCATATAAGTGTGCTTGCTTTACACATCATATAAGTGTGCTGTCTTTACACATATAAGTGTGCTGCCTTTACACATCATATAAGTGTGCTGTCTTTACACATATAAGTGTGCTTGCTTTACACATCATATAAGTGTGCTGTCTTTACACATATAAGTGTGCTGCCTTTACACATCATATAAGTGTGCCAGCGAGTGGTGTGTATGAAATCTCCCCCATTACACACACACAAACAAACAATAAACAACAAATGCAAACAAATGACATCCAGGCTGTCTAAAAATCTTCTACTTTATTCAAGATAAATGTTTTTGTAAAACATTTAATAAAAAAATGCCATTACTTATTGCTTAGTTAATAATCTATTAGTTATGCATAATTCTTCGAAGCACTCTCAAATGGAATATACTGCAAGATAGTTAAAGATTTCTAATAGTATGTATATATATATTTTTATATATATATATATATATATATATATATATATATATATATATATATATATATCACAAAGTCAGATGTAATAAATTCCCCCAAAGCCTTCAAAGCCTTGCCTTGCTGGAACACAGCAGCTATGGCCGTGAGCCTGGGTGTGTGTGCGGTCTCACCACTTGGGGATCTCTGGGCAGACCCGCACAGTGTCACCTCATGGCTTTCGGACCCCTGACAAAATCTCTTTACATTCTTTTTAAGGAAACTGTGTACAAGGCAGTATTTGATGTTAAACTGATGCATGTTTTTTTTTTTTTTTTTGTTTGTTTTTTCTGTTTTGCTCATCTAGATCAGGAAAGGTGCAGACAAAGAGCAAAGCCCATCAGAGCTTCTGAAGTAATCACTGCCAAAAGGACCAGCACTCGCTAAATAACCATGAATAAATAAATAAATGAATAAATTATCATAAATTAGGCAATAAATTAAACAGACTAATCTGTACAAGAATGGTATTGTGCGATCTTTAAATAGTGCGGCGACCGGCCACGTGGATGAGTGGTCTGCTCAGGGCAGTGGAGGCAGGCTTCTCCACTGGCTTCTCTAGTTCCTGAATGAATCGTCTCCCGGATATGCTGCCATATCTTCTTTTCTGTACTGCTGCCAGGGGTCCTTCTGACCCTCTCTGGCGGTGAGACGTTCACACTATAAGCTTGAATTCATCATCAAATAAGGGCAAGCCGCAGCGACAACACCGAAATATGAGATTAAAGAAATTCCACTAGCTGCATATTAAGATATATTGACATTTATAGTTATAATAACAGTAATGCATGGCAAGGCTTTAAATCTTGCAAGTGACTGTAGGATGCTAATGAGTCAGTGAGAGAAAGAGAGAGAGAAAGAAAGAAGGAATGTGTCTGTGTGTGTGTGTGTGTGTGTGTGTGTGCGTGCATGTGTGTGTGCATGGATAATGGCTGTCGTACATTCATCGTGAAAGCGAAATAGGGGGCAGGACTTCAGGTGTGTTCAGTTCGGGGAGTGGAGTCGCAGAGACACCCGCTGCCCCCAGGGGGAGGCCGTGGGGCCGCCTCCTGCCCTCTTAAAGAATGACACACTTGCCCTTCTCCACCCATGGGTTGTTCTTCATCAGCTCTGGGTTCAGGAAGGGGTCCTGGGGCACACACTCATCAATCCATTTTACCAGGCTGAAAAAGAAGATGATGGTATTTGAACTTTTAGTGCTACTAACATATGTACAATTCACTGATACAATTCTGCATTTACAAACATGCGTTTTTCGTACAATAAATCCTCTTTTTATTCTGAAGCAATTTTTTTTATGTTTAAACAGTTATGATTTCAGCCCAAATCAAGCAGCCCAGCTGGTGTGAAACCCTGCTAAGCTAATGTTCACTGTGTTGTTCCAAACAGTAAGGCAGCGTGCCGACTCTCTGTCAATGGCGGAGGTTGTTTGAAACTCATACTGACTCATCAGGTCTGGAATTTCTAAGCAAAGAAACTGGACGGATCTATTCAGTTTAAAATAGACATAACAGAGGAGGAGTTCCTGGGATAATGACAGTTTAGCTGTAGTGAATCACAAAGTTTTGAAGTAAAGTCTGCTTTTTACTATAGAATTTTAAATGTCACCATTTATTGTGCTTATTAAAGAAACTTCTAGAAAATGTTTTCCCAGCTGTGGCCTGCATGGGTGTTACTGTAATGCCATACCATGCAAAATAGGTGTTTGTAGGGGTTTTGTACTCCACATTTCCAAGCCCAGCTCCTAACACACCTAACACACAGGTAATCAGCGCTGAATATCAGCCACATTTGTGTGGGAGTTGGGAGAGAGCAAGAGTGTGCACCAGCTGGGAGTCCCCAGGGGCCTGGCTGGGAAACACTGCCTTAAGGCTCATTAAGAAAATGTGTCGTTTATTTTAAAAAAAAAGAAGTCTTTTTGATGCCGACAGTTCACATGTTTGAGAATTGCAGTTCTCAAATACACATGACTGGTTATGGGGGCAACTAAAGCCAAACTACCTCCAAACTCAAACTGGGTTATATATTTATATATACAGCTATACATATCTATACACATATACATATATACATACATGATCGCACCTTCCGTCGTTAGTATCTGCTAATTCAAATGACTCTGCTGAATCACATCTGACTCCTTTACCCCAGGTGAGTTTAACGTGCTCTGTTCCATAAAGAGCCTCCGTGCTCCATCCTCAACCTCCCCAGCCAATCAGGAGTTGAGTCCGAGTCCGCTTCTGTTTGAGTGTTACCCAGGGGATTACATTTCTGGTGTGTGTGCAGACAAACCGCTACTTCCTCAGATCAAAGGGAATGTCCATGTTTTATGTCTCTCTCTCCAGAACACACACTCTTGCGTGAATTAACTGTATAGAGGGAGTTTGCTGCAGGAGAAGGTTCTAGACTGAGAGTGAAACACAGATTTTTGCTGAGTGTAACCAGCTTAAAAGTGCAACAGTCTGTATGAGGCAACCAGGCGCTGGGTCAGTACTGACTGCTCTTCACATGGGCAAGAACACACAGCCAATTCCCACATCCAGACGGCTTTTATTGAGCTATTTATTGTAAACTATTTTAAGCTCAGACATTCTGTACTAGTTTTATTGTTTTTTTGGGGGGGGAGGAGGGGGGTGTTCATTTTCTTGTTATTTTCCCTCTACTGTTTATGGCTGTTCATCTCATGAAATCCCCGATCCCTCAGTCCAGTGGTGTAGTCCACACATGGTGCCTCCACACGTCTCATGGTGTACTCACTGGATTTCCTCCAAGAAGGCTCAGAATCTGTACTCCATACACAACATAACTGCTTATTCTGCATTTTTGTTGCAGCAGCAGATTAAAGGTCGGTGACAGCATTGAAGAGATGAGCAGTTTGAATGACATCATACCTGCAATGCTGAGGTCACATAAATGACAAATAAGGGTGGAAATTCTATCTGATTATGGTCCATGGAAGCAACATCCATCCAATCAGTCATGGAGAGATGAAAAGGCAATCTGTGCTCAGCAGGGTGATGTGACTGGAGGGCTGAACTGGGAAACTAAGCCGTGAGCAGCAGCTACTGTTGTTGCCGTTGATGTGCAAACTCAGCACAAATTAGCAGCCCACACATCTTCATCACCGCATGAGCACTGGAACCTCCACTGGTATAACACGACGTCTCTGTCATGGTGGGTACAGAAACACCAGTATAACCTAGCCTGGTGAAATTCAGTTTTTTAAACTGAGAAATGACCATGGAGAATATATTCAGGAGGAGAGCTGTAGGACTCAGGAAGGGAGATATTCCTGTAATGTGTCATAGTAGGAGGTGAATGTGACAGAGAAGCTGTGGAACGGGGAATAAATCACCCAAGGCCTTGCGGCTTTAGCTATCCTCAACTGATAGGCTGCTACTGGTGCGCACGAGACGCCGCTCTGGACAGTCATGTGACCGACGCTACTCCTGCCCCGCTATGTGCACGTGGGACAATGTTCTGG
Source organism: Brachyhypopomus occidentalis (assembly GCA_020368025.1). Classification (NCBI taxonomy): domain Eukaryota; kingdom Metazoa; phylum Chordata; class Actinopteri; order Gymnotiformes; family Hypopomidae; genus Brachyhypopomus; species Brachyhypopomus occidentalis. Next base: position 104,687 of record JAGXOD010001359.1, on the reverse strand, counting down.
ACAGTCACGCGACTGAATCTGCTCATGAGCCAATCTGGGAAACTACACCAGGTGCAGTGCGTTGTATCTGCAGCTTTTGAAATAAAAAGAGGGCTTTTATCCTGGCACCCCACCCCCATCTCCCCCAGCAATGCTTCCAGTAGAGCTATGAGCACAAAGTGAGCCACACTCAGCCAACCAGAGAGGCTTTTAGCATAAAGACAAAAACGCATGATCGATTGCCCATGGTTTCCGTTGGAGCCCGGCGCACACGATCCGGACGTTGCAATACAGAAGCAGAGAGTGTGAATAGCCGCCACCTTATGAATGTGTTTTAAGGCCAAAATTCTACAGCAGACACCTGTGATGAGGCACGGAAGGAGAGGTCATTGTAGTGTGTGGGGTGGCCTGTAGCACGCAAGGGAGGTGCACTTACTCTGTCACTGTTTTGGAGGACTTCTCTCTCTTAAAGGCCAGCTGGTACTTCAAACTCTCCACTTCCTTCTTCATCTGGGGCAGGTCCATCTCGTCCATGGCTGCTATGTTGAGTGAACTAGATCACACGAAACCTGGAAGCTGGAACAATAAAAAAAAAAATAGCAAAGCGTTTGCATTCCTCAAAAAAATCTTTCCCCTGCCATGAGCCGGGGGAACGAGCGTTCAGCCCCGCGCTGTACCAGTGGTCTGGGTTCTGGGTCCATGATCTGCCATCCGCAGTGGCACAGAGCCAGTCCGTGCAGGGAAACATACACAGTGCCTTGTGATAGAGGAGACAGTCCATTATTAGAGTGTGTGCGTTTGGCCCTAAACAAACCCACACACCTCTGCATGCAAGTGTTCCACTGCTTTTGTGCTGTTCTCCAAGCTCACAGGAAAAGCTTTAAAAGCGCTCCACTAGTTGCCAGGTTGACGTCTCCGTCTGCCTGGGATCTGATTTCACTCTCGGAAGCTGCCCAGCCAGCCTGCAGAGCTGCCGCTAGCTTTGGGCTTGTACCTTCCTTTCTTTACTTCCCTTTAAAAAAAATGGCCTGATGTATAAGTCAATAAACTGAAGATGAAGATTCAAAGATTAATAATTATTAAAATAAATTGCATGCAATAATGCAAAATAAATTAATATTTCAAAAGATCCAATATTCCAAAATAAATAAATTGCTTTGTGTTTGTTCCATATATATATATGTTATATATATAGGTGAAGGCCTATAGTATAAATATAATAATACTTTAATTAAACTGACTCTCCCAAATGACCGATAAATATACTGAATTGATTTATTATACAATAAGCACTTGCCTAAATTAACCAGAACTGGGCTAACAAGCCTAAGGTTAAATTTTAGTGGCTATTCTGTTTTGGTCTGGAAACCTCAGTACTGCACCCAGCACTAAGTGGAGTCATTTACATTTACATTTACATTTACGGCATTTCGCAGACCGGAGTCCCGGTGTACACTCAGGTCTGAGTTCACACTCGGCACTAAGTGGAGTCCCGGTGTACACTCAGGTCTGAGTTCACACTCGGCACTAAATGGAGTCCCGGTGTACACTCAGATCTGAGTTCACACTCGGCACTAAATGGAGTCCCGGTGTACACTCTGATCTGAGTTCACACTCGGCACTAAGTGGAGTCCCAGTGTACACTCAGATCTGAGTTCACACTCGGCACTAAATGGAGTCCCAGTGTACACTCAGGTCTGAGTTCACACTCGGCACTAAGTGGAGTCCCGGTGTACACTCAGGTCTGAGTTCACACTCAGCAGTGTGAATCCCAATCAGTCACTTCTGACTTTCTTCACTAATATGTCATTTATGTCTAGGACTGCACACAGGTTTATGTTAAGCACGTTTTGTTGGTTAGATGTTTATAATGGGATAAGGGTGTAGTTTAGATGGATGATGACTAGAAAAAACTTCCCTGGCCAAGTCCTACATGTAGGTCGTTCGTTGATGTAGGTCACTACCAATGCAGTCAGATACAGGGATCACACCCTGCTTTTCAACTTTTGAGTAATAAATCAGAACAATCTGAGTATGGAAACGGAACATTTTGTGCCACATCAGTATGTAATACAAACGACCGGTCTATATGGGGAAGACCGCACTGCATGAGCGTTTGACTGTAATAACCATAGATACAAACTGTCATTTCATCTGCTAACATGACATTGCAAGATGAAATATGACGTGGAATATGTGATGAAAGTACGGGGAAGAGTCATGGCCCTATCGTGGAGCCTATTCGGTTTTGGCATTACACTGGAAGCGCTACATAATAAACCGATTCGTTTTTTTTTTTTTTTTCGTTAGCGGCCACATTTAAACTACCCAGACAGAAAAATACCCTGCGTTAAACCGCCCGTGTACATGTAGATGTCACAGGACAGATTTTATAGGACAACATGAATACTGCAGTTTTGGTACCAAGCTAAAGCACTGATATGAGTCAATCACACCAGAAAAGGGTCGGGCGAGGTAAACGAAGGAAGAACAGAGAAATCGAAGTTTTACGTAATGGTATCATATCATTTCGAGGCACAGTGGTGGTGAAGGTGCGATTAAAAAATTAAAAAGAAAGAAAAAATAGCCTAACATTATAATCACCATTTTGCGGTATAGTCGCGAGTTGTATGTAAATAATAGCCCACGTATAAAAAACATTACATTACAATTAGGCCTATTTCTTACATTTTACGTCTTACCCCGATGATGCATCCTACCTTTGGCTGTGAACTGTGGTTGTTCTTTTCGGCAATCGTCCCTTAGTTTGACAAAGGACGCGCAAACACACGCGCGATCTGCAAATCCAAGTATACACAAAATATAGTAGATCCTTAGTAGACACCCAAATAACTAAACAATGATAAGCAGGACAATCTAAGACCGCGATTCCTCCTCGTTGGTGTGTAGGCAAGTGCGACCAACGGACGCAGTGGCGGCGAAATGATGCTAGAAGTTGAGATTATGGCAGTGAGCCTGCAGCCTTGTGAAGCGCGAGGACGTTGCTCAGTAGCTGCTGGTCCAATGTTAGAGCGAATTAGAGAGCAAGCTATCAGGGTGGATGCGCGCTACACTTGACAGGGCTGTTGTAATGGTTTCCACGAAGGAAGCAATAGCTAGGGTTCAAACGATCCAGCGAGTCCCCTGTTGTTCTCTTCAGGGTTTAGCTATGTTTAGATTCTCCATTAGTCGCGGGTCCACATCCTTGCTCAAAAAGGCTTCATATTCTTCCCTAATATGGCGAAATTCTTTTCTAACAGGACACTGTGTAATTTCGAGAGGTTAAAGTTTGCCACTGCAGCAGAAGGACAGACCAACTTAGATTATTATTAAAGTTAGTGGTTCTGCTGTTCTATCGGGTACAAACTTAGAGTAATGAAATGCAAAAATGTTAAAATGTTAAAAATATTTAATATCTGACAACCTGGATTAAAATCAAGATAAACTGTAAGAGCACTGTAACTCTCTGTCAGTAGTGTGGTTTGGTTGGATAGTCAATGTTTTCTTTAGTGTGCAATATTGCACACAATATTGCATGTCTACATAGACCACAGTGAAGAAGAATCTTAATGGACATCAGCTTTAGTGCACATCAGACTGATTTGCTCTTGGGGTCGAGCATTTGATGGGCCTCCCAGCAGTTCAATGGCTTCCACAACAGGGAGAGTAGCAGTAATGGATGCCTTTGTGTCATGTTCCCATCAGAAGCTCCAGGTGCTTGAGATACAGCAACATCTCACATGTCCTGAACCGATGGGTGTCCACGAGAAGCTCAGAGTAAATGCTTCAGGTGCTTAACTCAAATGGTAAAGGCGGAGGGCTCCTGGCTTCACTAATGGAGCCTGCCTCTAAACGGATGCCCAACACCGTTCTCCCATTCATGATACTGCAGCACTCACATTCCCCTTAAGTACTCTCACCGCTCTCTCGCAGGCTAATGGAATGAAGGCACATCAGATTCCACACACTGTACTGAAAACAGAGTGATCCTGTCAAGGGCTCAGCTCCATCCAGCCACAAACTATGGCATAACTATGACACGGTGGATAAGTTATATATGAAAACTGCTTTACAGAGTGTGGTGTTAAATCATTTAAGGGCATACATAATATGCTTACAGACTGGAATCAGGAGCTTAGCAAAGTTATTCCCTAATCATCTGTCGTAGCGCATTGTGGAGTTTCTTGGCCATGTCTTTCATGCCAGTAAACCGGTCATATCCTGGACACTTGAACTAACAACGGTGCAATTTGCAGTTCAGTAACCACCAATGAACAGTCATCACTGGGACTCTAATCGCAGACCCGTATTCTGCTGCCTCGCAGCCCCTACCACAAGGCCATCGGGCAGTTTCTTATAGAGTGGATTTATTATTCATGTTCATTCTGCCAGTTTACTTGTATATGAAGACAAACAGGGATCAACAAGACAATTAATACGCTACAGAAATTCACTGGGTAGTCATGAGTATAAAGCATTTATAACTACACATGCCAAATTTCAGATTAAAAGATTATTTAAATTGAAACTAACCACAGGAATTCATCACAGGATATCAGTGGTATAACCCATTACTTTTGCATAAAAAAGACTGAAAAAAAATACTGAAAGACTGAACTCTATGATTTGATCAAACAGCACCCTCCTCCGTCGGAACAATATTCGACTGTGTGGGAAGACATATGTACTGCTCTTCGCACTGTTTAATGTGTATTTGCGAATAATTACCATCGAATTTATTAACAGCTAAAATTTGTTGTTCGTTCGTAATAATATCACATAAACAACGCATGTTCACTTCACATTTCCGCTGAAATCGTGCCATTATACACATGCCCAGACACGACAGCAAGACGTGAGAAAAATCTGCCAGCAGTATAAAAAAACGTCCGAAATATCCGGCAGAATTTTTACTTTAAGAGCACAAACCCAGAATACCCAATGGTGAATATGAATAAATAATCATGCGACATGGTCCATGGGATTTTGTAGTCTGTTATTCGCCTTTAACATTAAAATATTGTAATATTAAGACATTATTTACTACAGCTCCCAGAAGTCTGTCCGCTGGTTGAGGGCGTGCGCGTTAGAGGAAGATGAAACGTTTCTCTGCAGTTAGCCTACAGGTAACAATCTTTCATAGTTTTGCGAAATAATGTTTGAGTATCGAGTTTAAGTGTAAGAATTAGAGCGTTCATGCTGCAAATTGTTTTTTGTTTTTGTTTTTTTTGCTTTGTGAAAGGCACCTATCTAAGTTGTCAGGCTAGCCAAATGTATTTGTAAAAGCTACTTTCTAGCGTTGGCTAAGCTAGCTGGAATCTCTGTGTACATGTTGTTAGTTTAGCTTAGCTTAGCTTTCCACGGCAGGACTGTGGACTACGAGGTATGGCATGGTGGCCGTCGAAAGACGTTTTTAAACGACTTTTTCGCGTGGCTGTCGGTTTAATTGATGATGGAGAACCGCAAAACTCGTTTATTCACACTGATATGACACTCGCCTCGGGTGATTTCAACATGCCAGTTGACTAAAGCTAGCTCGTTTGCTTGGCTGTCGTATGGTTAGGGTTAGCGAACTGGCTGGCTGACGTTATGTCGCATTTCCCAAGTTTTCTTGTTTTGAGGTATGCCGTTTTATTTCAGTGTGAAATAATGTCGGCTGAACCGTACTTGAGTCGGTAGCCAGTATTTCGTTGTCTTTTAGTTTCGGTGTCTGACTAGATAGCTGGAGTTCGTTAGCTGGGTTAGCTAACTATCATTAATTTTCCTTGAAAGGAATTTGTCTTCACAGTTTATTTTAAGAGGCTTCATATTTGTACATTCGTATATATTTCTTTCTGTGAGGTTGAAGTGCACATATGCAATGAAAATCAAGAACTAGAACAATAGAAGCTAGGATAGCTGAGCTAACCAGCTGTCAAGATTTTCGGGCGGGCCTTCTGACTCCTTAACGTTGCCCTAAACTATTTGCACTAGAACATGGTCGTGAGACAACTGACGTGTCTGAAACAAATAAGATCATAAAGCTGAGAGCTTTCAATGGTTGACACGGCAGTAGTAATGTAGCGTGAAAAAGTCTGTGCATCTTAAGTTTTTTTTATTGCGAAAAAGAAAACAAAACAACAAAATCACAGCAAAATAAAATTGCTTAAATATTTCATTTTGTAATTGTATTTGTAACTAAACCGTTAAACACAAATTTCCAGGTATTATTCCTGTTTATAGAGCAGAGGAATTAAGAGATGCATTAAGAGTTCTAGTGCTATGCAGGTGTTGTATTACATCATGAACTGTAATTAAAGAAAGTGGTGTATTGGACACAACAGTGTCTTAACACACTGAGGTACTTTTGGCTTTGTTTACATATCCTGTAAAATGAAGTACTACTGTACATTACCTTATGTTACTGTATGTCAGTAACTCTAGCACCCCATGGGAAGGGCAGAATCTAAGGCAGGAATCCTGCAGCTCCATCTTTAGGGTCTGATTCACTGACTTCAGAGTTAAAATATGTTTAAGCCATTTACCATATCTACTTATGCCTTATATAGAGTCCTTCCTCTTAATTGGATATTTTCTTGATGTTTTGGTTACATTTGGTGGTTTTAGTTGCAAAGTTATTTGTGTGAGTTTGATTGCTGATAATGTAATCACCCCTTCGGGTTTAATGTTGGTAAGGTCAGTATTTGATGTTTGCCAGAAAAGTGTTTTTTTTCTGCTGGTGAAATGTCTGTCTGGGTGCTGCAATCATAGCACACAGGATTTGTCAGAGTTGGACTTTATATTCTCATTCCTCCCCATCTGTGAGACATTCAGAACCACTTCTTCAGTTGTTCACTGTCTAGCATAACCTGGTTGGCTGCCTTGTCTTTGTGTGGTGGTTGTTGTTCTTTTCTTAATTTTCCTTCAGGATTCTCCCCCAAATATTCACATTGTGTTAGTCAGCCAGAAGAAGCAGTAGATGTACAGTAGAACTGTGCATTAATGGACTCCAGTTTGAGTCCAGTATGAATCCAGTTGTGACGAGATGTTGTTTGTGTCGTAGGGGTTGTGCGGCTGAGGCCTGACTTTCACCCTCGTTGACGTGGTGTGTAACGCTGTTCCCCTCACAGGCTGCCAAGCCCCTTCACTCAGTAGCTTTGATGGATTATGATCTCTAGTAAAGCAGCAAAGCGCTACAACCGTTTCTCAGGAGGAAGTTCCACCCCTGCCGCCACCAGGATCAGCTCACCTGACCTCAGCAACGGGGTGAGAACGTAGACAGCACTCCTCCCAATCTCCATCCGTAGGAGACTGTGTCCTTCATTTGTTTACCAGTTTATATGTGTAACTGGTGGTGTGCTGATTCACACAGGCCAGAATGGACGGCACTTTTGGTCCCACGTTTCCATCAGTTGTACCAGTTAGCAAAGGTGAGGAGTCGAAATGCCACTCAGTAAAAAACAGAATGTTAGTTTCCCTTAGAAACCAGTTCTGCAGCCCTACATCAGCCTAACCAAGATGGATTTTAATAAATTAATCGGCATATTCATTTGAAAGCCATAAATGGGATATACACTACAGTGCAGATAACTAACATGTAAACATTGAACGATGGTTCGTTGCAGTCTCTAGAATGATGTGATAATATGGACACTGATTAGCCTCTTAGCTCTGGGGCTGTGTGATCTTGCTGTGTAATCAAACTGATTTATTGCTGTATTGAATGAAATTTGAAACTTGAAAATTTCAGCAGAGACTTCCAGTAACTACAAACAGCACCGTAGGACACCGTCATCTTCCAGCACTCTGACCTACTCGCCACGCGACGATGACGACGGCATGGTAACCACAGCTCCTCCCACTACATGCTGTTTTATTGTGTGGCCGTGGTCCAAAACGCAGGCAGGACGTTTTCAGCACTGCTGTTCCATATGGCAGTGGGCAGTGTCTTCTCCACACGCCGTCCAGCTGATGAAGGGCTTTGCTCCCTTTCTCCTTCTCCGTTTACTGCCAAACTCCATCTCCTTCTATGAGAACAGCAAGATGGCGTCTCCTGTCACGCCAGCTGCAATAGCCAGCCTAGCACGGTATGGTGGTGGAGTACCTTATATCCAGACCGATGACTTCAGTTTAGCAGCTAGAACTGCTGCACCAATGAACAGAACAAACTGGAGTCATTCCAGAACATTGCACCACAAGGCAGAGCTCGTATCGCCAGACCTCCCATTCGGTCTCTGCCTTTCTCACCCCAGTAGCACATCTGGAATCTCCGAAGGGAGCGCAGAATTTGAGGATAAATCGGTTACAGATCAGTCTTCTGTGTAGAGTGACAAAATATTAGTATGCCAGAAAGTTACCGAAATATGCCCATTGCCTCAATAAGTTAGTGACAAACTATGATTCATGAAAATGGGACCTAATCCAATAATAGCATCTTATTTAATAACGTATACCTGCCTACTGAATGATTTTTGGGAGAGCGATGACCAACAACAGTGTTTACTGCTGTTTATGCTGCTTAAGTGCTACTGCTGACAGGGCTACATACCTAGCTGAGTGCTACTGCACAGATTGGAGGATGCATTGTTCAGCAGTGGGATTCAGTAAAGATTTTGTGTGTGTGTGTGTGTGTGTGTGTGTGTGTGTGTGTGTGTGTGTGTGTGTGTGTGTGTGTGTGTGTGTAGCCCCCCATCAGTACACCGCGACGCTCAGACTCTGCTATCTCTGTGCGCTCCCTCCACTCCGAGTCCAACATATCTCTGCGCTCGACCTTCTCCTTGCATGAGGAGGAAGAAGACATAGTATGTACCATCACCACTGCAACCACCACCATCATCATCTTGTCTTCCACTCCACACTGTCTCTCTCACACACACATACACAGCAGGAACAACCACCAGCATGTTCTCTGGGCATCGCCATACATGCTATACACACACACACCCCTTTATCACGCTCTTTACACACATGCACATACACACTCCCACCTATACGATCATCACCTTTTCATACCATAATGCAAACCACACACACACACACCATGGTGAAAACTGGAGTCCACCTCTGCCCGTGACAGCCCTGCTGGGTCTAAGTAGAGGCTTCATCCTCTGTCTTTGTCTGTGTGGCAGGAGCCACAGGTGTTTGCAGAGCAGCCCTCAGTCAAGCTGTGTTGCCAGCTCTGCTGCAGTGTGTTCAAGGACCCTGTCATCACCACCTGTGGGGTGAGTCCTTTCCTCCCCTCCCCACATTTGAGCACTGTGTCTTTTCATTTGCCTATTTCATCAGCCTGTGTCAACACAATGGTAAACACATTATGTTTAAATTGTATCTATATAAATAGATTTGTTTGTTTAAATTGCAGCTATAGAAACTCGGTAGTTATTAAAAATGTATTTGTTTACATTGAAGCCTTGAAGATGGGCTAAGAGAATGTTGTAATGGTTGTGTCTTTCTCCCCCTCCAGCACACGTTCTGCAGGCGATGTGCCTTAACGTCGGGTAAGCACAACAATTCTAGTGTACAGAACCCCCATGTACCCCCAGTTCCCCCAGTATAGTACCTCACACACAGACTACAAGGCACCTAGAGGCCTCTCTTCATCCTGTCTGTGCAGTTTCAGTCAGCCTTCTCCTGTCACTGTCTGTCTGTCTGTCTCTGTGTGTCTGTGTGTGTGTGTGTGTGTGTGTTCAGAAAAATGCCCTGTCGATAACTCCAAGCTGACTGTCGTGGTGAATAACATTGCTGTGGCGGAGCAGATTGGCGAGCTCTTCATCCACTGTAAATATGGCTGCCGTCCCACAGCCACCAGCAAGCCATGCGCCTTCGAGGTTGACCCTCTGGGCTGCCCTTTCACCGTCAAGCTCAGCACACGCAAGTGAGACCACACGCCAACACACCCCACCTCCCCAACCTAACCACACCGCAGCACTGGCATCTGTGAGCTTTGACCCCACCCCAGGGTACAAGAGAGTAGCTGTGTATGCATGTGTGTTTCAGGGACCATGAGGTGAGCTGTGACTACAGACCGGTCCGCTGCCCCAACAACCCCAACTGCCCCCCTCTGCTCACGATGAACCTGGAGGCCCATCTGAAGGAGTGTGAACACATCAAATGCCCCCATTCCAAATACGGGTGTGTATGTGTGTGTGGGACGGAGTGAATCACAAATGCTCAACATTTATAATGATCTGCTAATTTGGTAAAACTTGAATAAGGTTAACATTTTTTTTATATTGTTTTCCAGATGCACCTTCATTGGGAACCAAGACACTTATGAGACCCACCTGGATGTGTGTAAGTTCGAGGGGCTGAAGGAATTCCTGCAGCAGACAGACGATCGCTTCCACGAGATGCAGGTGACGCTGGCACAGAAGGACCAGGACATCTCCTTCCTTCGCTCCATGCTGGGCAAATTGTCTGAGAAGCTGGACCAGCTGGAGAAGAACCTTGAGCTAAAGTTTGGTGAGCCTGAATGACCCCGAATGACCCTGAACGACTGAATCAATGATTTTCAGGGCTGTTCAGTAATGGCCCAAAAGATGATTGATAACTTTATATACAAGTTTTGTACATAGAATGCAAAGTGTTTCACAACACAAGGAAATAAAAACAAAAAAAAATGGAAAAGTACATAATGTATGTTACAGAAATCAGATATGATAATGATGTGTAAGCCAAAATATGTCCAAGATGATCACTTTTTTGCCCAACATTTGATTACATAAATTATTCAGCCCATCAATAACAAAAACAGATTTATTGCATTTTATAGTTTTAAATGAACAGAATCTCACATTTTCCTTCAAATATATGTATTTTTTTAAATATTTGGGCTCAAAATTAGACATTCATCTTTTTTATACTAAAAATAAACAAATTTACAACATTAATAAATATTGTAAAAATGTTTTTAGCAAAATTGGCAGTGTCGCTACACAGTGGAGTGAGTCTGAGTGCCTGAGTGAGTCTGAGTGCACGTGTGTGCGTGCGTTCTGCGGCATACACACTGCCCCCGTGCGTGGCCCGTCTTTAAGCTGTAGCTGCTCTGCTGTTGCCCAGATGTGCTGGACGAGAACCAGAGCAAGCTGAGCGAGGACCTGATGGAGTTCCGCAGAGATGCCTCCATGCTCAACGTAAGCTGCCATGTGTCCCCCACCTCAGCACGTCACTGCTGGAACGCCAGCAGTGTTCATTTACCATGACGCGTCACGTTCAGGAACCACTCAGAGTTCCGTAGGAATCAGACTAAAGAATTCTGACAGGTGTGTGATGAGCAGAAGGAGGAGTCTATGGTGGGGTTCTTCTGGGGTTCCTGATGTTTCTCTGTCTGTCTACAGGATGAGCTCTCCCACATCAACGCCAGGCTCAACATGGGTATCCTGGGATGTGAGTGTCTCTGGCCTGCCGCTCTGGGGCTGCTCTATGTTAGCTGTGTGTGTGTGTGTGTGTGTGTGTGTGCATGCGCATGCTTACAGGGTTGAATGCGTGAACTTGCTGTGGTATTTATGCGTTTACTGTGTGTGTCTGTACTCATCGTGGTGTTTGTGTATTACAGCCTATGATCCCCAGCAGATCTTTAAGTGTAAGGGCACATTCGTTGGCCATCAGGGTCCAGTTTGGTGTCTGTGTGTTTACTCCACTGGTGACCTGCTCTTCAGTGGCTCCTCCGACAAAACCATCAAGGTACTCAGTGCTTCCTCAGACCAGACACATTATGAACACCGCACCCCCTGCTAGACACCATGCCCCCCCCAAACACTGCACTACTGCCGCCCTCGCTAAACACTACAGCGCACCCCCCCCGCACTACCCCCCGCACTACCCCCCGCACTACCCCCGCCTAATTTTGCATTGTCGTGCGTTCACACTCTGTCATTTTTTTGCTGTGTGTTTAAGGTGTGGGACACCTGTACCACATACAAGTGCCAGAAGACACTGGAGGGTCACGATGGCATTGTGCTGGCACTGTGTATTCAGGGGTGAGCACACACACACACACACACACACACACACACATGTGCACACACACACACACACACACACAGGGACTCTAGGACACTGATTGGAACTTTGGTCTCGTGTCATCTGTGTCTGTCCTGCAGGAACAAGCTGTACAGCGGCTCAGCTGACTGCACCATAATTGTAAGTGAATTAAACTAATAATAGCTGAGAATGTACAGGACATACTAGGTTTTCACTGATGGTTTAACTGCTTTTGTGTGTGTGTTTCCAGGTCTGGGACATCCAGACATTGCAGAAAGTGAACACAATCCGTGCGCATGACAACCCTGTATGCACACTCGTCTCTTCCCATAACATGCTTTTCAGCGGCTCCCTCAAAGCCATTAAGGTGAGTGTCAACCTCAGAGCCTCAGCGCTGCCCCCTGTCTGCTGGAGGGAGTCATGGCATCCTGTAGAGACATGGGAAAGGGTTGAAGGTAGCAGGGTGCTACCAAACTGGGTTCTGGATTGTTCTGGGTTAGTGAGTGTATCTGGTTTCTGCTTGTATGGGCTGGGCTGTAGAGATTCAGCCTGGATTAGTCCTGCAGGATATTGTGGGACAGACTTATGTTCACTCTCAGCACTGCTATGCTGCTCCTAAGATAACAGTATTGTCATTACCATGGTGATGGAGGGGGAGGGATCTAGGAGAGGCAGGAAAGGCTTAGCGATCTCACCACCACAGGACTTCCCCAAGGGTTTCTGCCTAGAGACTTCATGGAACATTTGTCTGTGTGTGTGTGTCTGTGTGTGTGTGTGTGTGTGCGCGCTAGGTGTGGGACATTGTTGGCACAGAACTGAAACTGAAGAAAGAGCTGACTGGTTTGAATCACTGGGTCCGAGCTCTGGTTGCGTCCCAGAACCATTTATACAGCGGATCCTACCAGACCATCAAGGTGAGGTCACATTGACATTAACATGCGGATAGAGCCTTCACTTGTTACATGTCCCAGCAGAGTGGACAATACGCCCGCCACTGTCAGGCCAGGGGGACTCGTGGAGATAGACAACAGCATGAGTGAGGGAGATGGAGAGAGAGAGTGTGTGTGTGAGAGGGAGGGAGAGAGAGCAGGGTCACATGTTGAGATGGGGGGATTTAAGTGGAGCTCTCTGCTCCTGCCTGTGACCACTTCACAGTTACCATAGTGATGGCTGGTGACGTCGAGCTGTGAATGTGTTCAGTTTTTCCACAGCTGATAGGACCAGGTGTGGCAGCCACGCTGAGCGCAAAATAGAGCATCTCATTTGTAAAGCTTCTTTCCACGAACCTTTTCAGAATTCTGTCATTTGTGTCCTTGACTTAAACATCGCTGTAAATACTGACCTTGGGTGTGGTTCATCACACACACACACACATATATATATATATATATATATATATATATATATATATATATATATATATAAACTCAAGAAAGTATCCGTTTGTGTCCAGTGTGTCCTGGTGTATGAGAGATGAGATTGGGATATCTGTGCTTGTTTTTCAGATCTGGGACATCCGTTCCCTAGAGTGTGTCCATGTCCTCCAAACCTCCGGTGGTAGTGTCTACTCCATCGCGGTCACCAACCACCACATCGTATGCGGCACCTACGAGAACCTCATCCATGTGAGAGCCCCTCCCACCCAGCTGTAGCTCATTTGTCTTCCTCCTACTGTGCATGTCGTTTGGAGCTGTCTGCTGGTTGGTCTGACCTTCGAACTTCTTCCTGCCTCCACAGGTCTGGGATATTGAGTCAAAAGAGCAGGTGCGCACGCTGACTGGTCACGTGGGTACAGTCTATGCCCTAGCGGTCATCTCCACCCCTGACCAGACCAAAGTGTTCAGTGCCTCCTATGACCGCTCACTCAGGGTAAGTGTTGGGAGCGTGGTGGGCGGGGCTTTGGTCATTTCCTGGGTGTGGCCTTGTCTCTTGATGTCATCAGTGGCATATATCTGTGTGCTGTTCTGATTGGTCCTGTTTTCTGTTTGTTTTTTTGTTTGTTTGTTGTTTTAACCTGTGCAGGTGTGGAGTATGGACAACATGATCTGTACCCAGACTCTGCTGCGCCACCAGGGCAGTGTCACGGCGCTGGCCGTCTCCAGGGGGCGCCTCTTCTCTGGGGCCGTGGACAGCACTGTGAAGGTTAGACACCCCCCACCACTCTATCTTTCTAATCTTAAATGCACTTTGAGTCCTTCCTTCTTCCAGAGCAGTTCTGGGCCAAAATGCTAAATATTGCTGGGGTTTTCATGTAGTTCAGCACTATAGTGAGGAGCAGACCCCCTCCAAGTGTTGATCAGTGTGGTGTAAATGTGCTTGTATGAATCGTGGCTAACTGCCCAATGATTATGCATCACCTCTGAGGGAGAGATGGCATGAAGTACAGCTCCCCACAACTCACAGTAACAACTCACAACTCTCCACAACTCACAGTAACAACTCACAATAACGCCTCACAACTCCCCACAACTTGAATTTCCTTTGGGATCAGTTACGGGTTCTCATATTATCTTATAATTCCTCAAACAGCTCGCAACTCCCCACAATTCACAATTATTCACAATAATGTCACACAACCCCTCAAAACTCCTTACAACATTAAACTCCTCATAAGTAACTCTCCATAACGTCCCTGAATGTCTTCATTACTACCCCCAAGCCCTATTAATCTGGTCTACTTCATTACCCCACACTGACGCTATGCCTTAAAATGACTTCAAATGTTGAATACAATGGTGAACTGGCCATATTATAACAGTTCTTTCCAGTATGAGGGAGGTTGTGTTGGGTAGTGATCTAACTGCAGTCTCTGCTCTCCTCAGGTGTGGACCTGCTAAATGTGTGACTGGCGAACAGTGACAGAGACACTACAGCTCACAGGCACTTTGGAACCGAGACAGCGGATCACTAATTACTAACCTTTTTCACTCTATAGTGTAGGACTGTTGTGATTCCATCACTTTAGATGGCACTTGGACCAGGGACCCTCCTTCCTTCCTTCCTTCCTTCCTTCTCTTCTTTTCTTCCTGTGACGTGGACACACTCCAGTGCATGAGAGTTTCCGTGTCACGGCTCTGTGCTTGGACAGTGAGCCTCTGTCTGCATGTCGACTGTGGACACGGATGTACGAGGATTTTTGCACATGGCCTGAGACTCTGCTACCACTCCGCTTTTACAACAGCTGCCATATTGTGGCCGGCCTACAGTCAGCATTTACGGTTTTGTAAATAGGGTCTTTTCTGGGTTCTAATGGGCATGTCCCCAACAAGTCATGGACAGGTGCAGACCCCGGCGAGCAGCAACAGAGGGCGCTGTTGCAACACTGGGTTTACAGAGTGCCGGGTGAGCAGGTCTGCTTTGGACGTTATCGCATCCTGCAAATCGGGTTTACAGTGTCTAAGTAGAGCGGTTACTGTACGTGTGTGTACTGTGTTCAACCGTTGTGCACACAGACACACTCCAGCGCTTACCTACCGTAGGTGTATTTGTTCTGTACACTTTTCTGTGGTTGCCATGGAAGCCAAAAATCTAGGGGTGGCAGAATGTTAACAACCCCCTCCTAGTTCATGTGTGAGCCCGCTGACCAGACTAAGTAACGGTCAGTACTCAGTGTAAGACAGTACAGATGAGATGAAGGCACTTGTGGACTGTAGTCAGAGCAGAGGTGCTGTAAGCCAGAGAAGAGGAAAGGCCCATATGGGATTAGTGCAGAGGGGTCATTTAGCCCTCATGGAGCCGTCCTAGCAGGGCTGACTGCTCCAAAATATATAGACCAGTATTTATGATTTTCTTACGCAAGTGTTCTTTTATGACTGTAGATTCCATGGCCGCCTTTTGAACAAAGTCACTAAAAGTTCTAAATCAATTTTAATGTACTCATTATATCCATGTTTCTGATATTTTCTAATTTTGCACCTGCTTAAGCTGAAGCGTCCCTGTATCTGAGGCTCAGCTGGATCTTCGGGTGTCATCGGGGACATGACCATTTGTAGGAAGTACATACGCCTGATTTTGCCATTAAACTAATGTATGTTTGTCTACAAAGAAACCTGGGCTGCGTTTAAAGTACATTTACTGCCAGTGGTACAGCTAGCATTAGCTGTGTTTCAGAAGCCCCCTAGTGCCTTGCCTCAGAAATACATGCGACTTCCATTCTTTCATACGAAACCTTATTTTATTGGCTTATTACAATACATTTATAGTTATTTTATGAAATGCTAACTGGGTTTAAACCTGCTGTGTCAGAAGTCTTCATCTCCAGACTTTGAATCCAAAAACCTTTCCTGAATTTTGTAGCCATTAGTATACACTCACTGGCCACTTTATTAGGTACACCTGTCCAACTGCTCATTAACACAAATGTCGAACCAGCCAATCACATGGCAGCAACTCAATGCATTTAGGAATGTTTACATGGCCAAGATGATCTGCTGCAGTTCAAACGGAGCATCAGAATGGCGAAGAAAGGTGATTTAAGTGACTTTGAACGTGGCATGGTTGTTGGTGCCAAACAGGCTGGTCTGAGTATTTCAGAAACTGCTGATCTACTGGGATTTTCATGCACAACCATCTCTACCATCTCAACCATCTTTACAGAGAATGGTCCAGATGCCAGAGTTCAGAGGAGAATGGCAAGACTGGTTCTAGCTGATAGAATGGCCGTTAAAACCGAGGCATACAGAAGAGCATTTCTGAACTCACAACACATCACACAGCTGGTGGTGGTAGTGAAATGGTGTGGGGGATATTTTCCTGGTACACTTTAGGCCCATTAGTACCAATTGATCGTGTCAATGCCACAGCCTACCTGAGTATTGTTGCTGACCATGTCCATCCTTTTATGACCATAGTGTACCCATCTTCTGATGGCTACTTCCAGCAGGATAACGCGCCATGTCATAAAGCTCGAATCATCTCAGACTGGTTTCTTGAATACGACAATGAGTTCACTGTACTCGAATGGCCTCCACAGTCACCAGATCTCATCATGGATGTGCAGCTGACAAATCTGCAGCAACTGCGTGATGCAATCATGTCGATATGGACCAGACTCTCCGAGGAATGTTTCCAATACCTTGTTGAATCTATGCCACGAAGGATTAAGGCAGTTCTGAAGGCAAAAGGGGGTCCAGGCCGGTTCTAGCAACGTGTACCTAATAAAGTGGCCGTGAGTGTATAAATGGTCATAGAACATGGGCATAAAATAACTGCCCTCAGCGTCTGACTCCTGCAGACTCACAGGATTCATACAAATATGAAAGGGGAAAAAACGTTTTATTGTTAAATCTTACATTTTGCCGGTGAGCATAAAATCCACCCAGTAAATATTTTAATAACTTGTGTGCTGTGTTAACTGCTATTTGTGGGTCTGTCTTTTGGCCGACCCGTTTCCGGGGAGATTAAGCTCTGTCGCCTTGCAGCCGTCCCTCTGCTCAGGTAGACAGGTGAAGAACACCCGGGGTACCTGCCTCACACAAGACTCATCGCCACTGAAGACCTCCGCTACCCTTCATGTGTCTGGTCTGAGTTTACAAAGAGCTGGATCAGAACATGAACGTGTACTGGCTGAGGGTCCTGGGGGCCCGGACTGAAGTGCTCTGGGTGAGTGCGAGCAGAGCGAAGCATGACTACGGCTTCCTGTCATGGCCTGGTCGTACCCTGTGATGATGCCTCTGTTCCTCTCTGCTGTGTCGGCCATGCCAGCAGTACGGAAGTAGCGAGAAAAGGCTCTGAAGGTTTGTATAGAACATTTATTTAGAGCAGGTGGTTGTTGGTGCAGTCACTGCAAGCCCACCAGTCCCCAATGTCAGTCACAGCAGGTCTTACACAGGCCAAGAACATCAACACGATATACAGCCCGCACACACACGCGCACACACACACACACACACACACACGCACACACACAGCTATGCAGGAAATCTCGCCTTTTGTTTTTTTGTTTTTCTTTCCGTGTCGTTGCAAATAGGATGAAAAACAAATTTCATATTTAACCAAATAATTTTGCACATATGAAAAAAAGACTTTTTTTTCATAACCCAGGTTTCTTTTGTTTTCTGGAAAAAATACTCCTTCCTCCCCCACCCAATCCCCCAATCATGAGGGTGGAGATGACCGTAAGCTTTTGAAAATGTTACTGAGAAACCATGTTAGTAAAGGGCATGAAGTTTTACACTGACAAGTTCAGCTGTATACAAAGCAGGAGGATGGAGGGAAAGTGTTTGACACTGGAGATGCCAGGCCAGTCCTCTTAGTCTGCACCAGAATGACTTTCAGACAGCATCTGCTCCTCCAGCCCACCAGGGGGCACTTTCAAGCCGAGAACAATGTGGTGTAAGATGTCTGAGAAAGGACAGGCGATGCCCTGCGCTCTGCATGCTGTCCATACAAACCAGCTGAAAACAAAGGACGAAAACTAATGCAAGGCATTTACATTGTTTAAAAAAAAGCATAATATGCATAATATACAACTTACATCAAACTACATGACAGTTAAAAAGGTGTCAAATAAAACCTACATTAAAAGTAGGGCAAAAAATGAAACCCTTAATATTTTTTATTTAAACTCATATTTAAAAATATACAGTTCCACTTAAAAGCCCCCTTTATGATCCACATACATCATTAAATAACCTTTCTGGAAACATCTATTATAATCTATGCTTAAAACTTAAATATTACAAAGATACTCTTGCGACAGCTTTTGCAGGTATGCAGTCATAACGGCTGGCTTACCCCCCCCCCCCTTGCACGTATCTTCTATGGGCTTTCACTTGGATACTGTAGCATTTGTTAGAATTTGAGGCTGGAGATTGTCATGGCAACACGAGATAATGTGGTGTAGCAACAACGTCAACGCTGTTGCGAGGCCCAGCGGGGGGAGTGGGATGCAACCGCTGCCGCTCAGTGCTAATGACTATGAACGCCTGCCTCAGAGCGCCACCTGCTGGCCCATCAAGTGTACACTCACTCTGTCTTATACTTCTAGGTGCCTAAAAATGGAAGGAAGGAGTGGTCTAATATGTTTTACCTGTGAACCCTTTCACACCTGTAACTGATTCAGCCCTCTTTGATGCTAAATTGCTCACAAGCAGGCAGACGTTTTGGTCAAAAAAAAAAAACCCATGCGTTAGGAGAAACCAGTCAAGTGCACACAGCTCACCCTGGTCTGGAGAACATCCTATGGCCACCACAGAACATTCAGCCCTTACAGGAGATGGAAAGGAAACGGTGAAAAGATGCAGCAGTTCCTGGCCGAAGTACAATACCATCATGCACTTCATTTGTAGACACAAATACCCCAGCAGAACAACTCCAGAAAGCCTGCGCCTTCATCTCCACTCTGCCCTGAAGGGCTCTCTTCACTGCCGCCAAGAACATGCAACGATCTTTTGGTTTGATCTTGCGTTACTTCGTTACACTTGTGAGGATCCTTTTCAACTCTGACATCCTGTATTTAGAGTTCAGCACATCTGAGTAAGGACAAACGCAAGTGCACTTCCAGCTAGATTCTATTTCAATTTTAACTCTGACACGTCACTGACCTAAACTTTCTCACTGAACCTTTAACAGTGCCCCACCACCCTGAACTCACTGAACCTTTAACACAACACAGCTGTTCTGAGGCCTCCTGCGGGTGTTTGTCTGGGTTGAAGTTACTACTGCCTCTTGTATTCAGACCCAAACCTCCATCGCCCTCCCCTGCAGGAACTGGTACACTGACTCAAGTCACCCGGAGCTTGTCTGCACGTGTGTGTGTTATTGCCATTGAGGTCACCTGTCGTGTTAAGGCACACGGAACAGGAAGGGGGGGGGGAGGTGCAGGGAGCTGGGGATGAGAGTGGGGTATTATGAGTTGGGCTAGGGTCGGGGGTGGTGGCGTAAGTATGAACCAGGCAGAATGATGCGGCAGTGAATTAAAAGGTCATAGAGAAGTACAGGGGACCAAGGCAAGCAGACAGAGCAGGCTATACACAGGTACTCCAACCACTACAGCCACCACAGCCTACGACACAGCCCTCTACACAGCATAGCAACTAGACATCTCACGGCTAGCTTAGGAACTTTCTTAAACTCTGTTTTGGTCATAGAAAAATCAGTATATCTGTCATCGAAGTCCATAGAGTTCTGAACATAACACTGTATTGTACCATTTACCATCAAATAAAAACAAAAAATATTTATATATATTTGTATATATTTATATATATATTACTGTACTAATGCATGACTCTCACTGTGAGTTTTTTATAGGTACAAACTTTCCTCATGCTTATAATATACACATACCATACTATTATTTCATATACAGTAATTATTGGCATTGTATTGTATTCATGACTGACAATAGCTTGGGATGTCCAGGGACTCCCAAGAACAGAACAGAGACAGACACTTGAGTTCCATGTGATGAAACACACCCTCTCCGATCTCTGATCTCCTCACACCCCTACAGCCCGGGATGGTCTCTTGTGATTTTTTTGTTTCGTTTTTATTTATTTATTTTTTTTGGCCTGTCCTGAGGTACTTCTCCTGGGGGGGGGTTGTGCAAACCAACTTTGAGGAGGGGGAGAGTGAGATAGAGAGAGGAGGACAGAAGGAGGGATGACGGGGCAGGCAGTGGGTGGAGGAGTGGAGTGGGGCAGGGTGGGGTGCGGTGAGGTCTCTGGGGAGGTTCATTTGGGACGTGTAGGGCATGGAGATGTTGGGGGGGCTTTCGGAGGGTCGGTTGGTCATTGTGCCCTTTGTGTGCTCTCCTGGTGCTCTGAGGTGGATCCACAGAGCTCTTCACTCCAGCATCGCATCCAGCTGATCGGCCAGGTCGTCGAACATGCTGCCTATGTCATCCAGGATGCTCACTGTGCTCTTATTTTCAGTGACTGAGCTGCTGAAACACACACACACACACACACACACACACACGTTTACTACTCCCACAGTCCTGGTGCCATATTCAGTAAGACAAATGCTTGTAAGCTGTTAATTATGGGGCTTCATCTTGTGGATCTCCTACAGTGAGTTCAGGTTGTACTATGGCTGAAGAATATGAATTTAAATTGATATTGCAATACATTCTAAATGTTTTTAACAATCTAATTGTTGAAACTCCAGCTGCAAATATTGCCATTTTATATGGAGTCCAAATTTTGGTATAGCTTGTACAAACACAATAGTCCAAAAAAGGACATTTTGTCTTACATCAACATTAAAGCTCTCAGTGTCCACACTGGTGGGTCCCCCACTCTGTCTCCCATCTCCCACCCACACTCATTGGCCCTTTTTCAGCCCACACTTATGTTCTCTGGATCACTATAACGACCTTTCCAGATAGTTTTTTATTATTAACAGTGCTTATTCATCAAAGCTGCATGAATAACTCACCCTAAATTACTTATGGACTCCCCCAAGTCAGATTCATAACACCTCATATGATGGCTGAATGAGCCGTGATCTGAGTACAGCTGATGCCAGCATGGACTCTTTTACAAAGGGCATACCCTGAAACACCATCATTTACATAATGTTTGCATTATTATTATTATGTATTTCAATTATATTAGTGATGATATAGATAAGAACAGTGATTATCTAAACTATGAGGAGTTTACCCTAGGAGTTCCCAGTTTTTTATCACTCAAATATACACACTCTCCGACCAGATAGGAGTTTGTTATAAATACAAATTTCACCACCATTTTTTTTTTCATTGATTTTCAACTTTGTATAAAAGTGTTGATGATTAAGGGCCATTGATTCTCTTACTATACTTGAGTAGTATGGCTAGAATGACTACAGTTTCTTTGTAAATATGTAAACCATATTAATGGGAAACTTACTAATAATAGTCTGCTAAACTGAACAAAGGTATTATGAGTTAGCAGTGAATCTGTTAGTGAGTCGGTTAGTGATTCAATTAGTGAATCAGTTGGCTTGTGTTTCCGCATGGCCGGTGCACTCACTCTCTGTGCCTGTCCTCTTTGATCTTCTCCTCCACAGCCTGCAGGGCGGCAGCCAATGATGCACTTGTCTCCTCGATCTTCTGATGTACCGCGTCCACGTTGACCACCCCCGGGCCTAACCCGGTCCCTGCCCCACTGTCCAGCGACACCCCGCTGATGGAGGAGCGGGGAGGTTTTACAGGCGGAGGCACTGGGGTCTGGGGCGTGTGCGGGGTTTGGGGTGTCCCTGGGGTCTGGGGCGTGTGCGGGGTTTGGGGTGTCCCTGGGGTCTGGGGTGTGGTGGTGGCCTGGGGGCTCTGGGCCGGAGGAGTAGGGGGTTTGACTGCGTTTGTAGCCGAGGGGGTGCTGGTCACCTTGGTGATGGGCTGCTTGGCAGGTGAGGGTAAGGGCGTCTGGTTGGGCGTGGCGTGCATCGACTGCAGTATGTTCTTAGACGGTTTGGGGGCGGTGGGTGGGGGGGGTAGGTTTAGGAGAAACGGGCGGAGGCATCTTCTTCCCTTCAACTGCGTGAGACGGGAAGAGAGAGAGGGAGAGAGATGGGAAGAGACACCGACTGAGCAAACTCTGACCCAACAAGAAGAAAGAGGCGCTGAGCTTTTAGCGGATACTCACATAATTGTGTAAAGACTGGGCATGAGAAAGGGCCACACTGTGTACCTGGGCTGCCTGGCCCCGGCCCTGGGAAGGGGGCTTTCTTTGTGATGGCAGCCGGAGGTCCCTGCTTCTTCACGTTCTGGGCAAGGAGAGGTTTGGGAGACACTGGGGGTTTGGCAGGCTTTCGAGGTGTGTCAGTGAGCGGGCCTCCCAGGTCCTCACTGTCCCTGCGGGGGGCGCTCTCGGCATGCTCCTGGGGCCTGGGCTGCTCTGACACAGTGACGTCGGAGGTCGGGCGTCTCTTGATGGTGCCGGTGCCATTCTGATAGGGCACGGCCGGCACCTCCGCCGGCGCCTCCTCCGGCTCCTTCTCTCTGCTCTTGGGCCTGCGCTTCACCGTGTTCGACTCGGTCAGGTGGAACTGGGCTTCATCCGCGTGCTGTTTCGAGCTCCACGCCCTTCTCTTCAGAGCGCTTGCGTCGTCCGTGTGAGAGCTCTCCTCTAGGGGCGGGGGGAGGGAGCCATCTGCCCCCTCCTCGCCCTCTGCCCTGCCCTGCCTGGGTCTTTGTTTGATGGTGAGGTTCCCGTCCTCGGCGAAGGGGAGGTTCTCGGCGGAGCCGCTGGCGGAGGCTGGCTGTGGTTGGCGGGCTGGGCCTGGCTGGGCCTGCAGCAGCTCGGACGCTGGTGGGCCTCTCCTGGCAGCCGCCACCAGATCGGTGACTGGGCCGCTGATGGTCCTGCGACGGTTCACCACCTCTCCATCCAGACCAATGGCACTGTGCTGTTTCCCGCCTGCTGAGCCCACCTGAGGAGAACAAACACACCTAGAATCTGTCCAAATTCGTCACTCATCAAACACACTAGTGTATGTAGCTGTTAAGACCTGTATGCACTCACAAAAACATGGTCGTGTGCTTATGCGATTGCACGAGCTTTAAAAGGTAATGGATGTCAATGCCATTTTTATACCTTTGAACTGTTTTAGCCTCACCTTGACCTAATCACACAGAGTGGGTGGGGATTTCCCTGCCTCTCTTACCTGCAGGTAGTGGCCTGTGGATTTCTGCAGGGCCAGCCCCTTGGCTCCGCCCCCGATGGAGCTCATCTCCAGCATGGCGGCGATGCTCCTCACGGTGCCCGCGCTGCCCGTGTCCACGGAGCCACCCACGTCGCTGGCACGTCTCTGTGGCTGGTAGCTGACGTCCAGCAGGGGCCCAGAGCTCACAGCGTCCCGGGGCGGCTCGCTCAAGCTGGTGCTGGAACTGGAGATTGCCGAGCTGGAGCGCTTGGGTGGAGGCGGTGGGGGCCCTTTCTTCTTCTGCCTGAGAGCGAAGGACTGGCTGCGGTTGACATTCTTATCCGCCTGGCCCCGCATGGAACTACTCCGGCCCACGCGGTGCTGCACGGTAGCGTATTTCCCACCCGAGTCCGGAACGTTCAGCTCGTCGCGCTCCTGCTCGCCATCCGACATGGCGTAGCGGTTCAGGCTGTGCGCGCGTTTCTTCGACCCTCCCTGCTCGCCGTCGCCCTCTGGCGGCAGACAAAGGAGCGGCACGGAGACGGACGGCGCTGACCGTGGCGCCTCTGTGCTCTCTGGAGCGGCTGGTGGGGGCTGCGCTCTCTGTGTAGGAGACTGGGGCAGGGAACGAGGGGACAGGGGCCTCTCCGCCTGCTGGAGCAGCTGTGCGCTGGGTTTAGGCTTTGCCTGAGGGGACGCCACCGGCTGGGAGGAAAGGGGCTTGGTCTTGGGAGTCTGGGGTGGGGTGTAAGGTGGCCCCGCACCCTGCGGGTAGGTCTGCCGGGGTTTGGGCTGGACTGATGAGACGTTCCCTCTCTGGCTCGCCGCCTGGCTGCTCTGACGCATGGGACGCGCCTCCTTCCTCGGCGGGCCGGTGGGCTCCTCGCCGTCGCGGCTTTTGTTGACGCTGTTCTCGTGCAGGTTGCGCGTGCGCTGCTGTGGCACGGGACCCCCATTGGCGCGGGCGTCGGGCCCGTCCTGCGTGACCGTTGGGCGAGTCAGTGTGGACTGTAGCTCCCCGCCCGGCTCGCTCTCCTGGAAGGTGGATATCTTGGGAGACTCGGCGCTATCCGGGGGCGGACTCTCCGTGCTCCCCGCCTCCTGATTGGCCACAGGCTTCTTGCGTGTGGTGTTTCGATTATCAGAGCCTTTCTGGATCTCTGCCAGCTTCTTAACAGCCAACATGAGTTTCTTCTGGTGGCCTGGGCAGATTTAAACACAACACAGAAATTAGGGTCACGGACAAAATGCACTGGTCTATGCGTTGTGAGAGATTGTGCTGAGAGACTCGATTCAGTTCAATATATGTCCTTTGTAACCAAGAAATTAAATTATCAACTAAGTGGAAGAACAGGCGTGCAGAACATTCTGTCTGGTACCGAGCTTGATGATGCCGATCTCCTGCAGGTCCTCCCACGTGATGTCAGTGATGAACTCGATGTTTTCATAGCCATTTTGGACCAGAACCTGGTAGTACTGACTCAGCCCAATCATGGACAACCACTCACCAAGATTTGCCTATGGGAAAAAAACATTTCACACGTGCCATAAGACTTGGTGGTTGTGTGTGTTCATTTGCTTGCGTGTTGTGAGTTGTGTGTTTTTGCAGTACTAACAGGTTTGTGGTCAGGTATCCACTCTGGGTGGCCGGGTGTGCCAGCCAGCTTGTTAATCTCTGTGGTCATCTTCTTACGGTGGCCTGGTTTAGTCACCCCAATTGCCGTCAGGTCCTGAAAAAGGTAAACAATCACAACCTACCATCACACCAGTCCCAATACACAAACACAGCTACACAGTTCACAATAAAGAATGAGAACATACTGCACATAAGGCAGTTTTAATAGGTTGTCATTGTCTTTTGGAGGGATGGAAGCCAATGTGAAAACCCACAAAGCAATGGGAAAATCAACAGAACAAGACAGCAGTGAATGGGGAAAGAAGCCTTTTCAGAAGACCCCTAAACACCCCCAGCCAGGACACGCCCACACGTATAACATTATACATAGTACAACACTCATCTGGTGACAGTATAGTCTTTATACTCTTGGTATTTCTGTTGTATGTATTTTCTACATTGCTTCAGGGATAACTAGTGTAGTGTAATTAAACTACCACAATTTATGGTGTTATTTATATAAAAAAACATTGATTTCACAAGGAGAACAGTAAAAAAATCTTGCTTTGCCCTAATCAAAACCTTTTCTATAAGCACATTTGTCCCACATCTTACACAAGTACATATACCTTCTATAAACTGAGAATGACAACACTGGCCATTACAGCATTGCTGAGGAACCTGTTTCATTTACACACATTCTGACGCATACGAAGACCAACCAAAGAGGACACCATATGGCTTGAGTAGTCCAACCACCGGGACTCTACCAGCACCAACTGGGAGGATTCACTTCACCCACGCACACTCTGGGCAATGTGGCCAATCAGACTCCGACTTCCATGTTTCCTGTGTGAGGCCTGATATCGACAGCTCTGCTGGCTGTGTCAGGGCTGGAATGGGTGTACTCTGGGGGTAGAGGGGGTGGAAGTCTGCTTTTCAGGGCGTGGTCAGGAGCACTGGGGAGAGGGGCAGCTCTTACCTCTGGGGTCATTCGGCTAATGGTGGCAATGTCAAAGCCAGCGTTGGTGAAGTTTGGTGCGTAGACTTGCAGCTGAAACTCGCTCAGCCATTCGCTAACGACCTCTGAGCTCTAGAAGAGAAGATATGAGGCGAGCTGTCATTGTCTCAGTCTCGTTAGTGGTAGTGCAGGGAAGGAGCCAGCCCACGAGATACTTCATCAGAGCCACAAACGCACTGTTCCCTACAAACACACACTGCTCCATGAGACTTACCCATAAACGCACTGTTCCCTACAAACACACACTGCTCCATGAGACTTACCCATAAACGCACTGTTCCCTACAAAAACACACTGCTCCATGAGACTTACCCATAAACGCACTGTTCCCTACAAAAACACACTGCTCCATGAGACTGACCCACAAACACACTGTTCCCTACAAAAACACACTGCTCCATGAGACTGACCCACAAACACACTGTTCCCTGCAAATGCACACTGCTCCTTAAGACTGACCTGCAAACATGCACTGCTTCCTAAAACCGACCCATAAACACGACTGTTTCCTAAAACTGACCCATAAACACGCAAGCCAGCCACACAAATACACACTTTTCACTATGACAGACCCACAAAGACACTTTTGATTAAGACAGACCTATAAACACTGTTCCATAAGGAAGACCCACAAACATACTTTTGATTAAGACAGACCTATAAACACTCACTGTTCCATAAGGCAGACCCACAAAGACACTTTTGATTAAGACAGACCTATAAACACTCACTGTTCCATAAGGCAGACCCACAAAGACACTTTTGATTAAGACAGACCTATAAACACTCACTGTTCCATAAGGCAGACCCACAAACATACTTTTCACTAAGACAGACCCAGGAACATTGAGCCCTATTCTGACATAATGTTGTTGTAGCTGACAAATTTTCAGCATCTGGCCCAATTATGAGCATCTCATGGTGATAATATAGCCTGATTATGAATGTCTCATGGTGATAATCTTACACTGTAATTTGTTTTTCCTGCCTAGTCCTTGACATTGACATATAACATATGTAAATGTTTTGATATTTTAGTGCATATCTTTCTATATTCATTTATCATAGTATACAATTCCCAAAACCCAATTACATTTTTCTCCATGAGACCAATTTAAATACAGCAAAGGTGGAATAAAACAAAGAAACATTATTTCTTCACTAAGACATTCCCACAAACATACTCTTCACTAAGACATTCCCACAAACAAATAACATTAAGACTACCACAAATCCACACAGTTTCCTCTAAGGCAGACAATGCACTCTTCCCTGAGACAGACCTACAAACAGCAACAGAGTGAACCAAACAGACTGAACCAGACTGAACTTGTAGCTAGGATTGGTGACTTCTGTAGAGGAATTGTAATGTCCCTGACTGTCACCGAGGCACAAACCCTTATATCAACCCCCCCCGACTACCACATGCCATCAGGAGGAAAAACCGTGGCACCAGTCACTAGTGTGACATCACTGATATGCTAACAGCGCCCAGCCCGGGGGAGGAGAAAGTAGCTGAGGTGTCTGAGGTTGGCTGAGCTGAAGAACAGATGGTCACAAGAGTTGAACGTCATGTGGGCGGATCAGTGACCACCAGGGTTTGTCTCAGATGAACCGCCCAACTAGTTTCTGCCATGCTACATGCCGGTGGAGACTTCAGAAACCATCTGATATATGGCTGTGATGTCAGAGTCGGCTGCAATGATGCACGTCTCAGAAATCACGTTTTAACTTCCTACAACTCAAATACTCCCTACACAACCCATATCACCCATATAACTCAGCCCAACATAATCCATATAAAAGTCATACAAGCCTTGATGTCTGGGTACCATCTGAAAAGAAACTAAAGACAGAAATCCCAGCAAATTAGGCCCAAAATATGGAATGGACTCCTAAAAGCAGTAAATGAAAAAAATGATGAAGAACAACAGTGAATGTTGCTATGGGGATGGACGAGCAGAGAGGACCAGGCAGCTAGATCAGGGGAGAGGAGAAAAAAGAGGAAGTGAGGAGAAGGGAGGGGCCAGGAGGAAAGGGGCGGAGCCAAGCGGTAGGCCACTTACCGTGTCCATACTGCAGCCTAGAGCCTGCAGTAGTGATGAGACGAGCTAGTAGTGGTGGTGCTGTAGCAGCATCCTACGTGTACCACAGGTGCTGTGTGTGCAGGTGCACACACACACACACACGCACGCACGCTCACACACAAGCACACACGCGCACACACACACACACATGCGTATGTGTGTGTGTGAGAACGAGCGAAAGCAAGAGTAAACAAAGCAGGGGTCTCCTTACCTTCCCCTCGGAGGCCACATCCCCTTTCCTCTGTGGCCCCGCCTCTGAATATGGCTGCTCATGTAGGGGACAGCTCGACACACTCTGACTACGAGCAGCAGGTACTGAAAGAAACAAACACATATACACACACACAGACACAGACACACACATTTTTTCAGGATACAACCAATCCCCTTTCTGATCAACTGGCCTCCCTAGCCAATCCTGTCCTCCGTCTTCATCTCCCATGGCCACCAGTGGTGCCACCTGGTGCAGGGAGATCAGCCAAAGCTCCCATTACTAACCACTAAAACCCTGCAGCACCTCACAGGAAGGTGGCTGCACAATATATTGTAGGTTAATTGTCGTCATGGTATTTGCAAATGAGTCATTTTGAGTAAACATCCCTTTTCTTTGTTAGCATGTGCTAAGTACATGCTAAGCAATGTGACATGTAAGCAAGTAACAGAGAACACCGTGTTACACAGAACACAAGGAACACCGAACATAGAACAAGGATCAGCCTACAGGTGTAGCGGTGTAACTGCAACAGGATTTAGTCCACGTGAGTGTGGCCTGACAGGCACACTCACCCTTGGTGGAGGTGACAGACGAGTGCTCCAGGGATTTCGACTGTTCCAGGAGGTGTTCTTTAGCCTTCGCTGACTGAGATAGCACTGTAGCCAGAAGCTGCAGGAGCAACACACACCAGCACATTAGTCGTTAAGAGCAAAGTGTTAGGGCTTCTCCAAGCACACATACACACACACCGCAGAACCACATACAGGTGCAAGGTTGCCCAACTTCTCACTCCAGAGGGTCTATAGAGGATAGATATTACAAAGAACAGAGCTTAATGGAGAGTGTATGGAAACAGTACAAAAGGTGTATATAGGTGTGTAGAAAGTGAACAGAGTGAATATAGTGTGTACATAGAAGGAATAGAGTGAATATAATGTTTAGAGAGTGAACAGAGTGAATATAGTGTGTACATAGGGCATAGAGAGTATAGTGTGTACAGAGTGAACAGAGTGAATATAGTGTGTACATAGAGCATAGAGAGTATAGTGTGTACAGATTGAACAGAGTGAATATAGTGTGTAGAGAGGGTATGGAGTGTACAGAGAGTGTGCAAACACTGCTGAAGTCTCACCTTCACTCCCTCTGCCTGAGCATGGAGGATGTGTGAGCTGCTCCCAGCACTCTGCCCACTGCCTGACGAGCGCACACTCACCATACTGCCTGAGCTACTCACACTACTCCGGTCCCCACCTGGTGCACACACACACACACACACACACACGTACACACACACGCACCCACACACAGTCAGTCAGTCAGTCAGTCTGGGCTGGTCTTCCCTCAGCCCGAACTGACACTCCACTGCGATGCACTGATGCCATGGATGTGTGGACTGACAGTGGCTGCTCTGCAGAAGGGCCTTCAGCCTCTGATAGAGTGGACACACTCGGCTTAAGACACAGGCACCTGAATGACTGGAGTGTGAAGGAACCTGCAGGTGATCACTCAAACGGTATGACAGACCAGAGGACAGTGATGGACTGAGACACAAGACAGAGTGAAGGAGGAGTTGTGGAGGACAGAGGTCTGATGACCACACAGCACCCAGGAGCCTAATCTCTTCCACACAGCACCCAGGAGCCTAATCTCTCCGACACAGCATTCACAAGCTGTACTGACCCACTGACAGCCAGCTTTCTGCACAGGAGAGCCTTACGCACACATCTCTCTGTGTGTGTGTGTGTGCGTGTGTGTGTGTGCACTTGCATAAGTCCAAATTGGGGACAAATCTTAGAGTACACACCAGTCTATTGGGGACCTTGATCCAAATGGGGACAAAAACACACGTCCCCGATTGTTATATATATTTGTGTGTGTGTATGGTGTATGTTTCTCTGCCTGAGTGCAGCTGTGGAATGTGTATATATATATATGTGTGTATACAGTATATGTGTGTGTGGCTGAGTGCATTTGAGTATGTGTAAGCGCGCGTGTGTGTGTGTGTATGTGTGTGTATATATATATATATATATATATGTGTGTATATATATGTGTGTGTATATATGTGTGTGTGTGGCTGAGTGCAGCTGAGGAGCATCTGAGACCAGGCCGAGAGCAGCAGCCTGGAGAAGAGGGCAGTACAGACCAGGGCGAGTGTGGGATGACAGAGAGGAGGGAGGAGGAGAGGAGAGCAGCAGGAGGGAGGAGGGAGGGAGGCCCTGCTGTTACCTGCCACAGGCTTGCGCAGGACCCAGATCTCCTCACTGCTGCCCCCCTGTGGCCCGCCGGAGGGAGTCGGCGAGCCGTGAGGGCTGGACTCTGAGCCACGGGAACCTTCAACACAGAAAGCAGCATTAAGCCCGCCGCCCTGCTCCACCCTGCTCCAGCCTGCACTGCCCTCCAGTGGTCAGGAGCATAACAGACACACGGTCAGGAGGCGCAAGACCACCCATGCTTGAACTGATCATAACTACAGGCCTTACATCACCTACCTATAGTTTTCTCTTCCAAAGCTGACCTCTCTCTCTCTCACCCACACACACACACACACACACACTTCCATACTTCACAGAAGGCAATCATGCATACATAATTTATTTCTAACACAAATATATGTGAACATTTATATACGTTAGTACATAATCAGTAGACCATGTATATTTTTATATATACATAAATAAATGCCTTGAGGCACACACATACAAACAAATATAAGTGCATATATAATATATACAGATATATATATATATATTTATATATGTGAACAAGTAAAAAAACAAAAAACAACAACAAAAAAGGACACTTAACGTCATTGATGCGAAGCACCAAAGCCGTTTCAATACTAACAGTGCCCCCTTATGGAGAAACTGAGCTTTACACTAAAAGTGAGTGAGTGAGTGAGTGAGTCAGGGAGGGAGGGAGGGAGTTACAAGCCAAGTCCATGAGGTGCTTCACATCTAAAAACAGGAGAAACTGCAATGCAGTACAAGAGCAAAGTTCATTAGAGGTCATTAACAATGTAGAGAAATGCAGAAAGGTTCTACAGGTCAGAATAACAGCAGTTTGTTCATTATTTAATGTCTTGTTAATGATTGTTAATAATAATGTATTTGTTTTACACCCATTAATAAATGCTATAATTTGAGTCATTAAACCTGTGATTAGTAAGAAATGGCAGTCCTGGGCTCTGAAGCGTCAGTGTCTGGCTGTAATAACTATACCTGCCTGTCAATTATTTCAATTGCATTGAGTGCGCATGCAGTATATAGAAGGCTGTAATCATTAATGTGTTTGGAGGGAGGGGCTTAAGACAAAGGTGTGGGTGAAGGGCACTGAAAGCAGGGGGTGGACTCCTTACACCAATTGCACCAGTCACACCAACGGATGGCAAAGAAGCACTCAGACAACCCCCATGGTACACTACCACATGACACTACAGTGGTTAGAGGATGAACACACTCCCTTTCAGAAATGTTACATCTAGGTTCTCTAAACTTCACAGCACATCTGTTCACAAAAAACAGCACAGCACACCACACAAATGAAAGGGATCACTTTAATATAACAGATAGCATTTTATTGACAAAACAGAAATGTGCTCATTTCATTTACATCCTCCAGAGTCAATACTTGATAGATTTTGAATTGAGGTCAGGGCTTTCATAACATTCATCCTGTAGATCTTAAACTCAGTGTACAAGAAGAGGGAGATGGATCTGTGGTGGGATTTAATCCTTGTTGATTTAGTCTCATTGTTGGTTTTATTGTCATTAAGGTCTTTTCAATATGGAGAATAAGACAGAGAGGGTTGACTTCAGCTGAGGTGGATCTTCTCACATGGATTGTATGGTTCCCAAAAACGCCTGCTGTGGATTTGTGACATTTGGTGAGCGTTTTCCTTCATACTATCTCTACTGAAAGGTTTTTAGGATCTCGAAATTGAATATTAACTGTACATCTTTGGACTTCTCCTGACTGTTTATGTATTGTATATATTGACTCTTGGTACTGAACATTATTTGGTAAATACACATAACCATGTGCTTGTTGCTTGTGTAGTATACCATTCCAGTCTGCTATATCTGTGGTCTTGGCAATTGTTGGCATTTGGATTAGACCACATCGCAACATTCACCTTGTTTCTAGTAAGCCATCCATGGTCACTTTGATTCCTGGGGTGAGTGTCCTGTTGGAATATGAATTTACAACCCATTCCAGAATCTCCATGTACTCGGCTCCATCCATCCTCCAGCGGCAATGATGTCATGTACAGCAGCTTTGGTATTGCTGTCTGATCCACACATTTTCCCGTGTTATCTATAAAAACACCAACGCCAGTCAACATTGCCAGCAGGGTCCTGGTGGTCTCTGACCCACTGTTTTTCTCTCCCAGTCTTGGAGTTTTGATGGACACCAGACTGATGGCACTTCTCTCTTCTGAATGATGGACATAGCCTTGGAAATCCTTTCTATTCCTCAGCTGATGTGCACATTACCACAGCAGTGTCATGCAGCTGATCTGAATAGTTCTGATGTATATCTCTTTACACTGCGTTGTCATGGAACTTTTCCACAGCTTGATCATGGAGGTGTTCAGAGACGTCCTGCGAACCCATGCTGCCTTTGTATGGATCAATAATCACAAGTTGAACAGACACAGTAAACACTACAAAGCACCTGTGTGCTGAGACTCCAAACGGGTGTTGGCGAGTGATTATCTGGCCTTGAAAGGAATTCTTGCTCCTACGATTGTCTGAAATATGTAATAGCAAAAGGGGTGAATATTTATCTAACCAAATATTAAACCTGTTCATTATTAATCATATAAAGTTTTTGTTTGGTTATTTTTCAAATAATTGAGTGTTGGAAACAGAAAAACCTTGATTTTATTTTGAGTTTACCTTATAGGTCATCTAAATGTGAAAATAGTTCAAAGGAGTGTATTCATTTTTGATCCACTGTATAATGTTTATTTTAGTTGTTCAAATTGTAGCATTTATTTATAACTATATAGCAAATATACAAATATTAACAATAATGAACAAACTATTAGTTTGATGATTGATTAAGACTCCCTTCATAATGGTTTGATATTATGAAGTGTTACCCCAAATTATTTCACATTACAACATATAATAAGACTGACCCCAAATCACAGTTACTCTCTGTAACAGGTACAGATGTCTTACCTGGAAATAGTTTGCACTACTGCTTTGGTTAGTTCATATATAGTGAAAACAGGTCAAATGCAAAACACTTCGGTTTCTCACTCCACTGCCCCCACCCCACTCCCCACTCAAAAGTCTGTGTATCGAAGCAACAAAAAATACCTCACAGCTTTTATTCTGAGTCTGTAGAGGTGTTAATCATAGCTGAGAGGAGGGGCTAGAGGAGGAGGGGCTAGGAACATCCAATGAAGAAGAAAGATGCAGGAACAGGACAAAGACAGGTGAGGGTACACAAACGGAGGGACACTGGAGCAGTTGTGATTGAGAGGAGAGAAGAGGCCATGCTCCCCCTACTGGTCAACTGTGGCAGTGCGCTAAGAGCAGGCTTAACTGGGTGAATCTCACATTAGTAGAGAGACAGCAGGAGAGGATCATGAGAGGTTGTAAGGTCAGGCGTGATCAGAAACAACATGGCAACTTGAAAAGACCTGCTAATACCCTTCCTGGCCAAAACACAGTCAACAGAAATCAAAGAGGCATAAACTAAATAAATAATCAGAAAACTTAAAGAAATGTCAGAACTGAACTTTTAATTTTTGTTCAGTTTTCAGGAGATTGTTATCCAATTTTAAACATTCCTTAAAGCTTTGAGAATAAAATAATGAAATAATAACTGTAATAATAATAATAATAATAATAATAATAATAAATAATAATAATAAAACAGTATTAGTACTAGTAGTAGGAGGAGAAGGCAGTGGAGAGTCAGGTGCCTGTACCTGATTGGCTGAGTGGTTGAGCTGTGGTGCTTTGCGACCTGTTATAGCCAAAGGAAGTAAAAAGGGGCGGATGGGCATGTGTCGCGGGTGGAGGAAGAGGCAGGATATGAATCTCATGATACGAGTCGCCGTTCACCATGGCGACGGTGGGGGCCAGGCCCCCCCTCGCTGGTGCGCACAGCGGGATGGTTTGATACTGTTGGCTACAAACGACTGTACTCCATGAACCTGGATACGAGAACACGAGAGTGACAGGCGACAGCCACAGCGGCACAGAAAACAAATACACATAAGAGAGGGAGAACTAATTAACAGAACAACAAAAAGAATTCAAACGACAAATCAACAACAACAACAACAACAACAATAACAACAAAATTTAAAAACAGCAAATCATAAAAGGAGACAAAGGAGTGTTGGAAAGTAGTGAGCTTCTGCAGTGCAGCTGCTGTGCAGATGAAACTAAGGCTCTACTCACACCGCGTGTTACAAACATATATATATATGCACAGAAATATCTGAAATGGGAAATGGAATACCTGAGAGATAAGATGGAATAGACGTAGGGTGACAGCAAGTGTGTGTGAAAGGCAGGCTGTGAGTGTGTGTCTTGTGGAGACTCAGAAGACAAACATGTGATCTCTTGCTATGATTGCAGTGCACACACAGCTGTGAGTGTGTGTACACAGTCTTGGGCTTGTCATCTGCCCACCTCTGTAAGTCAGCACGGAGCTGAGAGGCTGCTGTGATGAGCGCAGTAGGAAAAGCTTTGCTATGATAATGAGGATGCTGATGGTGGCTCGGTGAAACGTGAGACACACTGAACATGAAAAAGACAGACACGGCACACAGTTCAGACTACAGCCATCTCCTCTGAGCACGTCAAACTCTTAAATGACCAGAGTCGTTCAGACTACAGCCATCTCCTCTGAGCACGTCAAACTCTTAAATGACCAGAGTCGTTCAGACCACAGTCCTCTCCCCTGAGCAGAGCAGTGCACGCTCTCTCTGGTCAACATACTGGTTGGTGTGTGGGGACACAATTAGCCTCCACAAAGGAATGGAGGCCTCTCTCCTTGTCTTCTGTTCTATCTGCCTATCTGCCCATATAAGCACTGAAGGCAAGTGTTTAAGGCCCTGTAAGTAAATAAACTTGTAAAAGTGGTTATGTATATGATCCCCCTGTTCTCATTTTTGAAACCAAAATATGGTCACCCTAGACATTACAAAAGAAAGTGCATAAAAACCAACACATAGAAGTGAAATTCACTAGCTTTGTGAGCCATCATACTAACATCACACCATCCCGAGTGAACAGTGTGAACAAAGTGACAAGATCATGGCCCACTTCCCCCTGTGGTCCACTCGGATGGTAATAGCTGGGGGGCTGTTCACGTGATTGGATGGTAATAGCAGGGGTCTGTTCACGTGATTGGATGGTAATAGCAGGTGGCTGTTCACGTGATTGGAAAGTAATAGCAGGGGGCTGTTCATGTGATTAGATTGTAATAGCAGGGGGCTGTTCACATGATTGGATGGTAATAACGGGGCTGTTCAAGTGATTGGATGGTAATAGCAGGGGGCTGTTCACGTGATTGGATGGTAATAGCAGGGGGTTGTTCACGTGATTGCATGGTAATAGCAGGGGGCTGTTCATGTGATTGGCAAAACTCCTGTGTTCTGACAATGACTTTTTGTCATACCATTTGCTAATAGCTGGCAGTATAAACAGGAAGTAAAAAAAATCTTTAATTGGGCGACTCTCAATTAGGTGCATAATGTTGTTCACAATGTCACAAGGCCTGGATACTGGACACTTGTGTTACTGGGTGACAGGGGCATCTCCAACAAACCCCCTGATCTCAGTGCAGATGTGTCTTCCAGCTACTCTGACCCACCCAGGCTGCTGTTCTATCCAGTGGTGCAATTTCTGAATCTTAGGGGAAGAAAACTCCACTCACCCAACAGGGGGCGCTCATACATGTAATACTGTGCTCTTTACAATAAGAGTAGCTGGAGTAGGAGGGGAGACAGACACAGTCTTTATATCCATTTACTGCACTGGAGGAGCAAACTAACAAATGTACAGTGACATGATGCAAACAGGCCTCTTGTCAAACTCAATGCACAATCAGTACAACTAGTGTTCAGCTGGTGAGAGAAAACCAGAGATCAAGCAGAACCCTAGACAAACCCCGCCCTCACTCAGACAAACCCCACCCTAGTTCAGAGAGCCAGCAGGAGCCCCTCCAGTCTCATTCCCTCATGAAGCTGCTGCAGATTAGTATCGGGCTGAGGGACCAGAGACTGTGGGCTGGGCTAGTTCTGTAGGAATGAACATCCAGCAAGGGGCAGTGTGGAGCTCATACCTGCTGCACCTGGCCTCTTGCAGATCACCTCCACTATGCTGGATGGGAAGTAGCCCACTCTGTCGTTTCCGGTGCGGTTGTCATGGATACAGCCCTTCCACCTGCCATCAGAGTGTTGCTCCAGCACCTGGAGGACAAGGACATGAAAGCTCTGCGGTAAATGCTGGACACCGTGCAACACATCACTGTCTAGTTACCATGACTTTGGCATGTGGAACAGTCCAACCTACAGTCTCTGTTTATTGATAAGTGCCATAGTTTAAAATTGTGTTAACTGATATCAATGATGCAGGAGTGTGAAGGTTGCACAAGACACATGATAAGCTCGGATGAAGCAAAATGGATTCCTTAATTATCAAACCATAAGACAAATATGAGCTGTACTGATTGGAGATAAAATGGACAACAGTGCCCTCTACAGGACACTAAACAAACTGCATCAATTACAAGATCACCTCTTTTCCTGAGGGGCAGTTCATGTTTAATTATGTCCAACTTTTGAACTGACTGACTGCTTTTGACTACATAAAGTAGCTACAAGGGACCAGTGTCAGCGCAGGATGGGCTGCAGCTGTACCGTGATGACGTCTCCCGCCTTGATGTTCAGGCTCGTCAGATCATAGTTGTTGCAGTAGTCCTTCAGAGCCCTGACCTGCAGAGCCGCCGACGCATCTGCACACACACACACACACACAGATGCAAATTACTTTTCCAGAGCATACCTCCACACATCCATCACACACACACAAACACACACACATTCTCATGCGCAAAGTAGCGTAATTTATTTGTGCTATTAAGCATAAATCTACACGCGCGAAACAAAACAAAACACTGTTTAGTCACTCAGAGGTACAAATAACATACCCATCATACTCTCACACACGCACACACATTTATTATTTATTATATTTACATGCTATACTCTAGTAAGGCAGAGGGGGCGCTCTTTCTTACCTCTCAGCATCTGTTTTATCTCCCTGCTGGCCTGCGTGGCAGTGAACTGGTAGACGATGTCTAGAGCCGTCTGACTGTACGTATTCCTCACCGTCGCGTTGATGCCACTCTGGATGTCATCAATAAGTCAAAGGTTAAAGGGCATATTCTGCCATACCAAAGGTACTCATATGGCTTCCATACAGAAACCGACAATTTCATGTGTATGATGTCATGTTAGTCAGCTAATGTTTTTGCTATTAAGTCTTGTTATGATAAGATTTTGCTAAGATTTTAGAAAACACAAGAAACGTTTGCACACAACAGTTGATCAGTCTAGAGTCAGATGCCAGACCTTATAAACTCCTGTGTGAGGTCTCTCTCATTTCTCTCTAGGCTTAAAAACCTCCTGTGTAAGGTCTCTCTCATGTCTCTCTAGGCTTAAAAACCTCCTGTGTAAGGTCTCTCTCATGTCTCTTTAGGCTTCATAACCTCCTGTCTCTCATATCTTTTAGCACTTGTTCACTTTCCTAGCACTCAGTTTTGACTTGGGTGACTGACTGACACATGACAGAAGTACACTTGTATGTCCTTGTGATCTATTGTGGGCGGCTCAAGCCTGTCTAAGCGTTTCAGATCAATCCTGAAATGAGGCAGAGGCCCTTTCTCAGAACATCACACTTCTCCTTGTCTCTCCAGAGCTCCAGTCTAAGGTGCAGTGAAACTCACATCCAGTAGGAGGCGCACCACATCTGTCTTGCCACACAGTGCAGCCTCATGAAGGGCAGTGCCTGCCTTGGTCTGCCTGTTGATGTCGATGCCCGCCTGGATCAGGAGTCTGCGGAGAGGAGCTGCTCATTAACCCATCAGTTCTGATAACCACAGTCATCTGGCTAACAACAGAAAAATGTGGCCAGTTTCAGACTTCCGGTGGGCTTATGCGTTGAGATGCAGTAGCCAACTGCATGCAGTGGTTCGTTTGATGATCAAATGCAGGTACACTGTAGATGGCAGGTAATGTAGATGAGCAACACGTCCCAGTCTAAAGCAGAGCTGCAGTCCGGCATCTATTCGTGCCCCACTCTCCTCCCGAGACATCAGCCAATCCCACGAGAGCTGTCACTGACTCACAGGGAGAATCCCGCCTGCCCCAGCTGCTCTGACTCGACCCTAGAGTTACCTGCTGAAATTACACATCAGCATCACGTCGCCTCACACACACACACACACACAGAAGTACCTTCTCCTGGACTCTTTCCTGCCTCCAGTTCTCTTTGCTAATGAACATGTGTATCTTTGCTAATCACGGTTAGTGCTGAACGCCGAGCTCATAGGGTCCCAGTGCTCCAATACAGCAGGCATAATCAGGGTCACCACTGAACTCTCCACAAGACTGTATTTCCGCTATATAGCAGTGATTCTAAGCCAGCCTCCTGGTAGCTGCTTCTGAGAGCATTGCTGATATAATTACAAGGGTTTTTGTGGCTATAAACTGTAGTGGGTTACAGACTATTTCAAGCTGTCTCCAGTGGAGAGAGAGTGGGAGGAGCTATGTGGGGTGGGGGAGACACCGGTTGGTTAGAGCAGCCACCAAAGACGTTGATTGGGAGGTCTGGGGTTGACATGCAGACTGCATCGCATAATCACAAACAAACCAGTTAATTAATGATCGCTGTCAGCGCGCAGAGACAGGACTGTCCGTCACACAGAGGAGGGAGGGGTCTGAGGGCAGCACCACCGGAACACCACGACCTCACCGAGCCTCCACATAGTGTCACCGTGACGACGGGATGATTGTTGCGGTGCCCAGGCAACATCACGACGTGGTTGCATGCTGACAGCTGCCTTGGTTTAATGCTATCGATATTTATTGTCTGTTCTTCTCCCAGTGTTCCTGCTGCTGGTAGGACTGGAGCCTCCTCCTCCCCAGGGCACATGACACTGAGCATGACATTGCAGCTGTATGCTCATCCAACCCTGAAAGGCAGGCCAGTGTGGGCGGGGCTGAGTGGGCGGGGCCAATGGCAGCCATGTGCAGTGTGTGGGCGTGTACAAGACACCGAGTACCCCAGCCAACACATCCACCATAGCCAACACACCTCACACACACACATTACCAACCAACAGTCAACTAACACAGCCAACACAACCACCAACAGCCAAGAGTCAATAGTATCAAAACATCCAACAGCCAACATAGCCAAAACAACCAACACATACAGCATAACTAATACAACCAACACAGCCAAAACAACCAACACATACAACATAACCAAAACAACCACCACAGCCAACACCAATGCAGTCACAAAACCAACAAAATAAATGCTGGCAACAGTCACCACATCAACAAAGTCAACACAATCAACACTTCTACTTCAACTAACAACAAAGCCAACACGACTGACAACCAACCCTGTCAACAGTCAACAAGGCTAACAACCAACACAACCAATAGAACAGGCACAACTAGCACAACCAATACAGCTATCACAGCTATCACAACCAACACAACCAGCAGAGGCAGCACAGCCAGCAGAGCCAACACAGTCAGCAGTTAACACAGAGTTTAGGAAAGTTAAAATCTTCTTCATGCATTACAGTTGTTTTTTGCCTTTCTTCTCTATGTGCGTCGGGGGGTGGTGTTTGGCAAGGGTGTGTGTTGAGCAGGTGTTGTTTCGGGTGGGTTGGGTGTGTGTGGGTGTATGTTTATGTGTGTCTGTGCATGTGTGTCTGTGCAGGGCTCTCTTGTCACAGAGCAGCTAAAAGAAGGAGGATTCGCCAAACAGGTCACGTGATCAGAGTGCTAATTGAAACTGTGGTGTTCAAACAAGTTGTTTCATCACACAAACACAAACACAAACACACAGCGGCTGAGCGGTTATCTGGAGAACATCTTCTTAAAGCTGTGTTTGTCCTCTCTGTTCACCCTGACAGGCAGTGAATCCAGCGCCACTGATCAGCACATAACAAGCCAGCATCTTCCCTTCATTGTAGAGCCATTATCATCTACTCCAGCAGGCCGCCACATACCCAGAGCGCAGAGCACCCGGCACAACACTGAAAGCCAATAAGAACCCCGCCGTTACGGTGATGGACAGAGGGCTGTGAGTGTGAACATGCACTGCTGAACCCTCATCTTTAATCTGGACATTGTTGAACTTCTCAACCTTTATCTGGACAATATTGAAGCTCTCATCTTTAATTTGAAAACCACTGAAATTCTCTGATTTAATCTGGACACTGCTGAAGGTCTTGGCTTTAATCTGGTTACTTCTTTAAGACCTTTGTCCCGTAAGTGATCTTCAGTATGGGTGAGAACCCCTTTTAAAAAGTCACACAGCAGTGCAGTGTGAGTCTCCGCTGATGAGAAATCGATTAGCTCCTTGTTTTGAGCCACGCACATGCACACACACACACACGCACCAACACACACACACACACACACACACACACACCTGAAAACAGTGGTGCTCTGGGGTTTGCCATCCGTTAAGACGTAGCATGAGTGCAGATGAACCCTCTGCACTTCTGAACACCTGAACACCGCGTTTGCTAACAGAGGGAAACACTGCTGCCATCTCCTAAAGAGGTGGAGGGCCTACTGGGAAATTATACCTGTCCCAGTCCCCACACACACACGCACACACACACACACACAGCCTCACCATTAAAATTCCTCAGCTTCAGTCATTTCAACAGAATACCGAAGATTTCCTGGACTACTCTACGTGCTATGGCCACTGTCGTACATGCTTCAGACCTGTGTGGACACAAAGAATTCTGGGAAGAAGAACTGTGTCCATTCTGAGGGAAAACCCATGAGTGTAATGAGAGAATGGCCTGATGTACGCAGAAAGGATTGGAATCAGGACAACGACCCCACGTTCTGGCAATAGGATTAGCACTCACACTTTCACACACTCACTTCGGCCCCCACCACCACTCCATTAAGATGCAACCAACAGTGTTGATGGTCAAACTATAAGCCGTGTTGGCACATCTCCTCTGCACTCCCCTCCTCCTCCTCCTGATAATTAACTTAACGAACATTTATCATGATGATATGCATTCCTTGCTGACTTTTACCGAATGTTAAAGCAGCGGTTTCTTGAAAGCACTGATGAACCCTCAACTCTTTCACCGTCTCTTTCTCTACCTCTTTCTATGCTTCTCTTTCTCCATCTTTCTTTCTCTATGTCTCTTTCTCATCTTTCACTTTCTCCATCTCTCTCTTTTCTCTCTTTATCTGTCTCTCTCTCTCTCACCTGATGATGTCGATATGTCCGTTCTTGGCTGCTAGGTGCAGGGGACTCGTGCCGTTGGGATTGGTCGAGTCTCCTGGTTTGGGCTCCAGAAGAGCTGCACACATGTTACTGCTGAGGAGGAGTTGGACCACCTGCATGTGCACACACACACACACACACACACACACAAGCGCACGCACACATACACAACACAACACACATACATAGACACATATGTGCACACACACACACAAGCACACACACATACACAACACACATACATAGACACACATGTGCACACACACACACAAGCACACACACATACACAACACACATACATAGACACACATGCGCACACACACACGCACATCTTTAAGCACCAGAAAGTCGATGCAGTGTAAAGTGTGTGATTGTGTGGGGCTGGTCTGGGGCTTCACACTCACCCCGACACGCCCGAACTCGCAGGCCAGGTCGAGTGGCGTCTTGCCTGCGTTGTCCACGGTGCAGGGGTTAGACTGGTGCTGCAGCAGCATCTCTGACTGGAGGCACAGCACAACACACAGAGGCCGTCACTGCTGACACACACACGCACACTGAGCTACACACACACAAACACACACACACACACACACTGAGCTACACACACACACACACACACACACTGAGCTACACACACACACACACACACACAGCTACACACAAACACACACACACACACACACACACACACACACACTGAGCTACATACACACACACACACACACTGAGCTACACACGCACACACACACGCACACACACACACTGAGCTACACACACACACACACACTGAGCTACACACGCACACACACACAAACGCACACACTGAGCTACACACGCACACACACATGCATGCGAACGCCTTTTCCTCAAACGCACACACCTGCACATACACGTATATTCAGTCAGACAGACAGATCCATGGATGGGTGGACTTATTGATTACCAGGTGGGAAATGCACACACACACACACACAGTCACAGGTTCACACAGCAAAATACAGGCTGTTTTGGGGTCCCATTCTTTGACTGATAACAATAACAAAATGAAGGTATTTCATGTGAAAGTGAAAATGTTGACAGTGAGAATGTTGAGACTGTTAAAACTGTACAGGACAATGTACAATGTCAATAGCTTCTTATAAACAGAAGAGCATTTCTACTGGCAGACCCGTCTATACATGTCTACACACGTGAGAAAGCAGAGAGCCAGTATGGGATCCAGCTCAGATTCAGAGCAGTCGCCTCCTTTGATAAGCATGGATGATGATTGGTGGAAGTTGGTGGCAGGGTGAGAGGTTTGGGGAATCCAGCCTTTCTCTTCCTCACAACAGCTGTTCTTGTGCAGTAAAAAATGAGCTTGAAGCTCCTCGTCTCCTCACTACGCACCTATTGTGTGGTTACCAAATCCTGATAAACCCCTTATTACACACACACACAGTGGTTTTTCTGGCTGGGGTGAATAAGCATGTGAGATGGGGAATGAGCTGGAACTTCACTGCAGCAGGGGATTCTACTTCAATAGGATCTGTAGCAGGACCCCAAGCCTCAGGAGGCGGGCCATCCATCTCCCCCGCCCCTCTGCCCCTAGGCTCCACCCACAGCAAGGTCTTAATAGCAGGTTCCACCAGGGGAATGAGGCAGTGCTGGAGACAGAGTGCTCTCAGAGCCAGAGGGAGGGGTCAGGGAGGCGGAGTGAAAGCATTAAGCTTGGTGCAGGAAGGACACACAGCAAGCCCATGTGTTATGAGATGGCTTTGCTGTAGCATTCAGCACTGATCATAAAGCTGTCAGTCTACATGTGGGAACACACACCCACCCACACACACACAGACACACCACTTTCTTACACAGGCTTAGAGTTCCTACACTGCAGGAAGCAGATTTTTTGGTCTATTCTACAAAGTAATGTTATTTTAAGGAGAGTATTTTCAGCTGACTACACTTCCAGACACACACAACTACACTATTTACACTTCCAGACACACACAAATATACACATTTGTGTTACTGGTCATTCTTTGGCTTTGGGTAATTGATGTGGTGGGTTAATTGAGGTCATGTGTTGGGTTAAGTAAGGTGGTGGTTTAAGTGATGTCAAAGTCAAAGTCAATTTTATTTATACAGCACTTTTTACAACACATGTTGTCACAAAGCAGCTTCACAAACGCATGGGTCCAAATCCTTAATGAGCAAGCCAGGGGCGACAGTGGCAAGGAAAAACTCCCTAGGCTAGTGCAGTCCATATTTATAGTTTATGTGATGTAATGCACTGGATTAAGTGAAGTGACTGGTTGGGTTATGTGATGCAATAAGTTATGTGATGTGATGTATTTGGTTAAGTAGTGATGGGTTGGATTTGGTGATGCGACTGGTCAGATTATTTTGTGTGATGTGTTTGGTTTTGTGCAGTGATTGGTTGAATTATGTGGTGTGGTGTGGTTATGTGATTTGATATGTTGGGTTGAGTGATATGATTGGTAGGATTATGTGATGGGTTGGGTGTCTTGTAGTGTTTTCTGTACTGAGTGCTAAACCAAGGAAGCATTTTCGTTTATATGTGGATTGATTGATGCATTGACTGCCACAGATACTAACTACTAAATGATTGATTGATGAATGATTGATGAGTTAGGATGATGCTGACGCACCACGTCATAGTGCCCGTGCTGTGCGGCCAGGTGAAGGGGGATCTGGCCCTCATCTGATTGGCCATTCACTGAAGAGCCTGATTTCAGCAGCATCTTCATTGGCTCAGATCTGCCCTGCCATGCAGCGTAGTGGAGAGGACGCATGCCTGAAACAGGAGCACACACACACACACACACACACACACAGAAAACATACACAGTTATAACACGCCAGAAACATCACTATTAGAGGAGAGAGGCCACTCCATAAATATTAATGAAATGACTTGTAATGCTCATCATGGTTTTACTACGGGAAATCCCGCCCTACCATAAAAAGCCTTGCTGCTGTA
This sequence comes from Brachyhypopomus occidentalis, assembly GCA_020368025.1. Taxonomy (NCBI): domain Eukaryota; kingdom Metazoa; phylum Chordata; class Actinopteri; order Gymnotiformes; family Hypopomidae; genus Brachyhypopomus; species Brachyhypopomus occidentalis. The sequence goes on along the minus strand of JAGXOD010001359.1, from coordinate 59,721 downwards.
GACATAAGCTGGTCTCTGGCAGGATTCTTAGTCTATGACTGTCCTCACAGGACCTGTATCACCTGTACTGAAATTGCATTGCATGGTCATACTAATGGTTGCTTTTATTAACGTTTGACATGTGAGTCACTTTATTTTTCCAAGCAGAAATGATCAGGTATGTTAACTAGTTATGCTAAAGGCTAAGTGACAATGCTAGCTCCTGCCACAATGAACAATCAAGCAAACGACGAACTCTGAAACACCTGCATTAAGTAACTCTGGCATACATGAGCTGGTGACAATCCTCAGCTGTCATCCAGTACCCACAGTACTCATATACACACACACTCGGTCTGCTCACGCCAGCTAAAGCACTCCTTCATGGTGTGATCACACATTGTAGTCTCTGCTACCAAGGACATAGGCATAAGATGGCTAGTGTCGTCCAGTCCACACAGCGCCCTCTGCTGGGGTGATCCTGCATGGCGGGGGGGGGGGGTTCAGGGCACTCACCTTTCTGGTCCCTTATGTCCACCAGTGCCTGAGACTCCAGCAGCAGAGTAATGAGCTCCAGGTTCCCGTTAAGGGCAGCATGGTGGAGAGGAGAAAATCTGCAACACACACGCACACACACACACACACACACACAGGTATGCATGAACACCCAGACAATATCATTATGCAACTGCAGTAAGAGAACATCATAAAGACAATCAGAAGGACAAACACAAACAGATGCACAGTACATCATTCACTTTGGTACCAACCATCCAACGGCACAACTAAACTTAAGAACAAAGCTTATACAGAGAGCTACAGGCCCTTAGAGAAGCACCTTTCCGTACACACATGGAGACCAGACGCAAACAGATCAGGCCTTCTCTGGAGACCTGAACCCAAACAGCGTGTGCAGACAGACAAGCCGTAAAGCAGAGTGTACATGACAGGTCTGGAGAAGGCTGCTCTTCTAGGCGCTCGGGGGTCTGGCCCGACGCGGCGGAGCGATTAGAGGGGAGACCGTGCATGCTGGTGCGAGCGGCTCTGCGGCTATTTCCTGCTGCAGCTCAAATGTCACGCCGCTGAAACAGTAAATCCACATGAGGAATGATGAGGCAGTTAAAGGAAAGAATTTGGGGATGGAGAGAGAGGGAGAGTCTGAGGGGGTTATGGGGTAATGGGTAGAGAGAGGGGGGTGAGAAAGTGGGAAAAGAGAGAAAGTGAAAAAGTGAGAAAGTGATGCGGTAATAAAAAGAGGTAAGACAGTAATGAAATCATCACAGAGGAGAACACACACATCTCACATGCAGACTCAGGACTGCACATTAGCTAGCATTGGCTAGTAGGACATGGTTAGTATCCAATGGCTAGAAGACTCAGAGTAGTAGACACTGGTTACTACTGCTATGAGTTAATGCTGGTGTATATGATACTAGGAAATCCTATAATGTTGTATGGAGCTACACCTGGAGTGCTTAGCTGCAGAACTAGAATGTAGCATAGAATGTTAGAATGTTCTAACTGCACTTCCATGTGACTAAACTTTGTTACATTGTATGTGCAATAGAATTAACTGTAACACCACATGTAGCAATTCGAACTTTCTAGACACCAAAGGATGAATGGACAGGCTAAACTAGCAAAGATTCATCGCACCAGGTATGAATACACACACACACACACAGTCTTCCCTGAAAAACCCAACTCTTGGACATTTTTTCAATCAATAAGATGACCAACATTTTAAAAAACAGTTACAGCAGAGTGAGGTCTAAACAACTGAAACTTATGTTTCTTACTCAAAAAAAACATAAGACAGAAGTACAGCCACCATCCCATGTTTCAAAATGATTACTGTTCATCCATTATGCGTGCCCCTACAGTAAAGTGATATGATATCTGATGAACCCTAGAATGCTCTCTGCAGCCCTTGGTGGGGTATGTAGTACTCTTAACCCTTCACTGCTAAATGGATGCAGACAAAGCATTCCTATTGGTTGCCCTCCACTGAGACTCACCATCCACGATTGGTGCGTGGATGTGTTGTAACCATGGTTACGGCTGCAAGAGCAGCACTGCCAGTGCCACAGTGGGAAGTAGAGAGCAAGAGAGCAACAGAGAGAGAGAGAGAGAGAGAGAGAGGGAAAGAGAGAGCAACAGAGAGAGAGAAAGAGGGAGAGAGAGGGAGAGAGAGAGAGGGGGAGAGAGAGGGAGAGAGAGAGCAACAGAGAGAGAGGGAGAGGGGGAGAGAGAGGGAAGTAGAGAGCAAGAGAGCAACAGAGAGAGAGAGAGAGAGAGAGAGAGGGAAAGAGAGCAACAGAGAGAGAGAAAGAGGGAGAGAGAGGGAGAGAGAGAGCAACAGAGAGAGAGAAAGAGGGAGAGAGAGGGAGAGAGAGGGAGAGACAGATGAGAGAGAGAGGGAGAGAGAGACGAGAGAGAGATGAGAAAGAGAGAGAGGGAGGGAGAGATAGGGAGAGAGAGAGGAAGAGAGAGATGAGAGAGAAAGGGAGGGAGAGATAGAGGGTAGAGATAGAGGGGAGAGAGAGAGATAGAGAGAGAGGAGGAGAGAGAGAGAGTGAAACTACACTCTGAGTGGAATACTAAACTCACAGGAACATTTTATGAGCCAGCTCTTCCATTTCCCATTCTCTACGTAGGCCTCCATCTTTATCTCTCCCCCTATCTCCTTTCACCCAGTAGCCGATCCTCTACTGTGCTGGTCTGCTCTGTGCCTGTGGGGTGGTGGACAGGCCCCAGTAAAAGTACTAGCAATGCAATATTCATGGGCCTCTGCAGAGCTTATTATAGAAAAGCATTGTTGTTCCACAATTGTCCTTGTGTGTGTGTGTGTGTGACAGTGTATCATGCATGTAACAAATCAGGAGAGGTGAAATGTGTCTCTATAGCTCTCTTCATCTCCGCCCCCCCACTCTCTCCGTTACCCACCCGCCCCCCACTCTCTCTCTATCCGTTACCCCCCCCCACTCTCTCTCTCTCTGTTACCCCCCCACCCCCCACTCTCTCTCTGGAACACAGTGACCTACTTTTTTCTGAAGAGAGCAGTGAAGTCCTTCTCTACAACAACCGGCTACTCTGATCTCTAAGCAGAGCATCGCTTGACATCATCACCAACACCAATGATGAGGACAATTGGTCAAACTGGAGGTGTCCTCCTCCTCAAAGACGAACAAATAACCAACTATATGCATGGAACAACACAGATGACAATTTCTGTGGCCTGTAAGATATGCTGACGTAATAGTAACACATTACATTTTCTTAAGTAACTTTCTGACTACCTACTACGCACTCTTAGTCGTGTACATTTGGTCAAGAATGTGCTTTTATATTTGTCTACACTCCTCTCATTACATTTTTAAAATAATTTTGCTTCAACGCATTCTGCATCAACCTGCTTGAAAAAAAAAAGATGGCCTCTGTGTGGTGACGCGTTTCTTTTCAGTAAGATAGTCAAGTGCATAGCAGGAAGTGGACCGACATAACGACCACTGAACATTTCCCGCGTTGGAAAGAGGAGCCTTTAGCTGCGGCAAACGATAAAATTATGAAGAAAAAAAAAGTCTAGCTGGCCTGGTTTTCGTTAAGACTGCGCAAACATTGGCGCTTCTTCCTAATGTTCATTATTGAATATGAAATTAATTTGACATCAACAAGGAGCATAAAGTTATTTTATTTATTTAGTAAATACAATATTCAGACATATTTCTATGGGTAAAATACCACCACAGTTATAATGAATGGGGCTTCTTGCTGATTTTATTTTTGACTATATCAGGATGTCATTTTGCAGGCCTGTTTTGATTACTAAATAAGATCCGATGAAGCAGCTAGCACCCAGTATTTTTCCAGCGTTATTTAAGTAATTGTTTAGATCTTTACATGTAAGGGGTTATTATTATTTTAAAATAACTGTAGTTTTTTGACTGCACTACCCAGTTTTGTTGCTGAGAGGGTGGGCGGAGACTGTGATTCAGCACAGCCCTCTCTTTCTCCCTCCTGTCAGTGAATGCACGTTACAGTAATATCCTGCACTTTGCACAGTGTCATAATTATTACTGATTTATAATTATTACATAATTATTATTTAAACATCCATGTGAAGGAGAATAATGTTGGGGGGGGGCTGGTAAGAGCCGACTTCCTGTGGAAACCAGTGAGAGAACAGGTGTCTCCTCAGAGCATACATTAATAATTCATCAACACGTTCCCAGTTATTCTTGGCTGTCAGAGGAATGTTAATTATTCAGAATCATGGCTAAACGTGTCATCAGACGCTTACACTGAAATATTTCCAGCATGGCTCGATTTGACAACTTCATCTCTACATCTGGCCTCAGCGTTTTTTTTTTTAAAAAAAGGTCCATTAATTCTATTGGCGGAGCTGAGAGCTCACTGTTCTCGCAGAGTAGCTCCACCGTAACACCAGCGCCTACTGCTATACACTCATCTAAATCAGAATGCCAATCAGAACTCTTAGCTTCCTGAAAGGCCCAGATTATCTCCACAGCATCATCAGACTGACAGCACGCTATCCTCCACTCACCTTTGCTAAAATACTCCAGAGATCAGACAAACTCCAAATTGTTAAATTGGCTCCTCTCAGCAGGTGTGAGCCATCTTAACCCAGCGTGAGTTCAGGTGTGAACCAGTTTAGCCCTGCGCGACTTCAGGTGTGAACCAGTTTAGCCCAGCGTGAGTTCAGGTGTGAACCAATTCAGCACAGCACGAGTTCAGGTGTGAACCAGTTTAGCCCAGCGCAAGTTCAGGTGTGAACCAGTTTAGCCCAGCGTGAGTTCAGGTGTGAACCAGTTTAGCCCAGCATGAGTTCAACCTGAATTCCTCTCAAGAAATGCCCAACTCATTTCATTAAATTTGTTTGGATTGATTAGCTTAAAGAAGTGCATATTTACCAGCGTGGTAAAGCACTGAGAAATCTGCTCACAAAGATTGTCTAAGATGACTATGTGTACATTTCTTTAAAATTTCTGGGGTTCTACATCTACGATCTTACTACCCATGATGTACAATTCTACCTAGTAGGAACATTTCTGGGCAAACGTGAATGTCCTGCAGACTGGAGCAAGGCCATCCTCTTAGTGGATTTAGTAAAAAATGTGGCAAACCCATTTTGCACCCTGGGAGAACACCAGATTTAATCTGTGTGCACTGCAGTGTACATACACTGCCTTTGGGGCATTTTTGCCTGAAGCCCATTCAGAGAGGAAGCCATGATAGTAGCCACATCACATGTTTGAGCCCCACATTGTTCTTTGTAATTGTAACCCTGCATGCGTTCATTTAAAAGATAAAAGACAGACTGGGCATCTCGCCCACCTGAAACAAGGGGAATTACAGAGGGTGATTTTGTCCAAACAATACATCCCTGAGATGGAGTCACAAGAAACATGGCCAACAGCACATTCTCCAAGCACCTGCTGTCAGCCACTTCTCTATGTCATAGCAAGAGAGCTGAAATGCTCATTTTTTCTCCCTGACTCTTGAACTAAATTAATGTTGGGCGCGGATCTGCCCTGCTGCCCTACATCCGAGTCTCTTCTCGTACAGAAGACCATAAAAGGACTTTGGCAAAATGAGACTGACAACATTAGCACCTGCCCTTCTGCACCTGCTAGCTAGATTCTCCTTCCATGACGTAGCTTGAAACAACATTTACTAAAGTGAAATGGAAGCAAGTAACAAGTCAAAGAACACTACGGCTTTGTATACAGTACGTACAAATAGAAACTATGTAGCAACCAACACAGGCAACATTCTCTGAATAGATGACGAAGCACTTTTATAAGTCATTCTGGATAAGATTCATGTGGTAAATTCCTAAAATGTACATGTAATAGAAAATGAGCACAAGCCTATTTCTCAGTGACTTCACCTGCCAATGTTCTGCACTGACGGAGCTTGGATTTCTCTGATGCTGGTGTATAATTTCAAACATGCCGTCAGTCATCTGAGAGCTCCTCCAATCAAATACAACAGACAGGCAAACCTATTGTCCAATAAATGTGCAGATATTTTAATGCAAAAATCACTCTCACATCTCTCATTGGCTCCCATGCAAACCACATATCTGGGCATTACTCAAAATAATGTTTTAAATGTTCTCGTTGTACCCCAGTGGTGCACAAGTCAGACCAAGCGTCCTTGGGTATTCTGAAAGGCGCTATATAAGTGGAAATTATTATTATTATTATTATTATTATGAGAAAGAAATTATGTTTTTTTTTACAATTTCTAGCCCAAAATATTGATTTGGAATAAGAGAATTAAGTAATATAAAAACAATATTAGGTTTTTTTGTGACATTTTAGAAGAGGCTGGGAATCTCATGAAGGCTTTGAGCAGTCGCCTCTGGAATATGTCTGCATACTGCAGTATAACGACTGGAGTATTTCATACTCTGAGGACATCTGAGAGAATTGCTTACTGCAGCATTAGCTGACGAGAGCAGTCTAGGGGCCGCAGGGACTCATGGTCTAGGGGCCGCAAGGACTCACGGTCATAATAAAGCCATTCATTTTAGACAGAAAAATCACTACTTCATATACACTCATTAATGAGTGGTGATGAATCAAAACTGAAAAGCAGTACCAGCAGGGCCGTAGCTGGACTTTGGAGAATAGAGAGGTGTGGTTGGCATGCTTTAGTAAAAATGACACATGATGAAGTGTTCTGTCCAAACCTTTTGGACAGCTCTACCCTGCTCTGTTCTGACACTGTTAAAACGATGTGCTGACAGATTACTGTAAAGTATGTAATCCTCATATATATGTTATGGTTATGAATTCTTGTTTTTGTTTCTGTATTTTTCCATTATTTTCTTTTGGTTTTCCGTGTCTTATTATTGCTTATTTTAGTTGTAGAGTTATTTTGTCTTAGTTTAGGGTTTCGGTTTGTTTTTTCATACAGTTGGGTTTGAACTATTGCTTGCTTTAATTTGATCGTTCTTGCAACAGACCCTGGGAAGACTAGCGACTGGCTAATGATGCTAATGATCCAGATTAACAGGATCAAAATACAAAGGTCTGCAGTCTGAAGCCTGAACATTAAGGTTCTTTGTAATCTTAGCTAGCTAGAAACAGATTATAAAACACCATTATAAGATAACATCATAATACACTTAGATTCATTTGGCTTTGAAATGGATCCTGTTGCCTACATAAGTTGTTTTTTAATCAGTGGCGTTGTGTGAAACGTTAGCTAACCTACTAATATGAAAGGAATAGCAAAGTCTTCATCAGTTCCAGCGTTATTCATATTCAACGTTTCATACAGTTGCCTCTACTCCAGATGCTGCAGCAGGGCACTATTTTCAATGTTTCCTCCAGGCCATGGCGTAACGATCACCGTTTTGTCCCAGCGATTGGCATGCTGCCTGCCGCTTGCGCGCGAGTGGCCGGTTGCGGTGCTGCGCACTTGCGTAAATTACAGCTGCTGTCAGTGGAGGTGCTGAGAAGGCAGGGGGCCGCGTTGACGTCCTCGCTCTCTCACACGCCGCACTGTAAACAACACGTCTGAACTGAATTAAGCCTGCATTCATCTCACAGGAAAAGATGACAACCCTCCATTGTTTTTCTTAAATGTTTTGAGAATGTTTTGAAAAAAAAAAAATAATCCCAAGGTCTGGGCCTTGGCGACCTCATAACGAACTACAGGCATGGTTACCAGTACCACACATACTTCACTACTGTCATACGCAACAGTGTTTGAAACCTGCCAGGATTGGGTTATGTATGTGTTTATCAATGCTGAGTTTTGTCACATCACAAGTTTATCCAAAAGGTTCTTCAACCAAATGTTATATCTGCTTTTCCCTGAGTAGCTGCACAGCCTGTCAGGTTGCAGGACGCAAACCCTCCCAGCAGCCCCCCAGGAGCAGTACACAGTATTCCCACTGAGCCACAGTCGGCCCGTTCTGAGTTCGCCCGAGTCTCCTGAAAGCACAGACGATCAGAGGAGTGAAGACAGCACATGAATCTCACAGTGCACAGGGTGTGTGTGTGTGTGCGTGCGCGTGTGTATGCGTGCACGTGTGTGTGTGTGTGTGTGTGTGTGTGTGTGTGCAGGGTTCGGCAGCAGAGATCAGACAGGTGATAGGTTCTCGGCAGACGGCCATGCTGTAGGACTCTCTCATTTCCTGACTCTCGGCTCATTTCAGATAAAGCCAGTCTTCTCAAAGCACACTCACACTTGCACGGCAAGTGTGTGACTCTGTGTACGTGTGTGTGTGTGTGTGTAGATAGTCTGGTGTGCTTCATTCCTGCAGATGCTTTACACAAACAGCTCCGCCACAGGGCTACCAGCTCACATGAAGAGCTGCAGACACAGGGCTTCCCTGCCTGCTGTTGCTCACACGGTCCAGGGGCTCCTGCAGGCACCAAGACCCCGTGCTCTGGTGTGCTGGGTCTTCCCCAGTCAGAGCTCACGAAAGCAGCCTTCCTGACCCAAGGCAGAGCAGGAGATGCAGCCACACACGATTCTGCACCATGCTGCCCTCTCACCATCCACCCCCCTGCAGACGGGGCCGAAATTATACCCCCCTCGTCTTAGCGAATCACAGAACAGGCAGCAGGGGCGTGCATGCATATTCACCAATGTTATGATGTTTATTTACATCTCCTCTGTGAGGTTTGGGAGGTAAAACAGTTACTCATATTTTACACACATATAATATATATATATATATTAGAGTCTCAGAGTAGCAGTTCATTCCATAAATAAGTGTGGATCACATCCTGGGCTATCACAGGGAAAAGAAATGCTACCAGATCTTTTATTTGCTGACTAAACCACCCTGCACTTCCTGATGCAACTTCAAAGTGATCTTAAATATCTCATGCAGGCCTAATGCCTTCAGACAAATCAATCAATTACTTTGACTTTCAGGTAAAGTGAAAATCTACCAGGACTTTAGCTTTTTAAAGTTAGTTCACTTGCTAACAAATCCAATGGGGGTGGGGTGGGGTGGGGGTTGGGGTGGGGGGTGGTGTTGGGGGTGTCAGTAAACCACAACTCTCGCTCCTTTAAAAAAATCTCTATTATCTTACTGCAATAAAAGTGTCCTAACATTTCCACCTCCATGACCTTCTTCAGACAGGAACAAAGCCTGACTTTAATGAGCCCACACAGGTAATAAACATTAGCAGGAAACCACACCTTGTGAGCAGATTATCACAGAGACAACACATAATTGGAGGAAAAGGGTGGAAAGTCATGAGGATAATCTACCCCCACAGCAACCCTAAGGCTCCACCTAACAGCCAGACTAGTAGAATTCATGTAAAATGTATCCCGTGTAAAAGCCAGTGTAGAGTCGTGCTGACTTGAGCCCTAGCCACGCCCCCTCTGGCATATCTAAATATGCACACATTGTGCTGAGAACGGAGGCGGAGCAGGACTCTGCTGGTGTGCAGTTACAGCTCCTGTCTCTGTCCGCGCCAGGAGACGGCTTTGAAGATGAATGCAGTGATTGTTCTGCGCACTTATCAGAGGTGCAGTGACTGCATCTCTTTGCGTTTTTTCCTGGCAATTCACAGCCTCTCTTTGCATAGAACACAGCCAACTCTGATCCATGGAACTCTTAACTGAAGGCGATTTGAGGCCTTTGTGTGTGTGTGTGTGTGTATGTGTGAATAACAGGTATGTGTGTTTACAGCTCTATCCCGTCCATAAGTGGGTCAATGACACAATTTTTGCTGTTGCGACTGAAATTAAACTACGACTATGACACTATGATGCAAAATGTCAGCTATTTATTCTGAGAATATTCATGTCAATACTGCATGACCCATATAGGAATCACAGCTACACACACACACACACACACAGTGCCTCTATCCATTTACTTAGAGATGGTGCTCTGGGATTCAGTGGTTGTATCTCTGTCACATAAGGGCAACACCCTCTCTGATCCACGGGAACATACAGCAAGAACCCACCCTTTGGTTGATTCCGTCCTTCTGATTGGTGGGCACATACAGGCAGAACCCACCCTCTCTGCACTACCAAGCCTCCCACTCAGCAGGTACAAGCACAGTATCACAGTATCGGTAGGTCACTGCTCCAGGAATGAAACAGGTACACTGGGCATCCCACCTTTGCTCTATCCACTGTGGTCATGCTTCACAAACAGCTTCACAAACAGCCTCAACGCATATTAACATTCAGTAACACAATGGCTTTGGCCAAACATTGGAACTGACTTCTGAGCTTCTAGCCGAAAGTGAAAGGCACTGCGGCTGGCCGCCTGTCGCTGGCGTGTGAAGTCAGTGAGGACTAAAATACAGAACATCTCATAGAACTAGGGCTTCAGAGATGAACTGTTCTCCACACTAGATGAACTGTTCTCTTCAAATCTGTGTATGTGTCCAGCTGGAGCTCAGACTCACAGGCTCTGTTCGAAATAGCCTACTACATACTACTGGCATACTGCTTGGGCCCCAAATCAGTATGCCGTATGCAGTATGCGAATAAAAAGATTTTTTTCCAGTACGCGAAACATCCCCGGATGACATACTACTTCTGCAAAATATTCCAGTACGCGAACAGAGCTATCTTCGTGGTGTACTGCATCCCATCATGCAATGCGGCCACTTTCATACCCTCCGTAAAAAAAAAAAAAACCATGGCGGACAATGCGGAGCGAGAGTGCGAGCATAAATGTAAATATATGTTTCATAAATAAATTTTCTACTGCTCACTGTTTTAAAATGAGAAAATGCACTAAACAACAGGAAGGTAATAATCAATCCTTATTTATCTAGTTAGTTAGTGTTATCTTAGCAGCCTCTAAATATGGCTTTGAAACCTGTTAACTAAATTCCCTACCAGACGCTATTGTAAAATTAATAATCTGCATTCATATCTGTAATCATTTTACATTTTATTTTACATTTTATTTTACGATACGGTCCGACATTTTGAGACAGCGCTAATCTCTGGTGGCTATACGTTCACGTACCCCCGTAGTATGCTTTACTTTTGTCGCATACTGGAAACTGTACGAGGACCAGTATTCAGTATCCAGTATATACTGAGTGCAGTTTGCAGTATGCCGTATGCAGTAGGCTATTTCGAACAGAGCCACAGTGTGTATTAAAGGAGCAGGAAGTTATTCCTCCAATGATTCTTCTTCCCTTTATGAAACATTATACTGACACCTAGTGGCCTGGATGTTTCAGAGATTCTGTACTAAATCTATGACAAATATGGTGAGGGACCTCACAATAAAGTGGTTTGAGATAAAGATGTAATATATATTTAAATATGATATAAAGTGGTCTCATGTAAGCTGCACTTTATAGAAGCAGTGTAAAATATACAATCACTTTCATGAATATCACAAGCAAACAATGTTAATCTGTCTACACCAGACCGGGAAACTAAGGGTAGTAAAAATGACTTATTACTTAAAGGTCCTTTAAAGCCTCTTTCAATCCTTTCATTGTTATCACAGAGCACTGTGTCCCCTCCCACTGTTAGTGTCATCCAGCCTTTCCAGGTCTGGTGTAGGCAGATTAAACCACACAACCACAATCAGTTTGTTTTCTTTGATTGTATGCTTGTTTTTATTTATCAACAAATCTTAAGATCTTAAAATTCGAACAACCTGGTACCTATAAAAAAAAAAAATCAATACTGCTTATTTGTTCTCACATCAAGGATGTACTGACCACTGGAGGCATTTTTCTGTTTGCACACCACTGCAAACATCCAAACCTTTTTATCCATTTTATCCAAAGCAACTTACAATTATGACTGAATACAACTCAAGCAACTGAAGGTTAAGGACTTTGCTCAGGGGCCCAACAGTAGCAACTTGTCAGTAATGGGGCTTGAACTGACATTTATGTGACCCAGTGACACGTCAAAATAATATTAGTCAGTGGAAAACAATTACCAGTTCACACCAGATAGATGGGTAGATTGGTGTCCGTCCAGGAGTCCTGGACGAGCTGAAGTATGGGAACATCTGGCCCAAATCCAGATGTCTGACCACCTGAGTACCACGTTAGCCGGCTCCTCAGACATCACTAACACCTGGCTAGCCTGTCCATGATGAGCAATGAAGTGGAAGATTACCAGCGAGAGGAGTGTCACAGAGCCACAGTGACATGTAGTAAAAGGGACGTATTCCTTCTCAGGTGTCTATTCAGAGTCATTTAGGTGTCGTGTTCTTTTTTTACTTGACATGACAGTTTGCCAGTATTAGTTTGCTTGTAGAGTATCGTTATGTTTTGTCTACAGAGAGCTGCGTTTTTCCAGGGCGATGATTAGCATGGTGATAAAGACCCAGTGCACTCCTCTTCAAAAAACACCCAGCCAACCAAGACACCCGACCAACCAAGACACCCGACCAATTAGCTGATCCCTGCAGTCCTGTCAGCAGAGTTGCCATGACCAGCAACAGCTGCACCAACACGGCTGACAATCGTTAGCTGATAGCGAGCACACTGTATCAGTGAGGGGAGAAATGAATTTGAAAGAAGAAACTAAGACCATGTACACGGCCTGAACAGAACCAGATGTGGCTGAAGAACCGAAGGATGTTTTTGTTGCTGAAATACAGGCTGTCTGTGTTTATAATGTGGATGTGGAAAAATGCTCCAATTCATGAACTGCACAGTTGAAAGATTAAAAAACAAACATATTCTTTCTACATACACATTTCACATCTTTTTTCCACCACCTTGGAATCTAAACGTGGAATCGATAAGCAGAACCGTATTCAGAATTACAGCTGATAAAATTCAAATGATATCCATCCCTAGTGGCAAGGCAGGGTTCATCTCAGAAAGCTCAGTTACATCTAAGTTACAGATGCAGGAGTTACTGGTGAGTGGAAGTGAAGCTTATCTCCTTGTCTTGCAGTGATGCAGTACAAAACATCTGCTCGCTGTCTCTCTGTGCATAACGGAACGGGGAGGGAGACGGAGAGACTGAGACAGAGACAGCGACATCAGAACCCCCACCCACCATTCATGACCCTGGTTAAGGGATAGGCGCATGAATATTTAATCAGGAGGGAAGACCCTCATTAACCTACACAGTCACAAAAACACAGACATCCCTGCAGAAACACAGAATGGAAACACAAGATTAAGATCAGCCACATTGGTCAATTGTGACCCCAATTGAAATTTGTCCTCCACATTTTACCCATCTGTGCAGTTAGAACACACACACACTAGTGATCACTAGGGGGCTATGGTGCACACGTGCCCAGAGCAGTGGGCAGCCCTAGTCCGGCACCCAGGGAGCAGTTGGGGTTAAGTGCCTTACTCAAGGGCACCTCAGTTATGCCCTCAGGTCTGGGAATCAAACCCACAACCCTCCGGTCACAAGACCAGTTCCCTAACCACCAGACCATGACTGCCCCTAAGAGTAGGGGCTCGTCCGGGATGTCACAAGCAGACATCCCTGCAGAAACACGGTCACAGAAACACAAGCAGACATCCCTGCAGAAACACAGCCACAGAAACACAAGGAGACAGGCCTGCAGAAACACAGCCACAGAAACACAAGCAGACATCCCTGCAGAAACACAGCCACAGAAACACAAGGAGACAGGCCTGCAGAAACACAGCCACAGAAACACAAGCAGACATCCCTGCAGAAACACAGCCACAGAAACACAAGGAGACAGGCCTGCAGAAACACAGCCACAGAAACACAAGCAGACATCCCTGCAGAAACACAGCCACAGAAACACAAGCAAACATCCCTGCAGAAACACAACCACAGAAACACTGCAGAAACACAGCCAGTACCTGGAAGCCAGACAGAACCCTGCAAGATGTTTATAATGACACTGAAAGACCTTTTGTGTCTTACTTACCCATCTGTATCCTGGAAATTGACGTTCACCTTCTTGGCAGAACCAAGCAACTCTGCAGGGACAGAAAGAGAGAGAGAGAGCGTGAGAGAAAGACAAATCTAAAACGTTCATAGCTCTTTTTTTCTCTACCATATGCCATAAACACACTCTCTTTCACTACTGCATGTTAGCAGCACAAAAGGCAGACTGGTCTTTGTGGCGGAGATGAAGCAGAAAGCCCTGCGCTGACCTGCAGCCCTAGGATGACTGAAGCAGCTTCTGTTAAAGGCAGAGGCAGGAGGAAACAGGAAGAATGGCCTCGCTATCCCTCGGGGCCAAAAATACACCGTTTCCACAGTCAGCTGTGTGTGTGTGTGTGTGTGTGTGTGTGTGTGTGTGTCTCAAGCTGGGAGGATGTGGCAGAGAAAACACAGTCACTATTGTCGTGGCGTCCCCAAGGGAGGAATGGCCCTTGTTCTCAGGGTGCAAGCAGGGAATCCCACACAGCTCATGTAAACTTGTCCACAGGCATGTACCACCACACCATTCAAGCACAGCTGTTCAACAAGACGCACTCTGAAGACATCGAGTCAACAGCACAGGTCCATCATGTCCACAGCATCTGGCACTGCCGCAGATCCAGTGCGACTTACAGGTTATAGAGAGGCTTAGCAGTGCAGGTGCTTCCTGGGAATTGAACCCATAAGCTCTGGTTTCACTGAAACCTTTCTCCTATTCTCTAGGACATGAACATAAACCTGCAGTCCTGAAAAGTGTCATTCACTGCAGTAGCAGGAAGTTAGGGTCAGGGTGATGGGTGGGGCCAGTAAGATGCTTCCTCTCATAAATCACACAGCATGGCCATGTGCCGACACACACACACAGCAAACCACATTCAAACACACACTGAGATACATCAAAGACAGCATATGAGATCCAAAATACAGTCACACACTGAGGGTTCACTGGCCCTGTGCATGGGAAACTGGTGTCCCAGTGTGTGGTGGCTTCACTCCCACAGGGGGTGGAGCTGTGGGCGGGCAGGACCCTACATGTCACAGAAGGCAAGGCACTCAGTGGGTGTCACTGCAGTCACTACAGCCACTCCTGCAGAAAAGTAGCAGTTTCTCGAGTGACAGAGACTGTGCCAATTCACACACTGTCCAATCAGAGAACAGGTAGGAGGAGGGCAGCGCACACAATGACTCCATAACCAACATCAAACAAATCTTTGGATTAGGCATCAAACTGTATGGTTTTTCTTATTCCAAACCAGCAGGTAGAAATTAACTGGGTGATGCAAAATCCTGGGAGGATGTTTGGAAATGCAGCACACTGCCCCACCCACCCAAGACCACACTCACATACCCAAGACCACACCCACACACCTAAGACCACACCCACAGACCCAAGACCACACCCACACACCCAAGACCACACCCACATACCAAAGACCACACCCACACACCAACCTCCCTGCTATCATGAGGGTCTAAAGGCCCCACTATTGGAAGCATTGGAAGACCATCATGGAAGCATTCTTCATCTGGCTGGAATAAGCTGCTAGTCTGCTGTGAGAGATACCTTCAGATGTGTCCCTCCTTCAGATGTGTCCCTCCTTCAGATGTGTCCCCCCTTCAGATGTGTCCCCTCTCCACACAGGTCTACCACAGCCTGTCTCCGATGCTTTGAACCTCAGGCTTGCTAAAACATGCTAACCATGCAACTGTGGTCATTTCTTATCTGGTTAGAAGTCTTTATAAAGATACATGTGTATATAAAATCAATATATTTATCTAAAGTTATATCTGCACACATCCAGATTAAATGACCACCGTTAACACAATTACAGTGTATGCAGTAGGATCTTGTATTTCATCTAACCATGGTGGGAATTTACACATTATATCTGTCAGCGCTTTTGAGTGAGTGGTGCTGTCGCTGCTGGGTTGTCCTATGCTGGTAGTGACGCTGCTGGTGTTTGTGATGATCCCTGTGGATCAGCTCTCCTCTCACAGTCTACACTGTAGGGCCAAACACAGCAGAGTAAAATATGGGTCAGCACAGCCGACCATTTTACTAGACTGACTAAAACAGCATGAAACGACACGTTAGAGGTTCCTGATGGCCTTCATATTATCTGTGAGGCAGTAGAGTGTAGAGTCTGCTCCGCTGGGGAAGGCTGCCTCCCCTGTCACGGTTAATGAGGGCTCTACACTCTCAGCTCAGTAGGGTTGACTAAGCACCTTCACTTCTGCAGTGTTTGGGAGAAGATAACAGCCCCAAAAATAAAATCAAAAACAAACTAAAGTCATCACACCTGCGCATCGCCTGGCGGCGTCAGCACAGGCGCACAGTCTCACATCTGACAGGCTGGCGAATAAAGCTGTGTGTGGGTGTCTCCTGGGAAACTGACCTGTGTGTGTCTGTGCGTGTGTGTGTGTGTATGTGTGTATTAGTGTGTCTCCAGGACAGTGGGTGGCGCTCTTTTCCAGGCCAACAGCAGAAACATGGAGCAAATAAAGAAGCCAACAGCGCTCATGGAAACATATAAATGGCCATAGCAACCGTGGAGATCCATCAGCACAGCGAGCTGGCCAGCCCTGATGGATTCCGCATTTCCCCAGCTCCAGGACCAGGAACGTCAGGAGTCCGATGAGGCGATGGATGTCCTCGGTGACCTGCTGAGATCACACTCTACTTCAGACGATGGAAGAAAACGCAGCTCACTCAGACTAGAACGCTCTGGCCCAGGACAGCAACGCGTCTGCTCTGACGAACCAACCCAGGACCTTCGAATTGATGCTCCAGGAAGCTGCTTGTTTTTCCCAAAACGATTACAAGAAAGCAAAAAAAGGGGCCTTTCCCTCCCCCAGCTGCTGTGTTCTGCCTAAACACTGTGCTGCGTAATGGCATCTGGAGTCTTTAGCCGAGTCTCAGCAGAGCACTAAATCCCCTCACTATGATGCTGCAGGCCTGGGCTGGGCAGCCTGCAGACAGTGGGAACATCCTGGAATTCCAGAGGACAGATTCAGCTCAGGTCAATTCAGTCACATAAAACAGCAGCAGGTTCTGTGGGTTTCACAGTCAGCAGGTTCAGCCCCCCTGAGGCCCAGCCAAACCTGGAGAACATGTGCGGAGCAGTGGAGCTGAACTGTGTAGCACAGTCGGCGTAATGGTCAGTGTAGCACAGTCAGTGTAGCAGTCAGTGTAGCACAGTCCGTGTAGCAGTCAGTGTAGCACAGTCTGTGTAACACAGTGTAGCACAGTCAGTGTAGCAGTCAGTGTAGCACAGTCAGTGTAGCAGTCAGTGTAGCACAGTCAGTGTAGCAGTCAGTGTAGCACAGTCAGTGTAGCAGTCAGTGTAGCACAGTCTGTGTAACACAGTGTAACAGTCAGTGTAGCAGTCAGTATAACAGAGCAAGCAGAGCCTGAGCTCCCTATACAGGAAACAAATGCACCTGGTGTTAGTCCGACAAATGGAATTAGGAGGCACCTCGACCGTCATGGCGGAATGTTCCTGGCGTGGTCGGGCATTTGGAACCAGAGCAGGCGGAGACTGTGCAGGTATCTGGGGACCTCGGATCGCTCCTGCACGCACACACAATGGCGGCAAACCCACAGCAGAGCAAACCTGCATACGCAGCAGGAGCCTGTGAAGCAGTGTTACCGAGACACGACTACCGCACCACGTGACGTGTACATCAGGCAAACAGCAGGGGGCTCGTCCACGGTCGCCTGGTCCTCCGATACCAGACGATGGCTCCTCTCTGCGCTGGCTGCCCGCTGTCTCAGGACTCGAGCGCGTAAACAGTTAAACCACCAGTGACTACAGCATTCACCTTTTTCTCAGCATGAACTGTTCATAGACATATTGACTAAGCCTCAAGCTCAACTAGAAAACAGGTCTGTTTTCCAGTTTGTTTTCCCCGTTATAAATGCAGGAGTCATTTGGAAATGTTATACATTTACATTTACATTTACATTTACATTTACGGCATTTAGCAGACGCCCTTATCCAGAGCGACTTACAAAAAGTGCTTCATTGTTTTACTCAGAACAAAATCTCTAGCTAGTTAGTTTAGGCTAAAATCAGGAAGAAACTTTAAGCAAAGATATTATTAGATACAGTCAGTATGGACGCCTAGATATACTCAAATATATACTGAGAAAACCCTACTTAACAGATAAAACGCAAGAAAAGTCATTACAGTCACAAATATTTAATACATGCTAGTGTAGTAAAATTTAATTTAAGTGCTCTTGAAACAGATGTGTCTTCAGTCTTCGCTTAAAAACAACAAGAGACTCTGCCATTCGGACACTCAGTGGAAGTTTGTTCCACCACTGAGGTGCCAGAACTGAAAAAAGTCTGGATGCATGTTTTCCGCATGTCCTGAGAGATGGTGGGTCAAGCCGAGCTGTGCTTGAAGCTCGAAGAGCTCTGGGTACAGATCGGGATTTGACCATTGCCACCATGTATGGAGGTGCTGGTCCATTCTTAGCCTTGTAGGCCAGCATCAGGGTTTTATATCTGATGCGGGCAGCTACAGGAAGCCAGTGAAGAGAGCGCAGCAGAGGAGTAACATGGCTGAACTTAGGAACATTGAAGACAAGTCGAGCCGCCGAGTTCTGGATCAGTTGCAAGGGCCTGATGGTACGCATAGGAAGACCAGCCAGGAGTGAGTTGCAGTAGTCAAGTCTTGAAATGACAAGAGACTGAACAAGCACTTGAGTAGCCTCGCTAGACAGAAAAGGTCGAATTCTCCGAATGTTGTAAAGGAGAAATCTGCATGACCGAGTCAGGTTTGCAACATGGGTTGAGAACGATAACTGGTCATCCACAACTACACCAAGACTTCGAGCTTCAGCAGATGTGGTGACCAGCGAGTTCTCAAAAGAGATGGAAAGATCCTGGCGAGGACTTGAAGTTCCAGGGATGAACAGTAATTCAGTCTTGCTGGGGTTCAGCTTCAAGTGATGAGCCGACATCCAAGATGAGATATCAGCAAGACAAGCCGAGATCCGAGATGAAACCTGTGTGTCAGAAGGTGGAAAGGAAAGGACAAGTTGAGTGTCATCAGCATAACAGTGATAGGAAAATCCATGGGAGAATATTACATCACCAAGAGAACGAGTGTAAAGAGAGAAGAGCAGAGGACCGAGCACTGAGCCTTGTGGGACACCCGTGGTGAGCCTGGAAGGAGCAGATGTGGCCCCCTGCCAAGATACTTGGTAAGATCTCCCATCTAGATAAGACTTAAACCACTGCCAGACAGTGCCAGTGATTCCAAGTCTTCTGAGGACAGACAGGAGGATCTGGTGGTCAACTGTGTCGAAGGCTGCAGAGAGGTCAAGCAGAATTAGGACCGAAGACAGTTTGGCAGATCAGATTATATATAACCACCGAGCAAGTTAAAATGACGTACGCCCCGCCATCATTATTCTCTCCTGTCATGTCAGAGCTGCCTGGCCGTAGCTCCAACCCAGCGTACCCATCTGCTGGAGGAGACGTCCAAGCTGATGCTCTCAGCTGTCAGTGGACAAGTTCTTCACACACGCCGTGTAACGCAACCCCTTCATCTCGCAGATTGCTGAGGTATGTGGGTGTGTATGTATGTGTGTTTTCTCTGCTGCCATCTGTGGTTGCATGTTACATATGCTGACATTCATGTCTTGCTCGATCCCGCAGTGCAAAACATAAACGTCCCTTTTGCTCACTTACTCCCTCAATCCCTCACTTACTCATTTAAGTAATGGGGGGAATAAATCATGAGGTTAAATCGTTTTGCTTCTTATGTGATTCTGTCTGCTGCTCTGGTGGCAAATCTCTCCATCAGAGTGAACAAAAACACCTGAAGAGCACCTGATCCAGGCTGAGCAGGACCGAGCCGGACTGGCCAGCTCCACTCCGAGCAGTCGCTGTGGGTAGGTGATTAATAGCCTGCATTGGCCTCTCCCTGCTGCTGGATCACTGCATGGAAAATGATTAGTTAAAAGTCTGGTCCTGTCTGACTGATTGGCTCAGCTCCTGGCTAGAGCTGTGGGAAGACCTCTCTCTCTCTCTCTCTCTCTCTCACAACTCCAAACTGCTCCGCTGTTTCCCAGAATGCATCACACTCCCCACTACCCCACCTCATCACACAACACTGCTACATTCTATTTTCTCCACTGAAGCTGCATCGTAGATGAGACCAGATTAGAGCGAAATCTCCCTCTCCCTCTCTCTGTGCATCTCTCTCTCCGTCAGTGAACCTTCACTGGAGTCTCTCATGGGAGATCCAGGATGTTTTGTTTTGCTCCAAGGTTTATTTCCTGACTTGGACCCTCCTCCCGTCTCATGTACTGCCTTCAGAAAAAGACTGAACAGCTGCTGTTACACTGCCAACATCAGCATCTCTCTCCCAAAAATACCTCCTTTCCTCCCCTCTCGTGTTCTCCCCTCCTCTCCCCCTCCTCCCCTCTCCTCCAAACAGCACAAAAGCCCTGTGATCTGCAGGGAAGACACAGATGAGCTGCTCCTCTGGCCCAGGAGCTCCTCATGGCAGTAGCAGGGCGCAGAGAGCAGTTTCCTTCCCTGGAGGAGTACTGGTCCACGCTGTGCATACGTCTGATCCTGCCCAACCCCGCCTGCCTCTCCCTGCTTCCTCTGGTGCCGTTTCCCTTCCAGGTAAAACATCAGAGGCCATCTGCTGCTCGGCCTTCTGGAATCGCACCTTCCTGTTGAAGCTGATTCCAGCCCCTTCCCAGAGCAGCTGCTGCTGGCGAGAGTTTAGCTCTGTGGACAGAGTGTGAATGTAAGGATGTGCTGCAAACCCTGCACCAACACCTCAGTCTGCTCCACACAGACCTGCACCAGCACCTCAGTCTGGTCCACACAGACCTGCACCAGCACCTCAGTCTGCTCCACACAGACCTGCACCAACACCTCAGTCTGCTCCACACAGACCTGCACCAACACCTCAGTCTGCTCCACACAGACCTGCACCTGCACCTCAGTCTGGTCCACACAGACCTGCACCAACACCTTAGTCTGCTCCACACAGACCTGCACCAACACCTTAGTCTGCTCCACACAGACCTGCACCTGCACCTCAGTCTGGTCCACACAGACCTGCACCAACACCTTAGTCTGCTCCACACAGACCTGCACCAACACCTTAGTCTGCTCCACACAGACCTGCACCAGCACCTCAGTCTGCTCCACACAGGCCTGCACCAACACCTCAGTCTGCTCCACACAGACCTGCACCAGCACCTCAGTCTGGTCCACACAGACCTGCACCAACACCTAAGTCTGCTCCACACAGAGCTGCACCAATACCTTAGTCTGCTCCACACAGACCTGCACCAACACCTCAGTCTGCTCCACACAGACCGGCCATGGCATTCTGTAGAACTATACTGGAGTTGCTAGGCAACAGCAACCTTCCTACACATGTGCACACAAATTAGTACAGCTCTCCCACACATTGCCTCCAACACTGTTTTACTCTCACAAACCTCTCTCTCTCTCACACACACACACACACACACACACACACAAATGAGAAACCATCTAATAATAACCGGAGTTAACCAGCTGGTGATTTTCTTATGAACTAATCTCTACAATAACAAGCAATCTGGCCAGTGTGTGTGTGTTCAAACTTGTCCACATTTGAAATCCCCGATTGTGGTCCACAGACTGAGCAGTGTCAACTAAGTCCTCCCACCCATGAGACCCAGCCCTGCATCTATGGGGCTGGATTCCTATTGATCATCCCCAATCAGTGAAGCTTCAAATCTCTCTCTCTCACACACACGCACACACACAGAGCTGTGGTTTGCTGTGTAGGCTAATGCCCTGGAAATATTCTTCCTCTTCAACAAACCAGGTGACACACACCAACACACTGTCAGTGCTGAGCGCTCAGAGAGGTGCTCTAGCTAGACAGGCCTGACCTGATCTCATCCTGCAGTTCAAACACACACCCCCAGCCCCAGCCCAACATGATCATATATTTCTTTGATCATTAAAAACATTTTAGCACACATTACAGCAATGTAATGCTCAAGAACAGAATGATATCTGTGAAGTAATATTTCCGAAGTGTTGTGTAACGTGTCCTGCTGGCAACAGTGTCAGCAGTGCTGAAGGAGATATCTGTCTCATATGACTGACAGGCTCCTGACAACCATGTGTCACACACCGCTTGGATTCTGACAAGTGCCTGTCAGACTAAATGCCTTCAGTACAATTACCATTAACACACCAATACAGTCACGTGTGAAAACACACAAGCACACACACGCGCGCACCGACGTACTACAGATGTGTCACATATGGCTGCAGGACGTTTTGTCTGCCGGACATAACACCACAGTAGCATGTCTCACGCGGCGTCTCTAGGAGTCCACGCGTACGCGCGCACACAAACACACAGACGAGCCTTCCCTCATTAGAGAGAAGCACATCTGCAATGGATCAGCCATCACTGAACCCCATCACAGGCGAGCCCATCAGAGCACCGTCTGGGCCCAGAGACCCAGCTCCTGCACAGCAGACCCGAGATCACAGCCTCTGTACCATAGCACCACGGAGGAAATGATTAAAAGAGTGTGTGTGTGTGTGTGTGTGTGTGACTAAGAGAATCACAGTGAAACAGTGAAGCAGACAGAGCTCATATTGTTCCAGAGTTCTAGAGGAAGCTGGCTGCTGCTTGGCTGTGTGAGTTCTCTTACTATAAATAGAGTGTGTATTCAAAATGGACGGATCACTTTAAGAGTTCCTGGAGGCTCCCTTCAGCGGCAGCAGTACCAAAAACCTGGGGTACACGGAGAGAGCCAATCAAACGTCCCAATCAGAAGAAGCTCTTCCGCAACATGTCTCTGCACTAATATTCAAGGGCTTTGGACAATTTAAGCATTAGACCTCAGAAGCCTGTGTGTGTGTGTCTCTCACTTCTCAGGTGTCCATCTCATTGTCTCACTCACTTCTCAGCTGTCTACGTCCAGCCCCAGGCATCTTCTTCACAGTTCAAGTAATGCACACCATCACCACAACTCCACCATCACCCCATGGTCACTATTGCCACCACTATTGCACACCACTACCCTATGGTTACCATCACCACCACCCTCACCCCATGCTAGGGTCACTCTGCTGAGCAGCTAGCCTAGGGACAGGATGGCATCACTCTTGGCGGCCAATCAGTCCAACAGCTCCTCTTCCTGCTCCTACCTCCAGTAAACTCCGCTCACTTCCTACTGGAAACACACACACACACACACACAGTTACACACACTGACACACGCAATGCAAACAGAGTCCTCACCTCCTGTAGACCCAGACAGGACCCAGGCCCACATCTGCCTTGTCTGGCCCACACTGTCTCATGCTCCAGGCCTCTAGAGGACATGCATGTCATCAGCAGAGCATCAGGGGGGCCTGTGAGGTTCTTCCTGGAATGGCTCTATGATTAAAGCCTCCACAATGACAGAAACTCACAACAGCTCTGCCGAATGGCCACGGGCCCTATGAGCAGCACAGCTCTCTCACACACACACACACACACACACACTGCTACTCTGTCATTTACAACGTCTGGACGACTCATAAAGCTCACCTGACTCTACAGAGTCTCTGTAGGCCGCCAGTGCCGCTCAGGCCGCCCAGAGACGTTTGGTTTTTACAGGTCTCTCTCTCTCTCTCTCTCTTTTTACAAACGTTCACATGCATTTAACAAGATTCTGTCATTCATGTCACGTTATGCTAAAATGACTAACATCAGGCAGCGTTATGATACCCGAATGCAAAGCCTCTCACTGCAAAACAAGAACTGCACGGCTTTACTGTACACGGTGCACTATTGTGCAGGTCACATGATGAATCAGGAATGCTGAAATATGCTGGAGTGTGGCTTTTTTTTCCTGCTGGTTTTGCAGACAGTAATTCGAGACTATGCAAAATGAATGCAGGGGTGTTCCAAGGATGTAAAGGAAAAATGTGAGCAGTTCCTGCCACTGGCATGAACCAGATCTTCTGGGGCCTGGTCCAAAAAGAACCGAACCAGGCAGGTTTCCTTGGAGTTTTATGCCTTGGTTAAGTAAGGTATGAACGACGTGCCAATCAGCACGATCACACAAAAAAAAGTCACTTGAATGAAAACATTCTTCATAGTTTATGACAAGGTCAATCGTAGTAGCCCTAATCTCACGTGAGACTAACTCTGGTCTTCTACACTGGCTCCGTCTCCCGCTCCCACTACTGTCTCTGTTAGCCACTTCCCTGTGTTGGTTTGGGTCCCAAATCCCAAAGATGTCCTCTGTTGTATAGATGGTAAAGTCAAAAGAGAGGGACAGAGAGAGAGAGAGAGAGAGAGAGAGCTGCATCAGTTACTAATCGGCTATGACTCATCATGGTTTCTTTTTTGTTGTTTGTTTTATCTGTTGTTGTTTTGTTATTACTTTTTAAAAAAATCACTGAAACAGGAGTTTGTGCTATCAAATTCGCATTTGTTTTGGTCTTGACCACAGTTTGAACAGTTTTGAAAAGAAAAAATTAAATGTGTAAAAGATGCAATAAATACAGTAATGCTAGTGGTCGAAGCTGAGTGAGACAAAAATATATGAATTTTGAAAGATGAGGTTATTGAGTGTCATTTGAGCCAACACAATGAAAACCAATACAGAGTGTAGTCCACATGCATCACTAGTGTATGGAGAGCTTTGTAAATTCAGTATTGAGAAATGCATACGATCTTGTAACAGCACTGACTACTACAGGCCCTTAAAGAAACACTATATTATTACCTAAACCAGAATGAGAATGCTCACATGGCATCAGGTCAGAGCCTGCTTACATGGTTCTAGTTATAAGGGTGTAGAAACAATGGGTTTCTGCTGGATAACTGCTAAGGGATGGAGACAGGCCTTGGGGCCAGGTGGAGGGGCGCAGAGCAGCCTTCACTGTACTACACACACACACACATACACATACAAGGACACACACATATATATACACTATATTGCCAAATGTATTCGCTCACCCATCCTAATTATCGGAATCGGATGTTCCAATCACTTCCATGGCCACAGGTGTATGAAGCGCATAGTGCGAAGAGGTCACCAACTTTCTGCAGAGTCAATCACTACATACGTCCAAACTTCATGTGGCCTTCAGATTATCTCAAGAACAGTGCACAGAGAGCTTCGTGGAATGGGTTTCCATGGTGGAGCAGCTGCATCCAAGCCATACATCACAAAGCGTCGGATGCAGTGGTGTAAAGCAGGCCGCCACTGGACTCTAGAGTAGTGGGGGCATGTTCTCTGGAGTGACAAATCGCGCTTCTCCATCTGGCAATGTGATGGATGAGTCTGGGTTTGGCGGTTGCCAGGAGAATGGTACTTGTCTGACTGCATTGTGCCAAGTGTAAAGTTTGGTGGAGGGGGGATTATGGTGTAGGGTTGTTTTTCAGGAGCTGGGCTTGGCCCGTTAGTTCCAGTGAAAGGAACTCTGAATGCTTCAGCATACCAAGACATTTTGGACAATTCCATGCTCCCAACTTTGTGGGAACAGTTTGGAGCTGGCCCCTTCCTCTTCCAACATGACTGTGCACCAGTGCACAAAGCATGGTCCATACAGACATGGATGGCAGAGTCTGGTGTGGATGAACCTGACTGGCCTGCACAGTCCTGACCTCAACCTGATACAACACCTTTGGGAAAGAGCAGGGACTGAGAGCCAGGCCTTCTCGTCCAACATCAGACCTCACAAACGCACTTCTGGAAGAATGCTCAAAAATCCCCATAAACACTCTCCTAAACC
This sequence comes from Brachyhypopomus occidentalis, assembly GCA_020368025.1. NCBI lineage: Eukaryota > Metazoa > Chordata > Actinopteri > Gymnotiformes > Hypopomidae > Brachyhypopomus > Brachyhypopomus occidentalis. The sequence goes on along the minus strand of JAGXOD010001359.1, from coordinate 34,081 downwards.
TTGTGGACAGCCTTCCCAGAAGAGTTGAAGCTGTTCTAGCTGCAAAGGGTGGACCAACGTCATATTGAACCCCATGGATTAGGAATGGGATGTCACTTAAGCTCGTATGTGAGTCAAGGAAGGTGAGCGAATATTTTTGGCAATATAGTGTATATATACATATATATGTATATATATATATATATATATATATATATATATATATATATATATATATATATATATATATATATATACACACAAAACATACATGTACACACATTCACCTATGGTATCCAAAACAAATACCAGCACAAGTCTAGAAATCCAAATTAATCTACAGTCTTGTCTTAATGAAAGAAAACATGGCTCCAACAAGAGGGCTGCTAACTTAAACAATGGAAAGGATAATAAAACAGTTTCTAAAAGTTGGTGCAAGTATAAACACAACTGGAGCGCTATAATCGGAAAACATATGGGTAGGCCTTGGAAGACGTCAAAGCATCAGAATTGGAAAACTCAAAGCAGTGTGCTTTGAAAATAAAAACAAATGCACAACAAAGCAAATGAAAAGCAGACAGACAGACACAGGAGTCAGGACTGTAACAGCCAGATGAACACCAGCGTTAACACCTAAACAAAAGAAAACAAGGTTACAAGGGACTAAAGAGAAACAAATCATGGAATCTGGTTGAAAGTGATATTCAGGGTTGGACCACAGATTGGCACTGGAGATAATGCTGGAACGTTTGCCTGGTGCTGTTCTCATGAACCATAAAGATGGTTGCCTGAAGAAAACAATGAGATTTCCCTACTCATGTATGATCTGGGGCTGCATGTCAGGTTAAGGGCAAAGCCAGATGGTAATTTCATCACTTTTGCCAGGGGCTGGAGGATATTGAGGATATTTTCCTGAAATAACAGCTTTATGCCGGTTGGGTTACGTTTCTGCCAGCCTTGCACGCTCTTTTCTCCCATTATCTTCCTGTCAGATTTGCTCCAGGTTGCTCAGGTTGATTGGATGACACTTTCAAAAAGAGCGCCAGATTCTCTGTTGGGCCAGGCTGAGATGTGGAGTTTGAAAGGGGTTTGTCCTCCAGTGGTGAAGTCAAACGTTCCTCTGTGGCTTTGTCCTTGATTGGGCCCTGGTTTTGCATCCTCCATATGTCCTCCACCTTCACCCACCTTCATGCCCACTTCTGGAGAAACACACCCCAACAACATGACGCTGGCACTCACACACTCTTGAGATTGGGGTGTTTTTTGCTATAACGTTTGTTAGGTTGGCGCTAAATTTGGATTTTGGCCAAAAGCTTCTGACCATCTGACCACAAAAATATATACCACATTTTGGCTGCCTGAGTCTTTCTGGTGCAGTGAAGTGCTTTCTGAGCAGAGTTCTTAATATTGGTGAATGGTTCACCTTCACCCCTGTCACTTCTTCAGAATGATCATAGGCCTCTATAAGGCTTCACTCACAAGTCCCCTTCTGGCTGGGTTGCTGTGCTTTGAGCAGCGCCCTTGTCTAGGCACTGACTTGGTGGTATGATGCAGCTTCTATTTCCACCCACACACACGCACGCACACACACACACACATACACCTTACAGAGGAGGAGACAGGAGATGTAAACAAGCAAGAGAGAAAAAACAGACCAAGAATGACTACGTATGAGGGAGAGACAACTGAAGCCTGTATTCAGTTTTGACAACTTAGAGATTTGTGCATTTTCTTTCTCTCTCTCTCTCTCTCTCTCTCTATCTCTCTGCTTCATGTGTGTCATTGTAAGTACCCATTTGCAAATTTCCAGTAATAGTAATAGGAATGCTAATTAGCTGTTTGTTTTTAGCCCTTCATAAATAAACTCTGTTGTCACTGACTAAGGCCAAACTTACACAGCAACACAGAGAGCAACATGACCACGTGTGTCTGTGTGTGTGTGTAAGACGGCCATTATGCCCTGTTTGTTTTCTTGGCCTGTAAGACATTAATCTTGGTATTGTTCTGCACTGGCGTGGATGTCAGTGCTGGTGTCAGAATTAGAATAGTCCTCTACTTTATTACCTACAGTAAACACTCATCCACTTGGGACATTTCAACAACAACACCAACCAATGAAGCCAGTTCTCTGTACTGATCTACTGAAGTCAGGAGCTCCTGGAGTAGGCCCTGTCCCTCAACATCCAGCTCCTTCTCTCCTCGAGACCACTGTACCATCTGCAGGATGCCCACGTTCCCATGGCAGTTTTTTTTAGATACAACTTCGACAATGAAACTCAACAATGAGAAAAGGAAAAACCCAGGGGGAAATCTAACTGTGACCCAGTGGAAAACATCAGAAATTTCCTCACGCGTTAGCTGTAGCAGCATGTTGTGTGTCGGTGACAAAGGTACCATGTTCCAAGGTAAGGAAGGGTTCCAGAACATTCCAGAACGTTCCAGAACCTTCTACTGCAGCTCAGGCTGGATAGGAGCAGGTGGATCCCAGGGTGGAGTTGGCTAGCCCCTCAGGACCCCCCCCCCCCCCCGTACATTAGCATGAGAAATACAGCTTAGGGACCTCAGGCCTGGCTGGGGAGGCGCTTGAATGCCATATTGTTTGTGTTGTGTTCGGCCCTTTGGAAAGGCACATGCCCCCAACAGCTGTTTGTGCGTGCCACTGCCACACAGACAGCTCCTCTTCTCCAGGGGACGTAGTACTGGGCCACATTGTCACAGACCATTTAAATCTGCTTGAGGTGTGTGTGTGTGTGTGTGTGTTTTTTTCCTCATGTCTTTATAGAAACCCAAAAGTGTAGAAGGTAAAACCCACACAGGAGGATTCCAAGGCAGGATATATTTGCCAACAAAGTAATCCAACCCTTTCCTGGCAGGAAGCTGAGATTCCGATCAAGATCATCGTGAATTATGCATGTGGCAGTGTGTGAGTGTTTGTTTTAAAACATTCTAAATGTATGTGTTGGCTTTAGTATTAATGGGAAAACAGGGTGACAGTTTGATCTCAATTGAAATGAAAATATTTGGACATTAAATTTGTCATTTAGCTCCTACTACATAACATTGTGGCAAACGTCTTAAATAGACATTATAGTATTCTATAAAACTATGTTGCTAAGGGAAGCAGTATCCATGGTTACAGTGTCCCCTTGATCTATGTCTAATTTCCTAACAGTGGGTGGGGCAAATATGCACTGGCCAGACATCAAGCCTATTTCATACTCAGACACTAAGACAGTTATAGCCAATCAACACAAGGGTGGCTGTTAGGTTGGAGCGATCTGGAGTGGCGGGAACACATAAAATCAGAGCTCAGTTGCAGTCCTATGTCCTTTCAGCTACAAAACGTGGCATCGAACTGACCTTGCTGTATTGGACCAGTGTAACTGATATGAGCAGATGGGGGATAGGGTTTCTGCTCTCAAACGAGGAGGAAGCTTCTCTAGAGACACAAGTCTCTTTCCCCTGCTCACACCCAGGCAAGCCGCCACCTTGAACTGAGTGTGAGTGAGTGTGCGTGTGGGTGTGGGTGTGTGCGTGTGTTAAACTTACAGTGTGAGTGTGTATGTCTATGTGTATGTGTGTAACTCACAGTGTGAAAGTTTGTGTGGGTGCACGTGTTTAACTCACAGTATGAATGTGGGCATGTGTGTGTATTTGTGTATGAGCACAAATGTTTAACTCACAAAGTTTGTGTGTGCTCCTACAGGTTTGACTCAGAGTATGAGTGTGAGCATGTGTGTCTATGTGCTCTGCAGGCAGTGCGGGGGAAGCAGCTCCTCACAGTCATGGCGTGGGAGAGCTTCACACCAGCCATCAGAACGTAGATCCTGGAAAACCACCAACACAGTCATGACATCTGACAAGGTGGAAGCCATTACAGAGCAGGGAGCTTCCCAGCAGCCCAGAGAGGAACCGCAGAGGAAAAACGGCTTTCTGAGAAACACAAAATGAATCTCTACATGGCCATTTCAGCGCGGGGCGGGTTCATTCTGTGTTTCTTCTCCTTCAGACCAGAGCTTCTCAGTCCAGTCCTGCGGGACCTCCTGCAGGCGTAGGTGTGTCCACATCAGGGGCAAGCCCCGAGGGTGGAGAGGGTCCACTTCAGATGTCTACTCAGGCAGGGAGATAATGACCCCAACCTCTAGCACTCCAAACACATCCCCCACACACACAGTCATCATCTACCTCCAGCCCTCAACATATAGTCCCTACATAAGACGTCGGTTAGCCATCATTGAATGACATCAAATCTAATGGATAGATTAAGACCTGTTTTTCTTCACTTAGCCATTTTCTTTGATTTTGCCAAAAGCAGTACAGATTTTGTCTCCTAGCAACTACATTCTCAGTGTCAAGGTTATCAGAGACTGGCTTGCTACTGTGAATATTAAAATCTTCTTCAATGAAGAAATCAACACATCTCAGTCAGCAAGAGCACGTGAGGGGCACACTGATCACTAGGAAAGAGAAGGGGGAGGAGACGAGAACCTGAACTCCTCCCATCAAAAACTAGCTCGAGCACTAGTGGAACATTCCTCCACCTCGCACCGTCTTCACAACCACCAACCGCTCCTCTGTGGAGTGATGACAGCAGCTGGATTTTCTTACACATACACAGTTTTCTACTTCACCCTAAGCACAGAAATATATTTGGCTTGCAAAGACCTGTGTCTCTGATCTGTCTGCCCTCTGTCTGACAGGGTCTGGGAGGGGGGATTGGGGTTTGGATTGAAGGATGGGCAGGGGGCAATAGGAATAGGAGGGGCAGGAGGGCAACAGAGGCAGGAGGTGCAGGTGGCCATAACGAAGGCTTCAGTCCCCTGAGACTACTGGTGGCAATAAATACTGCTCCATCTATCACTACTGCACACTACACACACACACACACACACACACATATACACTGGCACACAGAAAGAGAGTCAAAGATTTCATATTTCATGTTTCTGTTCTGCTGAGCCATTGTCTCCTGCTGCTTAGAGGGACTCATTAGGACAGACAGACCCCGTGTCTGTTGCCACCTACCAGACAGAAGCACACACCAAACCCATCTGCAGCTCCAACAGGTGGCCGCCTCCACCTGCTGCAGCAAGCACACCACTAACCCCAGCTAGCGCAGGCTCACTGTGGCTCCACTGGCATCAGCCTCCAGCCCAACTGTGCATGACGCACGTCGTCTCAGCGTACTAACGTAGGAGCTGCAATCTCACTGGCTGTGGCCACAGCCAGGCCCAGGGCAATGTGATCATAGAGATTTCAAATAACCTCACCACTGACTCTGGCAGCAGACACATGCACACACAGACATGCGTATTGCTACTGCTCCACACTTACGCCAATCCCAGAATGCTCTCCTCTTACTGTAGAGGACTCTTCCAGACAGAGGAGATGAGAAGGGGAGTTGAGAGGGGGATAGAATGCAGGAGAAGAGAGACAAGCAGGAACAGACAGAGACAGAGAGACAGACAGACAGATGGAGAAGCAGACAGAGACACAGGCTGACAGACAGAGATGGGACCAGAGAGATGCGGGCATACAGACTGGCAGAGGGAGAGAGAGTGAAACACAGACAGAGCAGATAGAGAGACATGCAGATGGGCAGGGGGAGAGAGTGGATCAGATAGACAGAGAGACAGAAAGACACCATCTCCCTATGCAGCCAAAGGTCACCTACCAGACTAAACAGAACAGCAGGTCAGTGATCTGCAGAGTAAATGTCAGCCCTCATAAATATTCATCAAAGAATTTCTATACATCTCACTCACACACACACGCAGACACACAGACACATCCCCTGAGTAGCTGCACATGGAGGTGTGAGAAAAATGTGATCAATGCAGATCAATGCTAAGTAGCTTCTTTTGCATTTGTAACATAAGGCTTAAATCACAGTGTAAGAATGATAATATGACCTTTACTTTCCACAAAAACAATTTCCAAACAAAACCATGATTAAAAGACTTCATATCAAATCTAAAATGCATCTGTTCTCTTATGCAGATTCTTCACCAAATGGACTTCAGTTAATTGCTTTTAATTAAATATCACACTGTGATTGTATGACTGGTAAAAATACATTGGATGGAAAATCTCTTTCAGTTTAAGCTGCCCCAAGTTACTTTTCAACCTCTTTGCCACAGTCTGAGACACAGCCACCACCTCTGAGTTTCCCTTAACTGTGGTTCTCTTAACTGTGGTTCTCTTAACTGTGGTTCCATGTGAATGGAGTGCTTAGGTGCTGTAATCACAGCCACACACTCCAGCGCTCCCCACTCACAGAAATTGCCTTTTTTGTTGGTTGTTACTGGTCTTTACAATAACGCTAAGGCTGATCAAGAGCCACACACACACACACACACTCACACACACACTCACAAACACTGAGAAAGGAAGGGGTGTGTTATATCTCATCCTGCTCCTGTACAGAGTGACAAAGAATACACAACCTCCCGGCCCAAAACACACACACACAGTCAGAAGGGAAAGGGTGTGTTTTAGTCTTCTTCCTGCTCCTGTACAGTGTAATATAGAAGATATAATATATATTATATAGTATACACAAATATTCCCTACACAAACACACATACACATAAACACCTCCTTCTCTCTGTCTTGGCTATCACTCCATCAATAACGGCTAGAGGCTGTGCGTTCCAAACATGTACACACGGTGGGGACATTAGCATACGCTAGCTCACCAACACCTCTGCTAACAGCACAGCAAAAGCATCCAACATGCCACCATCCCTCTAGCTTTGAGTCACTACACTAATGGTGTGGAAGAGACTCTGAGCATGCTCTCCAGCTTCTAAACAATACGCATGACATTTTCCTCAGATCCCTAGCCCTTGACTCTTCTCTGGGGCTGCAGTGCATTATGGGGCCCAACGTGGGGCTGTGTGTGGCTCCAGGAGGGCCTGGGCCCTCTGCTCTGCCATCTGTACAGTAAAACCTTGGGGCAGGACACCCCATCAGCAGAGGGGCTGTGTGTCAGGGGCTGTAAGGGGCTGTAAGGTGCAGCTCTTGGTCTTGGCTGGATGTTGAGTGTTTGGGCTGTGGAGCGTTTGGGATGTGGAGTGTTTTAGTGTATAGTAGCATTTTTTGCCAGATGTACAATTTCATTACAGCATACCACCTGTATCCAAAGTCAACACTCAATCAACAATCCCTGATCACTCCCCCATCAGTGACAGTGACACACACACACACACACACACACACACACACGCACACACGCATGCACACAAGCACGCACACACACACACAGGAGTAGGGTTCTGATTTACAGATACGTTCACTGCCATCAATGAGATTTCACAAAAGCTACAAGTACTTCTTTCTGTATACTGCGTTATATCTGTCCGCACTGAACAGGAGTTAGAGGAAAGGGGGAGGGGCTTAAGAGCAGGAGGAGGGGCTGTCCACCATGTTCTAGAGCTTTGTGTACCCACAGTGTGCTCTGCCTGTAGGCAGAGCATTAACGTGACCTGCCTGTCCTGCCTCTGCCAGACTACTTAAACATTCACTCTAAGCAAGCCACCCTAAGTCACAAGCACACACCACAGTTATCACCGTGGTGATTGCTCCTAAAGCACAGAAGGGGGCGGGACCCAAGGAGGCAGGAAGAGGAAGGGAAGAAAAACAAACAGAGTAAGTGTGCCAGCTTCCACACACTGACAGGACAGGGGAGGGGAGGGGAGGAGAGGGCCCCTTTTTAACCACACAGAGTTCAGTTTGTAAACAACATACAGACTTCATCTCCTCTGAAACTGCTAATAACAGCCTAGAGTACATCATAGGCTGTTTTTCTCTTTCTCTCTCTCTCTCTCTCTCTCTCACACACACACACACAATCTCTCTTCAGCAGTTTGTTATCAGAGTAACAGTGTAGCCATAGTCTCCTGTGATTGGCTACTGCATGAACAACCCAAAATGTAATTGTGGCCATATGTTCAAAAGTGGTCATTTTCGCTCCAAAGCCAAATGGGTTTTCAGTAAATAACATTGGAGCTCAGAAGTACTGAGCAAAGCAAAATTAAAGTAATGAACTTTTATTGCTTTAGCATTTCTGCCTAGTAACATGACAAAACACTACTAAAAAATCGACAGCATTGTACCTCATCAACAGATAAGACTGAGCAGAGAGAGGCCACAGAGATGGTGGGAGAGAAGTACACGTGTCTTGGATTTTGTCTCGATGCGTTATGGTGTAGCTATGTATAAGTGCTTGCCAGAGTAGCACTTCAGCACTGACTGAAGGTGATGTGCAGGATGAGAACAGGCCTTTCACAGAGACCCATTTTCATTACACATTCTTGCTGTCTTTCTCCCTGCGCATACAGGTCGACAGGCCTGCACTCCATACTGGCCTGTCCTCTATCACACCAGCAGGTCACTGTGCTGTGTGCACACTTAGCGTTATGAGCAACTAACCGACAGTTTATGTGATTTCTCTGTTGGTTTCCATTAGAGTCCAAGTTTGGGCAGCAGTGAGAACACTAAATCATTTCCTCACTGCCTCCCTCTTTCATCCTCCCTCTCTCCCCCTCTCTCTCTCCCTCTCACTCTCTCTCTTTTTCTCTCTCTCTCACCCAGTTCAGCCTCTCTCCCCTTCCCCCTCATCCTCCCTCTATCTCTATGACCCTATCAACCCCCTATCACCCTCCCTCCCTCTCTCACTCCCTCCATCTCTCCCTCTCCCTACCTCTCCCTCCCTCCCTCCCTCTCCCTCTCTCTCTTTCTCTCTCATACATTGGAGAGTACAATGGTACCACTGATCATTTATCCACCAGCCAATTACACTCTTCCACTATCACTAACACACACCTAATTAAAACCACTACTTAAGCCTGTGTGTGTATGTGAGTGTGAGAGAGAGAGAGAGAGAGAGAGACTGAGAAAGAGAGATAGACAGAGAGAGGGAGGGAGAGAGCCTCTGGTTCTAAATCGAAAAATTAACCCAGCCCTGTAATTTGTCGTCAAGTTGTAGAGATAATAAAGCGTGCTTTAATTAAATGCTGTGTTATATGAATAAATAATACTTTTCTGTATTTATCTGCATACCAATGACTTGATAAGTGAAGTCATTCATCCCCTGATGCTAGAGCTGTCTGGTGGAGTTTTCAGGTCAGTGAAGGATTTCAGCACAAGTACAGTACATGCTAAAGTCAGAGCTCAGCTTTGATCAGATGGAGAGGCACCTGATGTCCATCAGCAGGCGTCTGCCGTCTCTTCCATTTACTGGGCAGTCCTGGCCCTGGGGTTGTGGGTAATATCCTGACTCCTTGCTTCTAATCACACCCTGATTTGATGCTCCATCACATTACACATCTACATTACAGAAGGTCTGAGTGGCTAGTCTGATTCATGTTAAATAAGGAAAGTACAATTCTCTTTAGTTCCTGTGGTTAATAGGCTTAGAATTAAATGTATAATGCAAATGCGCCACATGTGTGACCACACAGCCTAAGGTATAAAAACAAACACATACATATATGTGCATGTGCATGTGTCTGTATGTGCATGTGTCTCACTGTGTGCTACTGGACCATCTTCCCAACTGCACATACACACACACACACATCTGTTCTGCTGGCCTCTGATACTCTCTACACATGCGAGACACCGGATCTTTGCATCCAAACTCTTAGGATTGGTGCACATACAGAATCCCTACCACATTACCTTTCTTTCAGACTGCTGAAATGCTGACACCTGAAATACTGAATAAACTTCTGTTGGATGTTTTTCATATCATGACCTACTGGTTTTTATCTAATCAGCAGGCAGCAACCCAATCCAGTCTGGGTGAATATGGGCAGTAATTCTGCAAACAGACCCTGCAAGCGATGTATGTAGATTTCATATCATAGGAAATGACTCCCGGATAGACAGTGGCCCTGAGAGGACATTTCGTCTCACCCTTATCCAGTTTAATCTGCTCCAGCAGGGAGTTGGAGAGCCAGTCTGAGAAAACAAGCTGCCTTTTCCAAACAACAGGAGCCAGAGGCCAACAGCACTGCTCACAGTGGCCAACAGCACAATGTACGCTGAAGGTCAGAGCAGTGCAGCCCTTCTCCTGGTAACCTCTGCACTTCATACAATTACCCAGAGAACCCCAATACACAGATAGGACCTGTGCCTGGAATAGCACAGTACTAAAGCACGTAGCATTCTGACCCTTACTAACACCAATGTCCTTACTAACACCAATGTCCACAAAAATCCAATCGACCTTCAGCTATAACCAGCATCCTCCAACTAACACCAACATTCTCTACGAAAAGTCAACATTTCCGTCCAGCATTCTTGTCCAATATTCTCCATGAAAAATCAACATTTCTGTCCAACATTCTCCACCAAATATCAACATTCCCCACTAACATCAAAAATCAACATTTCCCACCAACATTCTCCATCAAACATCAACATTCCCCAACAACGTTCTTCACAAAACATCAACATTCTCCACAAACATCTACATTTTCCAAGCAACATTCTGGCAAATCTAATCTGGCAAATTTAGAACATTCCAGAAAAAGAACTGGCATGCCAAATGAACATCTAGGAATTTAGGAGAAGCTTCTAACCATACACAGGACCAGTATAGGAACCCACTATTTGTTAGGAACATTAAACTCAATGTTCCAACCTTTAAAGTCAGATGTAAATGAGAGCTTTGACAGAGAGCCAGACAGAACTGAGAGAGAGGGAGTGAGAGAGAGAGAGAGAGAGAGAGAGAGAGAGATGGAATAAGGAGTGCTCAGTGGTCAGAGAGTCGGCAGGACACATCAGGGTTAGTCATCCATGTAATTACATGTCATAATGCAGCATCAGGATGCCTGAATTAAGCCCCACTGATAAACCTCCACCAGCTCCACCCTCGATGGCCACCACTCACACTGCACTGTCCTGCAGGAATTCGGAGCCATCCACCCACAGCAAAGTCATTGTAACAGATAAAATTATCCCTGTGCTTTGTTAATAAAAATACCACTGTAAGATCACCTCTCCAAGCACATCATTTTCTGTCAATGTAACTTCTCCATCTCTTAAACCCATCGGTGCAGAGTCAACACCACACATGCAGGCAGTGGAGAAGCAACACCACACATTTCCTTTTTTCCCCATTAGGATGATGACCAGAAACACTAGCCTGATTAATAGGTGGAGCTCCAATATGCCCAAGGCATACTGTGCGTGTGTGAGAGAGACAGCTTTATCTAATCTGACACAGCCACTGGCCAGAGGTACCCAATGTAGTCACTCAATCCCAAATGTAATCCATGCTCTTCTGATCCCTACTAGAACATGACTCACTCTGTGTGTGTATGTGTGTGTGTGTGCTTGTGTGAGAGTGTGAACAAGCTGTAGCTCTCTGTTTGTCCCTTGTGGTGGATGCGTGATAAACCTCTGCTGTCGGTCACACACAGCAGAGGTGTGAACGGCTTAGGACGTGACACGACCAGCCGCTGACTGCAGGTTGGTCTGTCTGCTTTTATGCCAGAAGCTCTCTGATGGGGAGCCTGCACTCAGAATGCTGACTAGCAAACAGAGTCAGCACTGCAGAATCCCAGGGTCCCAGAATCCCAGGGTCCTGTCCAGAATCCCAAAGACCCCAGATTCCCACCCAAGACCTACACTCCCAGGGCTCTGTAACACAGCATCTAGAGGCCCTAAATAGCCTGGATTGTTTCTCAGGTCTGGCTGCAGGCCACAGCGTCAAACAGATCACAGCAGGGCACCTTTTATCTCTCTCCTGCCCCACACACCATGCAGGTCCCTCCACCCCTACAGCCTCTGGTGGTCCATCTGTGCCAGAAACATTGTGTGAGTCTGCCATCTCTGCACTCTGGACCCATCTGCCCGCTCATCGCCGCCCTGCTGGACACTATTAACGGGGCAGGCATTGACATCCTGCTGTGCTGAGCTGCCTCTAGTGTATATGTGTGTATGTGTGTGTAGGTGCAGAATGGGGGAGGGGATTCATGCTGGAACTTACTGCTGTATACACACCAAGTTTGGAGCTGGCATTTTTAAACCACTCAGACATGCACACAGATACACATAGGATCTCATGCAGTCACTGGGCCAATGGGTGTAGAAGCAATCTCCAATAGCCAGTCATGAATTTTAATCCCTCAAGCAGAAACTCAAGCAGAAACAGTTTTGTGTTGGTGGGGAATCCTAACAAACACACTCCAAAGTATGGATTGTAACCCATCTCATGGCCTGTGAGTGCTCTCAGCTGCTCTTCGGTTGACTGTTAGCACTGTATTAAATACTGCACTAGGAATTTCCGTTATGGTCTGACAGCGGCGAGAGTTTGGGAGAGCGGACCAGTCAGGGAGCACCCAGCACTTACCCCTCTGAGCACCACAGTGGTTTGGCACCCCCTCCAAACACCAGCAGTTGTGCCAAGCCGCATGTAAACCTTATGTGGAAAGACTGAGGAACTCTTTGGGGACTGTGCACAGTCACACACAGTAGAGCTCTGTCCAGTTGACTTTGTTTTTGCATGGAACACAGGGCTTACAGTGGCTGCAAAGAGAGTGGAAAACACACAAGAGGCTGGAAGGTCGGTCTGCACGGAAAAATCCATCCTGTTCATTTTGCCTCCAGTGCTGGTGCACAGTGCTTCATTCTCTGAATAGCAGCTACTTAGTGTTTGTTCAGGCCACTGAGCCGGGAAGAAACACGGCATGGGTTCCGGACACTGTGCTGGGCAGAACCACAGCATGGGTTCAGGACACTGAGCTGGGCAGAACCACAGCCTGGGTTCGGGACACTGAGCTGGGCAGAACCACAGCCTGGGTTCGGGACACTGAGCTGGGCAGAACCACAGCCTGGGTTTGGGACACTGAGCTGGGCAGAACCACAGCCTGGGTTCTGGACACTGAGCTGAGCAGAACCACAGCCTGGGTTCAGGACACTGAGCTGGGCAGAACCACTTCCTGGGTTCAGGACACTGAGCTGAGCACAACCACTTCCTGGGTTCAGGACACTGAGCTGAGCACAACCACTTCCTGGGTTCAGGACACTGAGCTGTGGCCTCAGCTGCTCCTGCTGCTCAGCATAGAGCCAACTGTACTTAGGAGGCAGTTTGAGGGCCAAAGTTGTCCATCATGTCCCATGTCTGTCCTGCAAATACATGACGTGCTTGTGGTCTAGGCATGGACATGGTATTCAAAACACTCCTTTAAGTCTTTGAGAAGGTGAACAGGTTTAAGAGCTGCAACTTAAAAACAGGTAAGTAATAGTAATAGTAAGAAATAGTAAGAACCATTTCACTGCTAAAATGTGACTGAAAGTAGCCAGTGGCTTGATTCTGCACTGCAGGACTCCAGGTGCTCGAGCAAAATGGCCATAAAAAGTATGGACATTTGCTTGAAAATGGCCAACAAAAGTAATGCTGTGGTTAGGAGTGAGGGCAGTGAAGAGAGAGCGAGGGCTCCAGCCTCCAGCCCCTGCCCAGATGTCGGAGCAGGAATGGAAGCTCTCGAACAAACCCCACCAGTTCCACAACTCCCTCCTCCAGGCCCTGTAGGCACCACGTCGTTCGCCTCCTCCTGTTCCTGACATCAGGAACTCTTATTCCTCCCAACTGTGGAGCTGAAGCCCAAGGCTCGGGTCGTCGTCCCTGTGCCACGCCAGCAGATCTTCCCAGAGCCGGCCTTCTGTCTCCTGCCTGCCTGCGTAATCACTCCGCACAGGGGAGGAGAGGATGCAGCCAGGCAGTGTTATCTGCCTGCCACTCTTCTGGATCTGCAGCTGAGAGCAGGCCCACTCTACGGCAAGCTGCAGAGTCAGCCTCCCTGTCTGTCTCTCACATGGAAGTTCGCTATAAAAATCACGAGTTTAAATATGTTGGTTGTATTATTTCTTACTTTTTTAGCAGTGCTTACAAACCCTGATGTCATTTATTTTCACCAAATATTTGGGATCTGGCTACATTTCGATTTACCCAACGTTAACTAGCAACTTGGGCGATGCCAGGGTTCTTTGGTATTCTTCATGTGCAAGTCCAGCCCTGGTTCAACAATAGTGGCGGAGATAAATTAGCTGATGTTCTGTGGTTTCACGTGGGTGTGTGTCCGTGGTATTGTAATAACTTAGGTTAAATGAATGGGTGTGACATTGTACTGGGGCATGAATGTGTTTAAATGGGCATAAATACTGAATTTAAATTGACCTCGACCACTTAGCACTTGCTTATCAGTTCTACATTTAGCTCTCTATTTACAATTACATTTCAGTGTATTCAACACGACTTCAATAATCAACACTACTTTCAGATAAACAGATTTCAGATTATGCACATACTCAGAAGTCCTGACCAGTGGTTCTGATTTTCAGATACTCTGGGGACATCGCCAGTTTTCTCCCTTTGATTGATCAGTTAAAGTCAGTTTTCAACTTGACTTTAGATCTAAACAAATATGGCAGAGGACTGTCACAACTTCTGCCCATCTCCTTTCTTTGTCGCTTTTGTTAAGGTATGTCCTCCACCACACATTATTATACAGACATTCATTCTGTTGCCACAGCTCAATCAGTTTATTCTCCTCCATAGCCCACTTAAGGAGTTCTTGATTTAGCCGCCATGTTTACAACTCCTTCCTTACACACTGCTGCTTAAGTTCCGTTCAGCTCAGCTTTCACTGGCTGGTGCTTTTCCACACTACATGACACAGAGTCGTAAATATTGAACGTTTAACTTTTACTACTCACAATCGGCTCAGCCCGACTATACTGAGAGTAGATTGGAGGAGTGTAGATCAGAATAGACACTCCACACCACAGGAGAGGATACCAATTTTAATGCAATTCTCCTTACGATAATCACAAAAGATCCCTCGATTTCAAACGTTTACTTGCGTGGGGTGTGCATTATCCAGTCTTTACCCCTGTGATATCCTCTGTCAAGTCTGATTGCGATTTACGACATAGTATCCTGTAGTGAAGGGTGGCCGCTGATTCTCTAATGCAAAACTCAGAAATGCAAAGGCAAATGCGCGAAAGACTGTTTACCAATAAAGACAGAGGCTAGGGAGAACTTTCGTATAAGAATGGTCAGTGTGTCCAACTCCATATCAGTCAGTCAAAGGGAGCACAAGCAGCAGTGTCAAGGTCTAATTCAGCTCTCGTCCTATGTGGAGAATAATGTGGTGTGACTTCATGGGTGCTGTGTTTGTAAAGGATAAAGGTGATGTTTATTAGTAAATAAGCATCAGCTCATTGTGTGTGATGAGTGAGTGAGTGTAGAGCATGAACGTATCTGTCATCAGGATACTGTACCTGGCTTCTTCAGGACATTAAGGCACGACTAGCTGTTAGGTGTAGGGTTAACATTGCTCATTTAGGATTTCTGGGAGATTTTTGGGAGAGATGAGGTCAGTGCTCTCTGAGTGTAGCCGAGCACGTATTTTCTGGAAAGCAGGGAAGCATGACGTGTGGGTTATGGGGTCACTCTCTATCCATACATGGCCCATACACCTTTACTGTATAACCTTACGTCACAGCTCTGTAAGCCGTCAGTCACGGTGGCACTCAGTGGAGGTCACAGCTGCTGGGCATTCTCTCTATTTATTCCATCAGGAACCTGCATGTCAATCACTTCCCTCTTTCTTCTGTTCTGTGAAAGTGTCGCTCAGCAAACCAGCGCAAGCCACCATGCTAATAAGATCAAGTCCATTACTATTGTTGGGCAAGGCCATTGGGGGTGTGAGAGAGAGCATCTTCCCATATGCAACACGGTAACCTGTGTTGGAGATCTCCATGGCAACATGGAAGAGGGAGACTGAAGGATAGGATGGAGGAGCACATCCCCAGTTAGACACACACACACTCACACACGCTTTCCTTTCTCATACTCTCCCACACATTTTTGCAAGATCATCACTGGTGAGATCCATCCATCATGGCAGTGCTGCAGTTCTACAAGCTCACAGTCTCTCAGCCAATCCTGGTTAAAAACCCCTCCAGGCTGCCCCTTGCTGGCTTGGAGGAGCAGGTAGCTCGGAGGAATGGCTCTGAATGTGCTGCATATCCACAATATTCATTATTAGTGCCATGAGTATATCAGCCTATAGTATGCACAGCAACACATAGAGCCATATGTAGGAGGGTCTGTCTAGAAAGCCTTAATCCACTGTAGTTTGACTGTAGTTTGACTGTAGTTTGACTGATCCACCCAAAGAGTTTTATATTCTACATTAATTGTTTGATAAGCATTAATTGTTTGAGATTTTGTTAATATACATTTTCTTCTCTTTTTTTTTTTGCAAAAACCTGGAACGTAAACACCTGTAAACAGAGCAATCACACCTTTTTAAACATGCTTACCAACTAACTGGTTGACCTCAAGCAGCTTGGATCATGTGCCTCTCCACTCTGCCTCCAGACTTTACTTTCATCTGAAAACAACACCTTGGACCTACAACTGCTGGTGTAGCCATGTCGTCTGCTGGTGTAGGTCCACTGTGTTATATCAAGACCACAGTCAGCACAGCCGTCTACCAGGAAATTTTAGAGCACTTCATGCTTCCCTCTGCCGAGATGGAAATTTCATTTTCCAGCAGGACTTGGCACCTGTCCACTCTGCCAAAAGTACCTAAACCTGGTTTAATAACCACAGTACCACTGTGCTTGATTGGCCAGCCAACTCGCCTGACCTAAACAAGAGGAAGATGAGAGACACCAGACCCACCAATGCTAATGAGCTGAAGGCTTTTTTTTTTTTTCCTGATATAATTATTTTGGGTTTTCATTGGCTATAACCCATAATCATCAACATTAACAGAAATAAACAATTGAAAAAGATCACTCTGTTTGTCATGAATCTATATAATATATGTGTTTCACTTTTTGTATTGAATTACTGAAATTAACTTCTTGATGACATTCTAATTGATTGAGATGCACCTGTATGTGTGTTTCTAGGTCCACCCCCCCCCCCCCCCAGCCCTTGCTTTGGCTGCACCTGTAGTGTGTTTTGTCCGTAAGTATTTTTAAAGCCAACTTTGGTCTGGGCCCACGTGAGACAAGACCAGCGTCCGTCTGCATCCAGCCAGCCTGCTGTGTTACTGTACACCACTCTGCTCTCCCAATGGTGGGCAAGCATCCGGCCAGATGAGGCAGTGGCTCTGATACAAAAGAATTGATTTAAGGCCTTTCAACATTGTATCCTCTCGCTCCCCCTCTCCATCTCTCTTCCTTTCTCTCCCTCTTCCTCTCTCTCTTTCTGCACTCTCTGCCAGCCATCTGCACTGTAATTCAATCTTCAATCATGCTATTGGGAGAAACGAATCCCTGGATTAGGTGCAGGCAGTCATGCCAGTGCCTGAATGTGGCCAGGAAGAGGGTGTGAACAGGAGCTGGGTTTGCTCCTGGCACTGCCGTTCCTCAGCACACAGGTGAACTGAGCTCATCTCCACTAACACCTGGAAGGCCCCGCCCTCGAACTGAAGAATCCACATGAAAGAAGATCATCCAGGAACACAGGCTGCCCAACAATAAGTCCTAGAATTCCGTGATGAGAGGGGTTATTAACAACAGGACCCCACTCATCAGTACCTGCAGTGATGTACTGGACTGATGAGAATGAGACGTGACGACTGCTGTATCAACATGGCTGCCCACAGAATGCCCTTAGGGTATACACTAAAGCCATATCACCCAGAAGGCCTAGGACCATCAGCCAGTAATGGTGGAAGGGTAGGGTGGGAGGGGCAGTGGTGTCTCAGAATTCAAGTCCCATTGGTTAGATAGGGGATATGACAAGAATGATCATTTCTTTCCAAGTTCTTTGGTGTAATCCATAACGGTAGTAACTGAAACTAATAGCAAAAAAAGTCATACAAAAAAGGCAAAGTCTGCAAGCACATGCGGTTGGACGTAAAGCTATTACATTAACAGTAAACCAATTACATTAAACGATAAAACAAGGAAACAAAAGAAAATTCTGTCTATTGTTTTGTCTTTGCCTCTGCTTGATGTGTATGTTGTTAGTGTGGCAGTACACCAGACTACTGGTTAAATGATTACAGCAGGTGACAGCCCTACAAACCGCACCACTCATCTGCTGCCCCTCTCTTAACCTGCAGCGGGACCACAGCCTCGCACAACATTAAAAACCACAATATACAACAATACAATAATGGGGAGCGAACTGCAAATAGAGATTTCATTTCACATGGGTTCTGCCTCCTGTACCTTGGCTACCTGCCTGACTGGATGTTACATAAACTGAAGTAAACTAATATGAAACAGAAGACTCCCAGAAGCCCGTGCTGTAACTGCTCTGGGGAATATGCCTGTCCCTGCTGGATGGAAAGTATTCAAGCTTTGCAAAAATGAAATGCAAGCATGTGCTTACACAACTGCAGTAATCTATTAGCATTGTCAACAAAGACGTCATGGAGGGAAAGAGCAGCAGCCGGTCCAGCAGAACTGAAATAACTCTCTTAGTGGATTACAGCGTGCCAGACCAATATCAGGAATAACATATGGGATAATAAGCAGGAACAACATGAAAGTCACTAGCTTTAAAGTTAAGAACTGCCATGATTGGCTCTCTGGCACTCTCACTCCTAGCACTGTCTGGCACTGCGTGCATGTGCAGTGGTGTGGAGAGGAGAGGAGGCTCCCACATGGTGCAATAGAAAAGCCTTCACTCTATCATTGTGGGTTTGATGGTTTGAGCTCTGAGGGTCCTACAGTCATCCATGGCTGGGAGCTCAAGGGAGCAAAATTGGCACTGCTGTCATAATGGGAGGGGCGACAGTACTCACTGTCCCCTGTCAATCACCATAACACTGGCCAGTCATGGACATCTGTGTGTTTGCTCTTGCTGATGAAGGCAGTTAGCTCTTTCCTCCAGGTGCATTCAGCTGCCCTGTGTTGCATCATGGGTTGTAGCCTGAATAGCCATCCATGGTTGGCAGCTGTCAGGTGACATGGGAGAACAAGCTAGCCAGTCAGTGGGTGGGAACTGGCTTAATTACTGAAGTTGGGAGAAAATGGGGTGCAGGAGAGGGAGAAGCTTTCGCTTCCCAGATGCTGGCTACAATATCCAGCTGCCATCTTAACACACACTGCACATGCACATCAAAGACAACAATATAGCATCTGGCATAAGGTCAGTAATAAAGGAAACTGGCTCTTAACTAGGTATGAAGAAAGCACAGGTGTTAAAAAGATCCAGTAAACCAGTATTAAGTTAAAATAAAAAAACGTAATCCAGTAAAGTTGTAGCATTAAAAAAGAATCTGTGCTCAGGTTTATGAACTATTGTGAAAACATGTCAAAAATGAAAAATATTCCATAAACATTAAATAGCCTACATTACATAGAAAAATGACTTGACAGCATTGTTACTACCAGCAAATGAAGACCCCACTCATTCCGTCCCCACACTAGGTATGAATTAGGCTTCAGTAGCACTGGGCTGCACTGGAGGATATGACAAATTCCTCTCATTCTTTATCTTCACAGGAGAACGCTGGTTGAAATGTGTGAAACATCATGATAAGCCATTTAACTACGTCAATCAGTGGTGAGATAGTGACCAAAATTCAAAACCACTGCTGGCTGCACACATATGTAGAGCACAGTCAGTAACTCTGTAACCACTACACAAAAGACCAAACATGCATGCGTGCTGAAAAGAAACACTAAATAGATGCTCAGAAAAAGTTATAATATTCATTCCTTTGAAGACTGAAGTTGAAACAGGTGGGAACGTCTGGGACAGCTGATGAGGAACATAAGGTTTGGAGAGGTTTGGAGAGGTTTGGATTGGTTTGGAGAGGTTTGGAGGGGTTTGGAGGGGTTTGGAGATGTTTCGAGGGGTTTGGATGGGTTTGGAGGAGGCTGGAGGAGTGTATATCTTTAGTGCAGGTGATTATAATGGACAACACGTTCACCTCTGATATTATGGCACAGTCCTTAACCACTGCTATATCAATCCTGTAAAATTCCTAATTATTGTGGTAAGAAAAAAACTTAGGGGTAGAGAGAGGGGTAGATAATCTACTGTTCCATACCAGCTCACAATATAGCATCTAAGAAAGAATTCAACGTGACTGTGGGAAGGGATCCTTTTCGAAAGCAACATATGGTCAGATATAACATATAACTCTTTAAGTGTTCACTTGTATCCAGCTGGACTTAGAAAAACACAGTAAGTGTTTGGTTGGACATCATAAATCTGGCTTTGCATCGTAAAAAATAACTACGTTTCTTTTTGCCTCAACACATACTTACGTGACACGGAGCAATATTAATAAATCACCATGTCGATATCCAGTTAAAAACGTGGAATACTGTTCCCAGTATTAAAGTCCCACGGTTATAACAGCTCAACGGTTATAACAGCTGCTCCCCAAACTGAAACTGACACTGACGTACCCTAAGCCTGCACAGCGCGTGCATCCATATTCTATATAACACTTTTAGTGATCCGTTTTGATTCACAATATTATATTTTGACCAGATGGAAAACAATGTGAGGCTTATTACACACCGGCTTCTTGATGCTGCAAACTAATGTAACCGCACAATAAAATACGCAGTGAAACCGCGCGAAGGTGGCGATTATGATTAGGATGGAGAGCTCTCCAACGTCACGATTTTCCAAGCTCCGCGTGTAATTCCGGAGTGGCGTATACTCTGGGAGATCAGCTGATTACGTAGTTCTTAGAAATACAGACTACGACGTATCCGCGTGCGATCTAAGATAACACTTCCAACGCTGGCATCTAACTGGTAAACATCTTTCCCTAAATAAGGGGGCAGGGCAAATGCCCTCAGCCTTTTCCCTTTTAATCACTGACACCTCCGAGAGTGATCACATTTTCTCGTTCCAACACCTCTCCGTCCCTCATATCACCGAACGATGCACAACATAAAATAATAATGATCCAGATTTCAATATCACCTACTTGCTTTGCCGGGTTTGGGCCTCTGCAGGAGTTTCTGCACCGTTATTAGGTCCTCGGTCTTCACCGCCTGAAGCAATTCCTGATCTTTGCCCATCGTTATTTATTTTACTCCCAAAGCATCCTCTGTGCGGAGTTTCTGTCTAGCGCAGCGATCACCCTGCGGATCCTCCCTATGGCGGAGCTGCAGGGCGCGTGAGGGAAGCTTACACGGCTGTGTGACGGAAGGATGCTTGAATTCCTGGGGGCTGGTGCACCGCGTGATGTGAACAACAATTTCTCTTATAATTTCAAACTTAAGCAAAAATTATAGGTTCGTCAAGAAATTGCGATCAGTAAACAATCGAAGCTATACGTTCGTTGAGAAAATAATGCATGTCGTCTATTCTGGAGATTCATTTAGGCGCCTCAAAAAAAAAACGTGCGTTTACGAAGCTTACGAAAACACGACCATGCAGACACTACAAATCGTAACCTATCGTAATAAACGACACAATAAACATTTTGTTCTTAAATCCCGAAGAGTGGTGGCTTTTCCAGGGATCCTGGAGCCTGGCGTGTGCGAAGGGCGGTCGGCGCTGCCATAGCTGCGCGCGCCTAATGTTTACAGCGCCTCGCTCCTCTCCGACCTGCGATGAATCCTGAAGGAGCGTGCAATACACCCACCGCGAAGCTGGCGGAGACTGCGATGTTAAATGGCTCCGGCGAATCCAGAGGGCGGACCCTAAACTACGAACATCCCAACTCCCCCTCCATTACACGCGACGTTACAAGCGCGCGTGCAAAGCGCGCTTGAAACCTGGGCCCTGTGGAGAGAAACATGTTTAGAAAAATCAGATGGTATTTCAGGCTGTTGTAATGATATAGACTCCACGGCCCCAGATAATATGAAATATTATGATCTATAAACTGTCTGCTATTTGTAAAGATTCTCGTAGGCTACATTCTTCGACCTCGTCTCCTAATCACATTCTTTTTCTGTTAATATACGTCTCGTCCCCATCCTTCTTTTGATCGCATTCTTTTTCTGTCAATAAGTCTGCCTAGTCTTTTGGTGTAGACCCATGTCTCACTTTAGATTGATTCTTCAGCCGATCGTCACATTGGGACTATAGGCTGTCTAAGATTCAAAATATTTTAAATTAGATTAGGTTTTAGTTTTGCTATAGGGACTGCCATATATTAGGGGTCTACAACCCCTCTACCCCTTGTCACCTGTCCCCTTGGGCAGATGTAGTTTTGGGTTTTGAAACACCTGACAGACAGACAGACAGGCAGGCCGACAGACAGACAGACAGACAGACAGATAGACAGATAGACAGATAGACAGACAGATAGATAGATAGATAGATAGATAGATAGATAGATAGATAGATAGATAGATAGATAGATAGATAGATAGATAGATAGATAGACATCTGCAGCAGCGATACGAAGAAGTGATTATTTGATCTAATGACGAGTAAGTTCAGACACGATTCCTAGTGTTAAACTATACTGTACATAGTACGGGCGCCCTCTACTGTATATTATAAGATTACGCGTTGGTTCATAATTGGACTTCCACTGAATTAATTCCATCCAGTTTATTGTAGCTAACAGGGTAGTAGGCCTAGTGACTTCCAGGCCAGACTACCCAAAGTTTATGAATGTGAAAGTAATTATATAAGCATTATAGATATTTTGAATTGTATGCAAGATGTCAAGTATCAAGTAGTTGCCAGCATGTAGTGCTAAATTGCATATTTTACTTTAAAATCATTATCGCAACACCACAAATTACAAAGTCATTAACTTCTTGCCGTTTCTAATTCTAATCTCTGCATTGGTTTTCTCCTAGTCAGTTTGCAAACAAGGTCACGGTAAGTTTTTGATTTCACATTTACTGCTTTGGTTTTCCTATAGGCTAATACAGGCAATCTAGTATATTATCAAGATAATTATACGTGTTAGGTCCCGTTGTCTAACGCAGGCGTTGATGAATTCACCTATTTCGAAGCGGAACTCTCTTAGACAAGACTGCAATTTTTAGTAATTGTGTGACAAACGTCTTATTAGAGACGAGGGCTTGCTTATTAATTCCATTAAGACCATTAGATCTAGATGAAATATGACTAGGCCTACATAAAATATGATTAATGATCATATGGTCATAATGATCATAATTAGTGGAAGGCATGTGGTCAATAAAGGACCAGTTATAATAAACAATCAGTCGTTATGATTATGTTGTTTAACCATCATTGCTTTTGTACCATAATTTCTTCCGTTCACTGAGTAAGACATATTTCAATGAATATCATGGCATGTGGGACTTTGATTTTGGAGATAAAAATAGCGTGACGCAAAATACGTAAACCGTTTTCGTAAGTATGAACTTTAATTACACCGACCGCTTCTCATTATTTGCTTCGATCCAACTTTGCCCGTAAACGTTTTCTAAAAGCATTCCCCAATTATAAAAAAGCAATGTCTAATTTATGTTTAAAAACTGTTCTCAGATCAGCATCCAGACTTACAGCACGTCCTACTGCTTCTTCTCAAACTGAAGGGCGGGATGTAAGGACAAGACTACTCGTCTGATTGGTTAGAAATAAAACAGGTCACGTCTAAATACCCTGACGCTGCTCAGGATTGGATGCCGGGTCGATATCAAAGAGAAAACGTTTGCTGCTAGATGTTACTGTTGTCGTAGCCTCAATGGAGGAGTCGAAGTGCTGAACTTAGCATGACCAGAGGATAACTTCTCAAAGGTAACACCATATTCCACATTTGTCGTTGTTTATGCATTAACGCTAGGATTTTTTGTTTGTTTTTTGTTGTTTTCTTATCAAAATCTGAAATACAACTAAGAACGGATGAGCAGTATTTGGATCGCCACGAGGAGTGATCAAGAAGAAAAAGTGATGAAATTAGGGATATTTTTTGTGCCTTCAGAATGCATAGCACCACGTACCACTGACCTCCACTAAACAAGTCCCAGCGTTTAAGAGTAGGAAACTATCGGCCATAGCGGTTGATCGTTTTGTTCTGCGAGGCTTGGCACCTTTGTGTTTTTAGGGAAGTTCTTTTTTTGTTTCTTTTAAGCGAGTATGAACACGTTCGGTGTTGTGCAAGAAGTTGCAAGGGGTATTTGGCCTACGCGCATTATTGTAAATAACAACAGGCAGGTATAGTAGAACAAATAGCACACAGTAGCTGTGTGAAGTAATTAACTGTCACTGCTTATACAGGATTGGATGGTTGGATGGTTACACAGTGACAACCCACAAGTTAGATTCTCGTCTGGAATGTAAGCTATACTTCATTTTGGATTACATACTGTGAGTATTACTAGCAATACTGTCATCCACACCAGTGATGACTCTGTGAAAGACATGAAGATGTTGCTCGTTTACACAAGGGAAGCACTGTTGAGGCAAATGACGTTAAAGAAACAAAACAAAACCCCTTGAAGCTGCTAACATTGCAGTTTGGCACCAGATGGTTGCTCTAAATCTGGCTCACTGTCCATCGTGCTTCTAAGAGAGCCCAGCTGTTGTGCAGGACCTCTCGGGATGCACCTCTGTTGGGCCAGCATTGGATAGTCTTGTGCTCTGAAGAGAGAGCCGGACTGTGGCGCAGGGGTGTGTGGCAGGGCTGGTGAACCACTCCCTCCCACTGCACCACAAGTACTCTCACTGCTCCTGAGCTCATGCCTAATGTTCCACCAGGGATCCATGGGTCATTGCAGTTCCTCAGAAAACCTGAGAGACCCTGACCACGTCTTCCTCTTCCAGTAACACATGCATGTTGGTCTGAGACCGCTTCGTTATGAAAATCAGGAAGTTATAGATCGTCGTGGCCTTTAAGTGTTTAAAGACGGAGTGTAAGCTTTAGCAGTTACACTAATGGTTCAGGTGACCGAGGCGCGGGGGCTAATGGGGCAGTGGAGAAACCGCAGGGCTGTTGTGAGGTCTGCACCGCTACCGGCCGCCATGGGGAGTCTTGAGAAGCACGGTCCATGTCAATAAAGCATGTGCACAAGGCAAATGGTGCCACCCCACCCTTTACAACCTGATCCCCACAGGACTCCCCTGCGGTACCTCACCGCTCGGGCACCATGGAAACGGCAGCCAGAGAGATGTTCATGTGTGTGACTGGAAAATATCAGTGGTCTGGGTTTGGACTGCCTTACAGGACCCGTTGACTTCCCCTACACTGGTTTATGTGAGACCTGTCTGACTGTTTCCCTCCAGTCCTCAGTGGAGTAGTCACAACTTGTTTAAATTTTCATCTTCATCCTAGTTTTTAATTATCTTTCTGATCTTTTCAGGAAATAGATTTTTTTTTCTTTTTCCTCCAGTCACTATATTTTTCCGATACATTATGGTAACATGGTAGTTAGCCTAGATTTTGTACCTTTTATTCAACCTTGTCAGCCAGTTAAGAGCAGGTTCTAATTTTGAACAGTGGCAAATTATGGGGGGGGGCTGGGTTACATGTTAGTGTAATGTGTTCGCGTAATGTATATGTAAATCTGAATGACGGGGGAAGTGTAGTTTGGGTTCGACTGAAATGGTGGAGTTGGGCATGGCTATGAAAGATGCGATGGCAGAACTAATGGGGTTCCTAATGGGGTTCCTAAGGTAACGGTAAAATCCAGCTTGGGTTGAAGTGTAAGAGTAAGTGCTTGCATCATCTTCTCTTCAAGGTCAACTGTAGTCAGTCAGATAAGACTTCGGTAGTTGTGCTATGATTCACTTCAACCACCCACACACACACACACACACACACACAGACAATCTTGTGTCTATGACATCCTGAAAGTTGTCTCAGGAAAGATCTGTGCTTGTCTGTAGGCCTTGTGGTTCTTATGGGGTATAATGGTAATGGTTGTGCTTCTGAAGAACTCTCCTTGTAGATTAATTCATTGGGGATTCACAAGGGTGACTACAAGATGGGTATCCAAACTAATCTCCAGATTAATTACGAATTTGATATGCAAAACCTGTATTACATTTTTATAACAATCCTGTTTTAATTCAATTTGGGAGTCAAATGTTTGTAATAATCCTTATTTACATCCTTATTCACACTGAGCCTCATATGGTACATTGATGAAATGAGATTATTACAAATCATGTACAATCAAACACATGACTCGGTGTGTGATCCATATTATACAGGTTAAACGAATACATCATTAATGTAGATTAAAAATAGTCAAAACCTACAGAGCATTTCTAGTATTCTCTGAAGCTCTAAGAGCTTTAAAAGAAAACATCTTTTATAAGTTCAATTCCAAGTGATCCTACAGCAGGCCTACCTCAATGGAAGGTAGTGGTCAAGTCCAGCAGAACAGTACCCTGAAGGGCTTTGTATGGCAAAACAAGACTTCAAAGTCTTGCAAACGTCACAGCCAGCCAGCGCAGGACGAGAAGGAGCAGGTTAATTCGCTCCTGACACTCATCTGGTAGAGCAAGTAAAGCGTGATGCTAGCAACACAAAGGTCATGAGATCGATGATCGGGAGCACGCGCCATCACACCGACGCACGCAAGCGGCTCTGGATGTGATTGCCAGGAAAATGTCGTACGTGTAGGTGGTGCAACTGCTTGGCACGTAGCCAAGTCTCCTCCAGGCAAAATAGCAAAATAATGTCGTAAGGACCTGTTACTGGCTTTACATGTCTTTGTTGTGAGCTAGAACTTCTGTAAGAAATTAACTGCGGGATCTAGCTAGACTCAGTGTTTCTGTATATATGCGCAAGAGTTTGGTTGCTGAAGCATATTTTATCGGCGTGTGGAGTTTGCTGCAGGGACGGTATACGTGGAGACATAATCAGGTGCTCAGCTCATTAATATATTTATTTGATAATAAGTGCATGGATGTGAACTCTCTGTCTAGTAGTGATGTGAAAAGAGTGATTAGGTTTGTGCATGAGAGGCGATGTAATGGGGCGTGAGTGCATCTCATATCTGTAAATGGGTTACAGAGCGAGATTAGAAATTGGTAGCAGATGAAAATGAAAATTACAATAGGGGTCCACAATGTGTTTGAATTGTGTTTGAAACAAAATTTCCAAAAGTGTGTTACTTTAACCACGCTGAGGCCAGACATGGTGCTGTATTCTGAACATACATGGGCAGATTGCTTTATAGGATGAACTACTCCATTTGCGGATGCAGTTGAAGCTAGTTGAAGATAGCAGACGTGACCGTGTCACGGACACGGCCGTCATAGACACGGGTGCGAGGATTTTTGTAGAGAAGTCTGTCACATGGTTGCTTGTGGCTTTGCAGGCTGCTGTACACTAAGGGGAATGTGAAGCAGCTGCTGGAGGAGGCTGGAATGGCTGGCCAGTGGTTGTAGAGGAGGAGGGCGCATGTTTATTGGGGATGTACGTTATAAAGATGGAGTGGCTGAGGCGTTTTGCTGTTTCAGATACCTGAAGGACTGTGCAGGTGAGCAGATGGTTGTCAATGCTTAAGATTCCAGATCTAGATGGGAGCAGTTGTACTGAGCATTAACAGTGTAGCGAGGCAGGCTGTGGTCCAGCTCACCAGGGAGGATAGTGCAGTGGATACACTGAGGCAGACTGACACTGTGTTGGCTGTTGGTGTATCTGGATTTACTGCATAAATCCCATAAGGAACTGGCATGCGTTAACTGTGTCAGTGGGGCTGGATACAGCCTTAGTCACTCACCATTGAGCCTTCTGGAAGTGTTGTGGGCTTAATTCAGTCAAACGGTGATGAAGGAAGTCTACCTGATGACCTCTGTGAAGAGCTTGAGATGTTGTGGTTTCTAGGGTGAAATGATTACATTAAGCACTGATTTTATTTTGCTGAAGGTGAAGTGTCATTTATGGCAAAGAAACCTGTAGTGTAGCTTCACTGTATCACTTCCCTTCTTCCAACCAGCATCTCAGAGCGTGAGAACCCTATCCCCTATTGTCCAATCCCTATTCCCTAACCCTAATCTATACTTGGACCATATGTAATTCATTTTAATACATAATATGTATAAAACTTGTCCTCTCTGGTGTGTGACATGCTGTAAACTGAGTGTGTGTCTGTGCGGCCAGGTGTGGCGAGGATGTCTGTGGAGACTGACGCTTTGCTGCAGGAGGTGAAGGAGAACATCGAGGCAGCACAGAACTACAGGAGTGAACTCCAACAGAGACTACAGGGCCTCAGCCAGGCCCGCAAACAGGTATCCATCTCTCTCTCTCTCTCTCACACATGCACACACACACACAGACTTATAGCTTATGCACACAGTGTCTTACATTTACAACACATGCATGTGTGTGTGTGTGTGTGTATGAGGTGAGAGAGTGTGGTAGCATGTAGAGAAGCAGATGCCCTTGGGTTTAGCTGCAGGTGTGAGGGTAAGTGGTGTGTCTTTAGGCTTGGCAGGGCACACCAGAGAGTAGCATGCTGAGGTGGAGCTATGCTGTGTGTGTGCGTGCGTGTGTGTGCGCATGTGCGTGTGCTCGTGTCACGTGCAGGTCGTGGCCCAGCCAGACGGTTCTCTCCTCAGACGTTCTGTCTGCCTGCTGAGACCCCCCCACCCCAACACTGCTGCACATCGCTGCCTTTAAACAATACAGAGATTTCCTGCTGCAGATACACACAAGTACAGCAGACACTCTCTCTCTCTCTCTCTCTCTCTCTCTCTCTCTCTCTCTCTCGTGGCCTGGCATTCATTCACTCTGTCTCGTTTGTTCGCAGTTTCTCTTTCCCACTTGTTTACTCTCTCTCATTTATTAGAACTCTCTCTTCCTCTGCAGTTTCACAGATTCTACGTTCTGAACCTCAACCTTTGCTTTCCAGTGCAACTACCTGGGATCATGGCTTACACTCGGCACACCGACCCAACAAACCTATCACAGATCCAGCCTCCCACACCCCCGACACCACTCACTCAGGCCCTTGACATAAAGTGTGAAAACATCCCCATTAGTGTGTTATCCGTTTATCATTGCGGGGAAACAAATGTAAACCCTGTGGCACGTCCCTGTGGCTGGGTCACACGGAGTGGCTCTGTGCTGCTTTGGAGAGTGCAGTCGTACTTCCTGCCCCACCTCCTCCAGAGCTGCTCCAGGTTCCCCAGTGTCTGTGCCTGAAGAGGAGCACTGAGGAGCCTGAGCCTCGTGTTCCGCCCACCCACACAAGCAGACACAGGGGAGATATAGCACTGGAGTTTGTGCGTGCCACCTGTCATGACTCATGGGTGTGTGTGTGTGTGTGTGTGTGTGTGTGGGTGTAGGGGGAGACTTGTAGAGACACTTGTAGAGCCCAGACTTCCTGTGTGGTTGGAGCCACCCCACCCACACTCTCAGCAGACATCACAGAACTGTCAGTAACAACAATATTTGAGAGCTCCGATAAGGAGAAGAATTATGTTAATCGCACTG
Organism: Brachyhypopomus occidentalis; assembly: GCA_020368025.1. Taxonomy (NCBI): domain Eukaryota; kingdom Metazoa; phylum Chordata; class Actinopteri; order Gymnotiformes; family Hypopomidae; genus Brachyhypopomus; species Brachyhypopomus occidentalis. The sequence goes on along the minus strand of JAGXOD010001359.1, from coordinate 4,760 downwards.
CCACAATAAAATGAAGCAAACATTCAAAAATAAAGAAAATCCCACAATATTTTCTAGTGGATGACGTCCTCTGTGTTTGTCTAATCAGTTTGTACTTTAGTAGCAGGTCTATCACTGTTATTTTAGGGTTTGTCTTCCGTTTCCTGCACAGTACAACGTTGTCGACCCCCTCCCACCCCACACAGACACACACACACACACACACCGTACTAGAGGTTGCCACAAGCTGACATGTGTCCTACAGTAGCGTGTGTGCTTCCCTGAGGCACATGGCAGTATAAATTGGGAACCAGATCTTCCTCATTCCAAAAATATGACGAGGTTTAAAAAAATCACTGAGACTTTGTTTACCTTTTAAGTCCATGTTAAGCCATTGTGCTACTGTGTGTGTGTGTGTGTGTGTGTGTGTGTTAGCCTTCAGCTGCTTCGACTCATGAGACAGCAGACATGATTCCCTTGTCTCTAAATGAAAAACATCATAGCTTTATTATTAAGATAGATTTGGCCCATGTGTTTCCCAGAGCGGAAGGTCTGAAAGTTGAACCTCGTTAAGGTTGGTTACAGCCTAATATAATAAGTGGGTTTCTCGGTTTACTGCCTGCATATGGGCATAGATAGCTGCTACAAGCGGAAGTGTTGCTTTTTTACATTAGACGCACCAAGCTTCCTGCCCGAGTTCCTTCATCGTGGAGAATCTGCACAGCAGTCAAGTCTGAAATGTGAAGAGCGAAGCTTTCTCACCCCGTTTGCCTTCTGAGTCACACACATACCATCTTGAAGTGGCTGCTTTACACGTCAACCTGACTGATAAAACACCATCATCAGTAACCAATTAAGAAATGTTTGATTTCTGGATAGAGCTATTTATGATGTATCATGAGACTTGAAATGCATGAAACCACCAACTTTACATTGCTGAAATAAAAGAGAAGGGAGCTTTTGTGGTGTGTGTGTGTGTGTGTGTGTGCGCGTGCGTGCGGTGATTATTTTTGACACACTCTTTCCGTGTGTGATGTGAGGAGTCCTTACACTGAATGATCACTTCTTTAGCGCCAGCCTGTGTGTGGCTATACTGAATCGGCTTCCACACACTCCACTGGACACACTGCTCTAAACGAACCGTAGCCCTGTACCTCGTGTGTACTGTCAGTTTTTAGCTCCCTCTCTCATGAGTGACTTGGTCTGGGCCAAAGGGCAGGTATTGACTAAAGGCTTTCAATGTACCTTTAGATTATAAATGCGCTTGTAGATACTGCGAACACTTGTATGTAAAATATATGTTGGTGTATGTGAATACATGAGTTCACATACACCAGAAGTAGTAACAACAGTGCAGTACAGGCTTCCAGAGAAACAGGATGTGTGGGTTATATGACCAGATGAGACAGGAATTTTAATTTATGAATGAGATTAAAATATCCAGCATTTTTTTAAAAATGTCATTCATGAAAGAGGCCAGTTGAAACCCAGCACAGCATGCAGAGAATGTTGCCATTGGGCAATTAACTCTGGAGTGCACAGAACTGGCAGGAGGGGGTGTGTGAGACTATGGGCACAGCCATAAAGTAGGTTAGATTAACAGGCTGTATATCTGCAAGATGAACTATCCTTACGTACAGATGTGTGTGTGTGCACTGCAGGTGCGGGGCAGCTCCTCACACACCCGCGACGCTCTGCACCGGCACTTCCAGGAGCTGCAGACGAGCCTGGGCCGTGTGCTGACGGAGCGTCTGGGCGCCCTCCTGCAGGAGGTGGACGTCATCGAGCGGGAGAGCGTCAGCCCTCTTGACGACTGCCAGAAGCTGATCGAGCAAGGCATCAGTGCTGCAGACGAGCTGCTCCGTGAGGGTGAGCTGCCCACCCTGCCCCAATGCCACTACTACTGACCCTCACTCCCCACACCAACAACCCCTACTACTGACCTTCACCCCCACACCCATACTACTGACCCTCACCCCCCACACCAACGCCCCTACTACTGACCTTCACCCCCACACCCATACTACTGACCCTCACCCCCACACCAACGCCCATACTACTGACCCTCACCCCCCACAACAACGCCCATACTACTGACCCTCACCCCCCACACCAACTCCTCTACAACACCCCAATGCCACTACTACTGACCCTCACTCCCCACACCAACAACCCCTACTACTGACCTTCACCCCCACACCCATACTACTGACCCTCACCCCCCACAACAACGGCCCTACTACTGACCTTCACCCCCACACCCATACTACTGACCCTCACTCCCCACACCAACAACCCCTACTACTGACCTTCACCCCCACACCCATACTACTGACCCTCACCCCCCCAACAACGGCCCTACTACTGACCTTCACCCCCACACCCATACTACTGACCCTCACCCCCCACAACAACGCCCATACTACTGACCCTCACCCCCCACACCAACTCCTCTACAACACCCCAATGCCACTACTACTGACCCTCACTCCCCACACCAACAACCCCTACTACTGACCTTCACCCCCACACCCATACTACTGACCCTCACCCCCACAACAACGGCCCTACTACTGACCTTCACCCCCACACCCATACTACTGACCCTCACCCCCCACACCAACGCCCATACTACTGACCTTCACCCCCCACACCAACTCCTCTACAACACCCCAATGCCCCTACTACTGACTCTCACCCCCACACCAACGCCCCTACTACTGACCCTCACCCCCCCCACACCAACGCCCCTACTACTGACCCTCACCCCACACCAACGCCCCTACTACTGACCCTCACCCCCACACCAACGCCCCTACTACTGACCCTCACCCCCACACCAACGCCCCTACTACTGACCCTCACCCCCACACCAACGCCCCTACTACTGACCCTCACCCCCACACCAACGCCCCTACTACTGACCCTCACCCCCCACACCAACTTCTCTACCACACCCCAACGCCCCTACTACTGACCCTCACCATCCACATCAACGCTCCTACCACACGCCCCCAACGCCCCTACTACTGACCCTCACCCCCCACCTTAATTCCCCTACCACACACTAACGCCCCTAATACTGACCCTCACCCCCACCCCAACTCCCGTACCGCATGTCTGTGACTATCATTCCTAAAATGCTATTTGTTAGCTCAGCTGCTTGCTCAGGTCTACATAATGGTGCTTTGTAGATAAATTTGTCCAACCGAGACTGTGATGATGATGACTTACTAAAAAACGACCATAAATAATAATTAGTTAATTGACATCACTAAGACATAATACAGTAGGTTTATGACTGTGCATTTATGATCCCTAAGATTGACATCTATGACATTGTGGCACATTAGGCACTAGTAATTATTTTATCGATCAACCAAGAGACACACTTCCCTGTTCCACCACACACAGTGTCTGAAATTATCTTTTTGTCTCACCGGCCAAATGTACTGGTAGATAAAAAGAATTATGCATGTTTCCTGCCAAAGTAGTACTTTAACATGTATTTAAGGTTTATCTTCTTAACTCCACAGCGCTGTGTTTACTGATTACATAAGGCCTGTATTAAGTCCAGAACTTGTCTCCGCTGTAATAAACTAGCCACACATTCGACAATATTCAGCACTCGTTATGTTATGGTACATTAACCCAGGCCTGAGGCCATGACTGAGGTGCCCTTGAGCAAGGCACTTAACCCCAACTGCTCCCCGGGCTAGGGCTAGGGCTGCCCACCGCTCTGGGCACGTGTGCACCACAGCCCCTAGTTATCACTAGTGTGTGTGTGTGTGTGTTCTGACTGCACAGATGGGTAAATGCGGAGGACAAATTTCGATTGGGGTGAAAATCACAATTGACAATGTGGCTTGACTTAACTTGACTTAACTTAATGTTGATCTCATTGATTTGTTGTAAGTTAAATTGACCTTGTCTCGGCTCCACCTGCTGTGGTAGGCAAGGACCATGTTGCACCGAATACATGTGACTGCGTTGTTCTTGCTGTCGAGCCTGAAATGCTCCCAAACGTTTTCTGTCTTTTTCTCTTGCCCTTTTCTTCTCATACGTTGTCTCTCTTTTCCCTCGCCACTTCCATATTCCCGCTCCTCAACTAAAAACCTCGAAATCCCGTGCTCTGGGTTGTAAAATTAAATAAACGATTCCTCGAGGCACAGAAAATGACTCGATCATTTTTTGTAATCGGGTAACTGGAATTACTCGAGTAATCGTTTCACCGCTAGTTTGCTCTGTACCTGTAGGGGAGGCTGCGATTCGCTGTGGCATCAGTGACCGTGAAGAGAAGTTGTGCCACTTCACTAAGAAAGCCCTTCACATTCAGCTGGACAGGTGAGAAGGCAGCAGCCAATTAGCTCTCAGCAGGCCCGGGCTGGGGCAGAGCAGACAGCCGTCCACAAGTTGCTTCACAGGGGCGGTGATCCTGCATGTCTGAGCTGGTGCCGGATCAGGAAATCTGAAATGAACCGCTGAACGATTACAGGCCAGGAGCCGTCTGCTGTCCTACCATTGCCTGTAGGTGAATGTGTAATTGTGTGTGTGTCCAGCCTCCCAGAGGTGCCGGCACTGGTCGACGTGCCATGTGTGTCTGCACAGCTGGACGACTCTCTGCTACGTGTGATGCAGGAGAATGTGAGTCGCCATGGCAATGTGTCTTCCCACCCGCCAGTGCAAATTGAGGAGCTGGTGGAGCGACCAGGTAGCATTTCAGTGCACTGGTGCAAGGTAAGAGCTACACCCACACGCATCCCTACACCCACACGCATCCC